>CM075258.1:1802500-2280073 GCA_037678475.1 x Bolboschoenoplectus mariqueter | reverse complement strand
AAACCAACATCTTCTGACACAAGTATTTTTTTATCAAATTTGTTAAATATATATGGTTATGGTGACATAAAAAATGACGCAAAGAAAATCATATTTTAATAACAAATTAATGAAAGGATGAGTGTGATACAAACGACTAGATCGGAATTTAATTAAATGAAGCTTGACTTTTACAACTTTTCAGAACAAACAGCTGCACTAGAGATACATGTTTTTTATTTACTAATATAAGGAAATTATCTTTCAACTAAATGATATTAATTTTTCAAATTCATTGTCCCAATCAATCCTAAACATATACATGGCTATTACTGTATTAAATGTATGTTAAAATATTGTAGAATCATACTTGACTCTTATTATATGTATCTTGGCTATTCATTTTTCCTCCAAAATTAATATAAAGTAGTTGAACAACATTTAGAAAGTTAATTGGCATTTCATGAGTAACTATAATCTAAAAAAAAAAAGGTATCATTGGCTCTTGAGGTTCATGATGAGATTAGTTTTTTTTTTGTTGGATAAAGACAACTTTAAATATTTATAAAAAAATTTATTTAGGTTTTAAACATACAATCTCCAATATAAAAGACATTATCTTTTGTTATTAGTTAGATCAAAGACTATTTTTAGGATGAAGTTTGTTAAATATAGTAAAAAGATAAACACACTTCTTGCTCTTAGTGAGGTGATGTCTCCTTTGAAGAAATCCAAACCATGAATAAAGGTTGGAGAATCATTCTGTCCTACTTCAGAAAATAAAAAAGAAAAATGTAGATGATAATCTGATTCACTTATATGGTTTATGCAAATTGATGTATATAAGATAGAAAACACAAACTAGTTTTTGTACATTTTCACTTTTTATTCAAGGAGAAGGAAATAGTAAAATCTTTTAGTGCGATGTTCTTCTGGTATATTGCATATTTAATTGAGTTTTTTTTAGTCGTTTCATGTTCTTGGAAAATACAAATTTTTTTGATTATATCATATATTGCAAAAATTAAAATAATTTGGTTTTGCAAACAAAATGAAAAATGTATAACCTGCTAAACTATTCAATGAAAACTTTTAACAAGTTTAGGAAATATAAGCAGCAACAAAATTTTTTTCTTAGCTGTATAGTTACAATTCACAAAGCGAAAATAATAGCTACAAAATCGTTTGTAAATAATATTTGACAAAATAATAATAATTTGTATTTTAAATAACAAATATGTTCCATTCCAAAGAATATGTATTAATTCCTGACTTCAAAATTGGAAAAGTTTTGTAATAATAATGTACACATATTTTTTAAACAAATATTTAAAAAAACACCCAGATTTATAGGGATTGAAATGATAAAAAATATCAATAAATCATTAAGAAGCTAGCAAAATTGTGCTAAACTTTATGCAATATTAGGCTCGTTTTATTCGTAGCAATTAGATGAATTTTATGGGCCAAAAAAAAAACTTAATTGGATGTATGTAGTTGAAGATACAAGTGTTCAAATATCAAAATGACTTATATTAAAAAGTTTCACATATATTTGATAATCTCAGGGTCCTTTTCAGAAATTACATATTAAAGAACAGATTATCTCTGTTAGTTCAGAATAGAATGCAGCTCTCAGCGTATGGCCTTGCGTGCTGTTACTGAGAAAAATAACTAATTAAATGCTTTTACACGAAATATACAGGATTGGCCTCCAGACGATCACAGGACATGTTGCGAACGCTGAAGCATCTAACGTGGGGTCGTGGGCAAATTGAAGCCCGTGTCCGACACGCTCCCACTTGTTTTCTTCAGCAAGTGGTGTCCCGTATCCCGTATCCCGTATCCCGTATCCCGTATCCGGTGCTGTGTAACCTGTGTCCGGTTTTGGTTTTAATGCAAAACATAACGAGTTGAATTTCTGTCAGTTTCTGCATTTTGTTGCATGGCTTTATTACAGAAAATCCCTCGAGTAAATTCGAAAGAAATTCGGAGAAAATTTGAAGAATTAAAAGAAAAGCCTACGGTGAACTAACTACAATACACTAAAAAAATTTGTTAATTTCTTTAAATAGCTTGAAGTTCTTCTTCTTTGAAAAACCAACCACTAAAATTTTAATAATATTCATACTTAATCTTTGTACGGTACATGTTTTATGCAATAACTCAATCAAATCATGTCTTGTGAGGTCGCTTGATATAATGTTTAGTTAATCTCTTTCTACTCTCTGTACAAGCATAATATCACCAAGTTCAGCTCTTTCAACTTTTTCTGAAAACTAAAACAAGATTGAAATGTTTTCTAGCAAATTTAATTTTTTGTTACTTTTTTTTTTCACAAATGGAGTTTCTGTCAATGTATAACCAACATTTTCCGAATTAAGTCTGGTTTACATTGATGCTCTCAGAAAAACAAACACATGACATCAATTGGAAACATCAGACAAAAGTACCACTATAATTTCCATTATAAACCATTTCTAAACTATAAAGAAATAGATTAGTGTTCATCCACGGTAGCGAGGAACAGTGTTTTGAGAAGGCTGTTTATATTACTGTTCATCTACAATACTGTTCATATTTTATATGCAATTAGTTGATGATCATATTTTGTATGTGATAAAAAATTAATGGCAAGTTCTTTACAGCACAGTGGAGCGTGCTCCATTTGCTAGTGCCTATCAATTCTGAGCAGCTCAAGGCAAACACCAGACAAGAGCACCAGAAGAATTTCACAGTGGAATAATAGATAATTGTTATATTGCTTTCTCTAGCATAACTGAATCAGAAAAAATGACAACAGAAACTTTTGTTGCCTCCTTTGCAAGATACATTTTCTTCCCTTGTGTTTATCAATCAACATATAATTTACTTATTCTCATGACAGGGTCTCGACCCAAAAAAATAAAAAAATAAAAATAACATACCGAGAAAGTATATACAGCTAAGGTTGTATTCCGGAGTCCTGCTTTGCACAGAAGACCAAATTAAATGTCATAATCTTGTAAGAAACTCATGTATGGGCTATCATTACTTAGCAGCCCCTTTGCATTAAGTGCTTTCATCAGCTTTATAACATTTTCTAACTTCGGAGCTGTCGAGAGAGAAGATATAAGCTCATTCAATACTCTTTGTAGAGTAAAGTTAGTGTTTGAATTCATCCAATGTATATGTTGCATAGCCAAGTTTACTTCTCCATCAGTCGTCAGGCCCTTCAAAAGAATTATATGTGAATTCAAAGTGTCTACATTTGAAGGCACGCCAGATAAAACTGTAAGAACTTCTTTAAAATTACCTACAAAAAAGAATTCCAAGAAGCAACAAACTTAACACATGACATATGAATGAAGAGGTATAGCTACTCTACTATGATTGGGGTTGCTGAGTGGGATGCAGATATCACCAGTAATGCCTTTTAAGTTTATGGTACAGTACCATACACAACACATTTTACTGTGTATATTCCCATTTTCTTCTCTAAAGCTGCATGATCGGTACGAGACACAAAACTGGTTTGGTTTTGAAAAATGGAAACCAATCACTGGCACAAGTACTGTAAGTTGTACCAGTATGCTTGACCAAAAATTTAACCATCCTTTGTCAGGTTCTAAACAGAAATATTTTCGCTTGATATATTGTACAACATTTACCAGACATCGAGACAACATAGATAACCTTATTCATATACAAAAGTACCTTGTCTGCATAGACAGATAACCAACTCTTTTAAAGCAACACTACCAAGTTTCAAATCTTGTTTAATCGCCTTGTTTAATACCCAAATAGCTTCATCTACTTTATTTTCATTGCAAAACAAGCCAATCAAGAACCCATATGTGTAATTATCCGGTAAAACCCCTTTCACCAACATTTTTTCAAACAGTCCCTTGGCCTCTTGCACTTCACCAATCTCTGAAAATTTCTTTATCAATATATTATACGTCTGTAAATTAGGCACGCACCCTTTGGTAAACATCTCATCCCACAATTTCTTTGCTGGCCTCAAAAGGTCATTTTTGCATAAAGCCCTCATTAGTGAATTGTAATAAAAGATTTCAGGCTCCATTCTTCTCCTTCGCATATCCTTTATAACATCATAAGCCTCTCTAACTTTCCCACCTTTGCACAAGAAACAAACAGCTAGCTGATAGTAATCTGGACCGATTAACATGTCCTTTTGTAATATAATCCCTAAGATTTCCCATAATTTATCCCCCTTTTGATCCTTGCAAAGATTTCTACAGAGAGTGCTAAGACTCTTTATACTAGGGAGGCTCCCCTTTTGAATCACATATTTGCAGAACGTCATACCAGATTCAGTATCAATATCTGAAACTGCCCCGATAATGGTATTAAGCAAACTTTCATCAATTGGGAAATTACCATCAACAATTGCCCCAGCAACTTCTTTTGCCTCCTTAATCCTCTTTTCATGTATCAACAAATGGATAAACTCTCTGTAATCTTTCTCCCTGGGAGCCACGCTAAGTTTTCTCTTTTGTTTCAGAATTCTACATTCTTCCTCGTACCGCTTTGCCAGTCGAAATTCTTCTGAAACAGTTCGGTATGCGATAAAATCAGGTTTGCAATCTAAGTTCTTTAGTTCTTCCAGAACCTTCCAAGCATCATCTTTCCTACCGGATTTGCACAGTGCATTTACAATAAGAAACGCCACGATAGAGCCATTAATTGACTCATGCCTCTTCTTAATTTGTTGCACTATATGCAAGATATTTTCAATCTCTTGGTCGGTTTTACACAATTTGGCTATAAATAGACCAAAACCAACAGTATTGAAGGGGATATTTCTCTGAAGCATTTCATCGAACATCTTGCGAGCGGGAGCAATGGAGGGATTTGATGACAGGGAGGCCAGAAGGGAGTTGGAAGGGTGGTTAGTTGAAACGTGAGAGGCACGTGCTTGGGACCACCAAGAATTAATGTTTCCATGGTTGGGATTTGAGTAATGGTGAGGTGAAGATGTGGGCTCTGGCAGTTGGGAGGAGGAAGAGGAGGTGGTCGTACTGGGGCCCATAGTTTGGAGATGGGAAGGGATAGAAGCAGCGGAGGAGAGGCGGCACAAGGTGGCTGTGATGGTGGGCCCCAGCCGTGCTGGAGGCGCCATTTCTCGCAAGTTGGAGGGAAACTAGAGGATAGCCGTTATAGCGATGTTGTTTGAATTTGTTACATGATTGTATTTGTATTACTAAACGACAATCGACCTGTACATGCATAGGGGTGCCGTATCATATTTGCACGTATCAGACGGACGTATCGTGTCATATATAAATATATGTAAATATTAATACGTATTATATTATATTGTATTTTTTTACAATAGAACTAAGAACGACATTTTTAATGATATAACATATTTTGACACACCGTACCTAGACGTGCTTACACGTATTTGGACGTGTTTTAATTTTTTTAATTTAAAATTTTGATTTTAATAATTAAAAATAATTAAAAATTTGAAAAAAATAAAAAAAATCAGAAAAAATAGAAAATATTTTATAGAAGGAAGGAATTTTTTTTACAATATGCTTGTAATAATTATTAAAAGTATATTATAATAATAATTTTTTAAAATTTCATAAATGTGTCACGTATCAGTTAGACACTTGAACGTGCCGTATTCAGTATGCTTATTGTCTAATATGACATTTATAAAAACATGGTACGTAACATGTCAAATACGACACGTCTAAATACATGTATCATATTTTAATCGTGTCTATGTGTCACGTGTATTTATTAATACCCTATACAAGCTTGTGTCATTATTTACATTGGATAAAGTAGGATAGATATTTCATAATGTCATTTTAACTAAGATCTGAAATGTACACATAAACAAGGAGATGTGAAATCAAACTATAATTTGGTAGTTGAAAATTGATTTGGGGAGTGGGGGGGGGGGGGGGGGGGGGGTTGAGGCATGACTACCCCCCACCTAGCATGTGACCTCTAAAGTTTTCAACTTTGTGCTTTCAATTTTGCATATAAGAAAAGGTCACATGCATTGTTCCTCCTAACCATGACATATGCCCTTTTGTTTGAACCTGTGTTTTCCTGTGACCCTTTTGTTGTGTCAATTACCCATGTGACAAGTTTTGGACCTTTTGGTAAACATATTTTGAACATTATATTTCATTATATATATTTGAAAGGAAGTGATCTTTGGTACCAAAAGAGTAATAAGAACAACACCTCCAAAAACAACTAAAAATTTCTTGTAAATACTAAGAGAAAAGCTTGTAATTTATACAATTGCATTACTCATACAATCCGTCTTTAGAAGATAAATACAAATTAACCCCCTCCTTTGAGAGGCAATAATACAGATATTCCTAAAACATACTCCATTTGAACTAATTAATCGCTCTTAATTACCAATGTACCCTTACAATCCAACACTTGAATTACAAAATTAAGCCTCATCTTTATAATTAAGGCCAACTTGCATAAAAAACCCTAACCACTAATTTTTTATTTAACTTCTAATTAACAATGAATTTGAGAGCTAATCACAGGGAAATCCTGTGGGGTCATCCATGCATACTTGAATTTCAAAGGAGTGCCCTTCGATATCGGTCGGCCGGCACCTAGCATGCACCGTTCATCGTCAACCGGTTTGATCACTCTGGCGTCGACCGATTCGACGCTGCTCAGGCCATAGCACTGCACAACCACTTTGGACTGAGCGCATTTGCACGCATTACGGACAGACACGACATACTCTGGTTTCCCCTCGACAACATTATTTGTTCTCGACTGAGTTATAACTATATCCGACGGCCCACATCGTTCCGCACCTAGCACTGAAATATATAAGGCAACATCTCAGTTGCATGATTTGCACAAAAATTAATTGCTGTTTATTTGAGGGAAAATAGAGAAGGGAAAAATTCAATTTCTTACCTTGATTTGAGTCGGGAAGAAGAAGAAGAGAAACAAGGAAAAAGAGAATGAGAGTGCCTCTCTTTGCCATTTCTTTCTTCTAGAGAGAGAGAGAGAGAGAGAGAGAGAGAGAGGAGGCAAGGAGGCAGTGAATTGAGAAAAAGATCTATACAGCTTGAATAGAAACAAACATAGGATGGGTATATTTATACTTGTACCAGGTAATGGATAAGGGATAGGGACAGTACCAAATTCGATGAATTAATTGCTTAAATTACACCGTGTTTGGTTATCAGGAGGTGGTCAAAAAAAAGAAAAGGTTAAAATGAAAGGTAAAGGATCGAAATGGGAGGGAGGCGGTGAATAAAAAATGTGATGTGTTGTGATGTTCTATATAAAAATACAGTGTGTTTCGGTCACGTGATGTTTCGTGACGTAATTAAAATATTTTTTCACGTGACGTGTTAAAAATGATAGAATAAATACATATCACGTCTATGATATGACATACATAAGATACATTATGTGTAGACACGCCGTAATAAACATGTGACGTGTCCGTGACGTTCTGTAATGTGAATCACGGTGTATAATTTTTAAACTTTAATGAGAGGACAGCAACAGGAAACAAATTATTTTTTATAGTATTTGGTTCGTTGCTAGATACATGTATAGTATTTGTTTTTGTTTGGTACCAATTTTTAGATTGAGCGCATTGGAGTTAGTATGTTAATTAATTTATCTTTTCCTGTCTTTCCGTACTTTCTTCCCACTAAAATCCATTGAAACAAGATAATTAAAATTAAAAAATGGCGCAAAACCCAATTAGTCCGCTAAATACGGGTCAAGTGTGATTGATTGAGTGCACATGGAGGCACCTGGGATGATCTGTACACGTGGCCTTTAGATTTGTTATTTTAAGACAAGTTATCATTTTTTTTTGGTTCCAACCGGTTGCGTGTGTATGTCGCTAAAATAATTAGTAATTGGTTGATGATGCGAAAAAAGTTAGCAATTTGTTCATTCAATTGAATTGTGAAGTTACAAAATTATGTAGAATATTAACAAATGATTAAAATTTTGATAATGCGTTTGGAACAAATCTTATAAAATAAAGTAAGATTTTTTTAAAAAATCTTAAAAAATATTGACATAATTTGGTCATATAAACATGCGATTTTAATATTATCATGTAGGGAAAAAACAAACAAAACTGATGTATTTTTTTCAAACTGAATAGATAGAGGAACTAGTTGGCAAGATGATATATCTCTGAGCTCCATATATCACATGGCATGATGGCCTATGGAGAGGCATCCCCTGTGAGGCCGCCATTTGGAGTCTTGTATTTAACCCCCCTTTTTTTTTCAGAGTGCGTTGTCATGCCACCACATGTGAAGATGGCGTGGAGGGAAATCTGGTAATGGAGAAATTTAGTATTGTTTTGGCCTCCTCTCCAAGTGGGGATAGACAGATAGTTGCCTCTCACATCTATAACCGGAAAAATTTTCTCCTCATTTAAGAGAGAACAAATATTTATTTTTTGTAGAAACTTTTCATTCAATTAATTATTTTGTTTTCTCTTTAAAATTTATACAAAGTATTTAAAGTATGAATTTTAAAGTCTATGCACAAATTTTAAAACGGATCAAATGATCCTAAAACTCATAACATCATTATCATTAGATATGCATAGCACCTTAGCCAAAAGAAAACAAGAGAGAGAAAAGTTTGGTATAAATATATAAGAAGAACGATTATCCATTAACAATGGTAAAGTTCATAATGTTTTTTTTTTAAATAAATTTGACAAAATTAAAAAAATGGAGATATATATTTAAATTTATAGATTGATTATTTTTCAAAAAATTATATAATTTAAGTGTCATGATATTTTGACAAAAATTATTAAATCTAGACTGCTGTAAAATTTCAAAACTTGTGATAAACTATATAACTTGCATAAAAATAATTATTTTTTATGTACATGATACAAATATAATACAATGAACATTTAAAATGTTGGATTTCGATATTAGAAATTTTTTCTATGATTATCAAAATTATCAAATCTAATTTGTTATTAACATTTCTTCATCCACACAACAGTGACTGGTAGGTTGTTACTAACTCTAATTACCAACCCTAATGGCCCAATTAAACTCATCTTCATTTGTGATTACTCATGATTAGCAACCCCCTCATCCCTTGTAAGAAAATACTCTGACGATTCGTCTCCTCAAACAAGTTTTCAGCATTCTGACAGTTGGTGCTGCGAGGTCAATGCAATAGTTAGCATTTAGCAGGAAGGTAGTGTATGTAAGAGGAAAGCATGTCAACGGAGGAATAGCTAGGTGAGGGAATTCGATCGGATCCTCTTTAGTACTGCGCGCTGTGTAGTTAATAGGTTAAATAATTTGGAATGTATGATATTAATTACGGAGTAGATTGTAGGAAAAATGTAGATTGCCCATATTTAGTGCGCCAGCTATACTAAAATTCTCCGATACGCTAGAGAATATTAAGAGGTTATGCATGTTAGATTGAAAGGATCCTTGTAAACTTTGTATGAACAGCAGCCGTTAGCACAAGCATTATTTCCATCAATCAGTGAATTAAGTAGACAGTTCAAGTATGTCTACCATTGTTACTTCTTTTATGTATGCGGAGACGAGACACACCCATTTAGCACAGGGGGAAGATTTTGCTCACTAGCGAATTCTGTCATTGGTTTTGCTTAAGGAAATATTTTTAAAAAAATATATAAAAATGTTATGTCAGTTCTTTATTGTTTAAATATCAAATCTTATTTATTTTTCTAATAGCAATTCTCAACTGATTAAGGGCAAATACATTCCTAGAATTTGACTTGTAGAATGAGTTGTAACTAGTAATTTGTAGAAGAGAGGATGATTATAATTATAACATCTTTTTCACAACAACACTTTTTATTATATCAATAATTTGACTTTATGATTTAAAATTACAAAAACAAACTATTGATCTTGTTCCATATTACAAACAAAACATACGCACAAAAAGTATTATATTTAGAATGCATTTATTTTAAAGATCATGATGAAAAAAATTAATGACAGATGTGAATTTATTTGGTCCATTGATCTTTCACGTTTTGATCTAGCATCAATGATCTAAAATTTTCATAATTTTTCATATGAAATTAAACAAGATCAATAATTAAAATTTTTATTTTAAATTGTAAAATTTTAATCATCATTGTAATGCAAAGTGATATTTTTTTGTAAACAGATGTGTCAAAAAAATTGTCATTGAACCTCTCTTTGTAAACATCAACATTCATTAATATCAGCCAAACTTATCAAGTGCCGTGTTTTCGTCCGAGATTGGATGATTGATACAGCCAAACTTTTGACTCGCCAAACTAAAAACAAGTCACAATGATGAAAATTTTTGTATTGTTAATGCATGACAGCAAAAGATTTAACAATAATTGATATGAAAGATTCCGAACGAGCCAGAATCATCATCGTTCATGGATAACTCAAGCAGGTGCCAAGAGAATTCTTGATTCAAATGTAAAAATTCGTACAACGTGATATATACTTGGACCAATCTGAGGAGACTCAGACACTGATTAGATTAGATCCATTTACCAGTAAGGTTACCAGTAACTGGGCCTACATGTACTATATAATTTGGGCTAATAGATAGATTTAGAACTCGGCCCAATAGACAGTACGAGGCAATGATGCTGATACTGATACTGGTACTGATATTGGCACTTAAATCGATATACATCCTGTCTTCACGCATGAGATGAGATCTCTGTGTTTGTTTATGACAGTCAGAAAGGAGATTTGCATTGGTTATTGGGCTGATAAAACTATGTATGTATGTATGTTCTTTTCTGGATCGGTTCTCTGGGGCCCACTTATGACAGATGGTCCAGCCAATGATTTTGATGGTCCAAACAGTATCTGACTGTGGGCCCACGAAAGATCCGTGGAGCCCATTTAGATCGGACTGCAGCTGGTGACTTAGTGCCTGCTGAGGAGGCCTCAGCAGCAGCTGGTCCATTAAATCGTAGGCGTGTCCGTACATTAGCCATATGGACCATTAGATTCTTTGTGGCGGGAAACTTGTGTAGTTTCGTGCTGCTTTCTTCGAATGGAGCATGCACATTACATTTATTTCTAGTAGTATGATATTATTATGTTCATGATATACAGGCTGAAGCAATTGCCATGGAGAAGGCGGTGCGAGTGCAACGCATAGCTGAAATGAGCCATACAAGTTTTTGGAGTCGCCTTCTTCACTATCTACTAAAACCTACTGGCTTTACATCGATACAAAAGGAGAGAATCAAGTGCCAGCACACTGGACAGCTACAAGAGTAATGAGTGAGATAGTAAGGGGAGCAACAAAGTACTCCCAGAAGCCATCTTCAAGAAAATACCCAGACAGGAAAATAATTCGGCTCACGCTTTTACAAAAGTGAGCAAATTACTAATGAAAGATGCAACTGACTTCGTTTTTCCAACTTTCAAGTCGCCTTAGCTGAACTTTATGATTTCTATTTCAAGTGTATGCTTTGATCATTTAGCAGCCTTGGTTTATTGTTTTGAAATTGGAATAGATTATATCTACTTTTTTGTATTATGAACTTTTAGATAACTTGATATCTAAAACTCCATCAGACTTCTTTTGTACCAAGAAAACTGATCATGAGTAATGTTATGCCAAAGGACAAATTTTCAAAAAAAAAAAAGAAAGGAAAAGATATTAATGATATACCACTGCATAGTGAGATATACCTTTTTTTTTTTAAAAAAAAAGAGATATTTTATTGTTGTCATTTTAGTTGCGTATGATATGTTGCAATATCGAGACTACTCCTTGATAAGAGTTATTTTTGTTACTCTTTTATACTTTCAAATTTCATAAAGCATCTATTCCAAATATCTTTTACAAGAGCAACTGATTTATAAGCAGTGCCATGAGTTTTACATTTTTTCCTGTTGGAAAAATTCCATATGTTACTCGTATATGGTGGACAATGTATTCAAAAGATCATATGGAATTGTTCTTTTGTATGGGAATGGGACCAAAGGGGATGATGAGTCAATCCTGTTTCTTATTTTGTAAAACATTTCAATCCTAGAGCTAGCCCAAATTATTCCATTAGCAAGCCCGTTAATCTGTGGATTAATATTTGAATTTTGAAGCCCAATTTTCAGAGGATGTCAGTGGGGACAAGTTTGGATACTAGTGGACTGATTCTCACCTCAGCAGTATTTTATTCCTGCACCATTTTGTAACTAATTGTAAAGGAACCAAACCATCTTTTTTTGGTAGAAGTGCTATTTTGTGCCAAGATTTTTTAATGAACAAAAGGTTGTTATCCCAAAAAAATTGTTTCATCATGCAGTTGCCAAACACAACACTTTTCTTAATAAAAGAAAATTGTTATTAGGTCCATTCCCAGATTTGGTATCATAATAAAAGATCTTACCAAGACGGCTATATACATCTCATGGAGCATTCATATCATTCATATTCTCAACCACCATTGTATGATGGTGGTGGAGATCTTATTGATGGTGAATTGTATTTTTGTGAACAGTGAACTCCTAATTTTAGTTACTTTTGTAAAAAATTTTTTTTTGAGAAAATTAATAACTTCTGTGACGAGTAATAAAAGTATTATAACCATTAGTTTACCATTGCATACCTAATGTTCTGTGCACTATAGAAATTCTTTACATAGAAAAAAAAAGAAGAGGCAACATGTAAAGAGAGTAAAAGAATGGTTTCAAAGAAGAGTTTCTAGCTACTCTGTAAAAAATCCTTTGCAACAGCCTGATCTGACATCTCTAAATTTAGAGGTACCAAGACAAATTTATTTGTTACCTTGAACTAATTTTGCCAAGTACTTTTTACTCTAAATAACTGATGTCATGCCTCATCCATGAAACTTTCTATATATACGGCTCCATCTTCTCATTGTATTATTTGTGCTCCTAATTTGGGAGTGGTGGTAATCTGAATATGATAGAAATTTGATAACCCTGAGAACTAATTAAATAGTTATCAAAATAAAAATCATAAAACTGTAATTATCTTTTTAAAGACTGATTAATTTTTTAAAAGATAAAGAATAAATTTTAACTGATCAATTGATGTTGAACTTTTCCCACCATTAATGAATTCTCACTTCCCATAGTTCCAAACAAACAATCAGTGTGAGATTTAGCGTTCTAAATATTGACATGATAGAAAAAAAAAATACAATGTATGTCCGTTACATGATGTTACACAATCAAAATAATTTTTTCATATAATATGTTACAACATGTCAATGACGGTATAAAAAAAACACATCACGTCTTTGACATATTACGTTTAAAATTAGTGATTTTATCGTGACGTAATAGCTTGTTATGTTTAAAAATATATCATGTATAGTCATATTAAATCACGTAGTTTATTTTTTGCTTGAAAGTTAATTTGTTCATCGGCAAAATATAAAAAATATAAAAAGTAAAAAATTGTGGGAAATTGTAAAAGTTTTGTTAGGTGAAGAAAAAAATGTGGAGAATATTTCATGTGCTAAAAATTATTTTAAAGTTCTATCTAGATTTTGAACTAATGAATTATTAATTAAAATATTAAAACAATGCTTAGATATGACTATGTGACGTGTTCAAATCTTTCTCGTGGTGTTTTAATTTTAACAAAAGATAATTGAATTACACGAGAAGACACGTCATGTAAACCCTAATATCCGGGCATATATATATATATCATGAAGTGTCTTGTTATTCTGTGGCGTGTCATATTATTATTATATGATGTAACTCACTATCAAGTGAGAACTTGCAAAAAAATGTTGGCTCATTTATGGGGGCTTTGAAACTTCCAAATTTATTATAAAAATTTCAGAAAGTTTCTTTTTGAGAGGTGTAGATATTGTTGGATACGTTGGCTAAACAATAAAAATATTAAAAATAGTGGACCCTATAACAGGACTACTAGAAGTTGACCCTTCCAAATTTTGAGGGGGAAGGACAAGCCACAAATGAGAAAAAGAGGGCACAAATCACAAGTGCCCAAAAAGAATTAAATTCGGTGGAGGCCAATTGGCCGGCATGATTGGTGGCAATCTATCAACATATATATGTATATATTGGTCTCATGCATTGAGTGGTCCTTTTCAGAGAGGATCAACATCCTACCTCCTATATACGATCCCTTTTATTGGATTCCGGACTTGTTTTTTACCAGCAAGTGCAGCTGCAACCTTCTATGGGCCATTTAATTAAAAAAAATTAAGAGAAATTTCTATATCTAGAAAGAGGATTAAGTTTTTATTCTCTTCAATTATGCCACATCATGTTAATTTAGAATCGTTGGCTTTTTTTTTTCTTTTCATCAAATGACTATATATGCATCTAGAAGCAAATAATTATTGTTTTTTTTAAATAAGCGTTTCTGTTAGTTTCGATATTTATTTCTTTTCAAATATTTTTTACGAAATTTGAACCTACATCTCTTTATAAAGAGATAAAACCTATTACTATTACTATTGTATTAAACCTTCAATTATTATTTTCTTTCTCTCTTGATTTCTCAAACACATTTAGTAACTTTTAACGTGTCTTTTCTTTTTGTCCTCTCTATTGTATTAATTTTTTACATTTTAGATTTAACATTACTAAATTATTTTGGACCCGCCGTGAACCGTGGGTCCAACCCTAGTATATACTAATTGCCTCTGGGCTTGTTGAGGAAAAAGAAAGCAAAGAAGAAAAAAAAAAAATCAAAGAATTAAAAAAAAGAAGGAAAATAGTCTTTGCTCCCAACAAGAAATGGAAAAGTTTCTTTATTTTTGGCTTGATGGGATTACTGTGGACATTACCTCTAGCTTTGTAGGCATGATGAGCTAAATGGATATCTCAATCTGGATTTTTGGCAAATAAAAAAAATAACAAAAGTTGTTGATATAAAAATGAGTAAATTATATAATGTCTCTAAAATATCAATTTTTTATTATTTTGATCCTTAAAATTTCAAAATATCAATTTGATCTTTGAAATATCACTTAATTATCATCTTCGTCCTTAAAATTTTAAAATATCATTTTAATCCTCAAAGTGTTATTAGTTTATTATTTTTGTCCTTAGAATTTTTATTTATGACACTTTAGTGCTATCATTATCACCAGTAAAAAAAAAAGAACTGAATGAAGATCCATGTTTGCATGCATATCATCATGATATATTTATGATGTTATGACGAAATATATTGAAATATTATTTTAATTAATATATGATGGTGCATACTTTAATGTTAGTATAATTTTAATTTATACTTGATGCAGTGAATAATTAAATTTGTTTTCATAGTATTTGTATTTTTTGATGACTAGGTCTGCACTAGTTTAATGCTAAAAGAAGACAGTATGGTAGGTAGTGATTACTATTTTTTTCAATGCATAATGCATGTTAAATGTAAGATCCATTTTGTATAAATTAAAAATATTAAAGACTAAAATAATATTTTTAAAACTTTAATGATCAAAATAGTAATCAAATAATATTTTGGGATCAGATTGATATTTTAAAAATTTCAAACACTAAAATAATAAAAGAATAATCTAAAATATTTGTGCATTTTAAAAATATTTGGTGTAAATTGTACTCGCCAATTAATGTACAGGAAACATATGCTTCTGCTAGTCTTTCCTCAAAAAATGTGAAACTTAGATCTGATATGAATTACAACAAAGAAACAAAAAAGAACAACAGAAGAAATGCAAAAAGTTTTGGATGCATTGCTAGCTATGCTCTTACATTGTCCCTCATGTCAGACATCAGGATGGCTTGCTCAATTTTATTTTAAGCATAGCAAGATATGATGCAATCAGGCTAGGAGTTCTTGCTTAAAACCTACTCTTGTTTTTTTACAGGTTGTAAAGTCAGCATTGATCAGATCCTACAATTTCTGACGTACACTATAAGCTGTCTTACTTTTTAATAAATGAAATCTTAATTAATAAAGTTCAACTAATATATTAAAGATAGATATGAACCTGCCGAGAGATCTTGTTTTTCCAAGTGGTTGTAATTGCATGGGACCCCCAGTAAATACAGTGGTACTTTGGTTAGGTAGATACTCCTGTTCCTAGTAGCTAGATTTTTGTTTTTCTTTTGTTGCCGCAATTTCTTCTTTTGGAATTCAAACAGTAAACCAAAAGTAGCTACAACTAAGGTTTTATGTTTTTGTTATCCCCCTTTTGCCCCCAATCAGATCAAGTTAGTTTAAGACTTCAAGTAGCTAGCATGAGCTATGCTTTTGAACAAAGTTGTCAACAATGGTCAATGGAGATGCATAAGTCTTTTCAGAAAAAAAAATTTGAAGGAAAATATACTCATCATAAATAAATAATTAACTGATCTCAGGGCCATTATCAAAATGAACAAGCAACTAAACAGTGATTATTTAATACCTCAAGAATTGAGACCAAAGCTCATCAATGGTACAGATTGATCAGCTCTATCTCAAGTTCAAAATGATCGACTGGCTGGAAACAATTGCTTCCAAGTTACCAAACTGACTCAAAAAATTAAGAACTAAGATGATCTAATAATCCCCAGATTGTACAAAAACTTCTCCGATCTAGACCGAAACAAACTCCCCAAAGAAAACCGCGTCGACTGCGATGAACTATTAGATTCAACAATGTTGGCATCCTTCAAATGTAATATAGTCCGTCCGATTTTGTTCCTCACTTCTTCTATGGTTTCGGTACGGATTTGATCTCCTGATGCATCCACTACGTAAAAAGTATTCAAGGCTTGTGAATCCCTTGTAGTTATCTCAGCCTGTGTAACCGATAACCCGTTTTCTCTAAAGATGCGCGTCACTTCTGCCAAGAGACCAATTCGATCGTCGCAGCATAACTCGAGTCTTATACCCTGTAAATCATGACGAAGATAGTGTTAAGAAGTTTCAATAATTGTAAAATTATAGTTTAGTGCTTGCATTATTTTAGGACTCTTTTTTGGAGATAAATTTTAACTTTTAAGTTTGAGGATTTAGTGTTTTTTTTTTTGGATTGAACCCAAAATGGATCGAACCGCCATTAGCAAACTAACCTCTGGATTTCTTCTTCTTATAGCGGCTTCAAGGCAAAGCACTATTCTTTGTCTTTCACCATCCGAACTAACTGGACCTCCATCAATATGTCGAACATAAAGCTCCTAATGTATTAAGAAAACAATGAAAAACAATTAAACCCAAAACCGTGCACAATGGCCAGATCCACGTGTCAAAGTTACTCTATATTAATTTGAAAACCAACCAGATATGCTTCTGGACCCTCAGCAATCACGGTCGCATGAAAGATCACATACTGCATGTCTGTAAGCGTGCAAACTGTATCAAAAAGTAATTTCGGTCTGTCATCGCACCTCATATTCACTATTGTATACCCTCTATCATTACAATTCTCAACTGTCACCTCTACATGTCCCCGTAACGCGCTCGACTGAATGCCACCTCTATCATAATCACGGTTTGTATACATTATCTGATGCAACCTCCTTTCGACATGAGTCGAGTCAAAAGAGATGTCGGTACTTCCTTTAAGCACATAACTAAGGAGCTGCTTGATTTTTTCTAGTCGGCCCGCATCATAGATTGGAAGACCGGTTGTTACATCAGTTACTAACACGAGCGATGCCATCCGTAGGTTGTGGGTCCACATCTCAGATGCAACAATGTTGCATTGTTGATTGGCAAGAACAGCAAATATTTCAGAGAGTAGGCCAGGCCGGTCAGTACCGATCAACTCAATTGTAGTGTGGTTGGTCGAGGATTCAACTCCTACTGACCGTTTCAGGGACCAGTATTTAAATGTGCCTGAATCCAAGGACTGTAAAATAAAAAGACAGTAAATGCCAACAATAAATTATATCTCCATTGTTTTAGGGATTGGTTTATCAGGGCAACTCTCTATATACTGTCCCTGCCAGTGCTGGTACTGCAATTGTATACCGGAATAAATGTTTTGTTTCTTAAAATTGTTCATTCCCTATTGTAATTATTGATTTGTGAAAATTAAGAATGCATGTCAGCATAAAATATTATGTAAAAATAGACTGAACTGAAAAGACAGGAGGTAAAAAAGGGAAAAGAAAACAGAATGTAACTTGGCATTTAATGGCCCGTGCTTCTGACACAACATGAGCCATATGAAATTCTTGCTTTGTGCACATGCCGTTTCATATGTGGGTCAGTGAAAAATGTAATAAGTTCTGGCTACTGATTGTACATCCTTAATACAGTAATACCTCAAAATCTCAGACAGTGACAAATGTAGAAAAATATATATTCAGTGGTGGGGTCAATACATATATATTTTTTTGAAAATTATTATAAATTATTTTAATAAGTGTATATATATTTATAAGACAAATTTGTTATCATTTGATCCCATAATTATTATGTGGCTTGAACTATTTAATTAGGCAGACATAATGTAATTAAATGTTGTTGCTGCTCCCTCTTCCCCACTTTCCCCACCCCAACAACCAACCAAAAAAAAAAAGACTGAAAAAAGAAAAAAAAATCCCAAAATGTATAGCATGTACGTATGGCATGCTTAGTAAGAGGTAGAATTATATATATATATACATGTACCTGTTGTATTCGGACAATGACATCTGTATTATAGATCTTGTTTCCATTTTGGTCAACGACATGAAACACTGAAAGTCAAAGCAAATCTGGCATTAATCTATAACAAAAATATATACAAATGGAGGTGACAACTAACAAAACTATAAGAAGTAATTAAATATTTAAGAAGAGCTTAAGTTATATATGCATTGTTCATATTTTTCATATTTCTCTGTGAGTTCTAATTCTGAACCAACAATTATATATGTATGGATATATATCATTCATGTATATATTGCCACCATTGCTCTGAAACAACATTAAGGGTTGAGAAAAAATATCCAAATCTATGATTAGTATATATACAATTAAAGTTGTTAGCATGGCAATAAAACTATATATTATTATGTATAAAAAGAAAATCTCTTAATTAATTGCATGGCATTCAAGGGGTGTATATATATATACCATCCATGAACCATTCTCCATCAGAGGTAATATAAGCTTTTCTCACAATGAGATTTAGATCACTCAACACTTGTACTACTTGTAACAAACTCCCTTGCTTATTGGCACTATCCACCTACACCAAATCCACAAATTAATACAAATTAAGTTCCTCCCATGAGCGTTTAAAAAGAGAGTACAATTACTTCATTAATTTATTCCTTGTGCGTGTGATTTCCATCGCCACCCCCGCACTTGTATGTATGCATCAGGAAGAACAGGATGTATTATAATTTTCAAGGAATTCTTCTACTTTTATATTATATATGTACAAGAAAGTGTATAAAACCAAAAAAAAAAATGATAATGTGATTAAGAAAGAGCAGGAAAAAGTTATAACTAACCTTTACTAAAGTAGCTCGTCTGCTTGTGGTATTATCCACGGTGACTCTAACAAACAATTTAAAATAAATCCTTGGAGATATATAGAACGAATGGAACTTTATTCAAATATCTAAACTTACATCAATGAAGAAGGGTTAAAGGAACAAAAAGAAGAAAAAAAAAATGGTTAAATATCTTACCTTGGTGGATTCATTCCATTCACCAATTTCTCATACTCATCCTCCGCTTCAGTCATGGACCAAGAATCCATCTTCAGAGAAAAGAGAGAGAGCAAGAGATAGAGAGCCTGATCTCTTCTTCTACAATTAATAAACAGGTAAAAAGAAATTTCTCTTAGCTTGCTTTTGTGATGTGTTTGTTGAATGTTTGTTGATCGCCGTCTTTCCTGTAGGAAATGGTTTCTCTTGGTCTTGGTAGGGGCTTTTATACAAGGTTTGTTTGTGGCTTTTTGGGATGGGAATACTAAAAGGAGGGAAAGAAAGAGATTGTTATAATTTGCTTTGTTTTCTTTTATGCTTAATAAAAATTTTAAAAAAAAGGCTAGGCGTGGCATTGCTTCACCTTGCCTTACCATATCTTCTCCTCATTAATGTTTCTTTCCAAAGATAAAAGCTACCCCTAGCGTACCTAAACTGTTCTAGATGCGTTTTTTTTTTAATTTTAATTTCTATTATTTGCATTTTTTTTTTGAAGAGGATGCATTTGTTAGCTTCTAGAACAAAAGAAAAGGTAAATTATTAGTAGCAACAATTTTTTTTCTTCTTGTGACTGTAATTTTTAATTCTATTCGTTTTTGGTAGTTTCTGGATTAATGGAAGCAACGTTTTATTTGTGCATATATCAGTAAATTTAATTCCAGAGAGTACATATTGATAAAAAGAATATTATTGCATATTATTATTTAAAACTTGAAAGGATAATATTTGTATAAAACTTTAGCAAAATCATTCATTTATTTTTATTCTTTGAAATATTTATGCATATGGATATTATAAATTTATAATAGTATTTACTTGTACTGCTCAAGTAGATGCTGGTTTAAATAGTTAAAGGATTAAAATTTCCGCATAATATAAAGCTCTTTTTTTTTAATTCAGAGATCTACGTAAAAACTCTATTGTTTTATTTTATTTCATTTTATTAGCTTTGACTATCTTATTTTCACATGAAATGAAATCGAAAACATCAAAAGTGAAATAATTTGAATTAATTCCTTGTCTTTAATATAAATTTCAAATTATGAATTAATTAATAAAAATGGTTATGATAGTTTGAGACACCTTAACCTAAGGCAGCATGATAATTAATTTATTTTATTCTTAACATGCAATAAAATGGAAAATAATCTGAATATCGAATGAAATTTTAAGTCTATTAAAACTAGATTTGTTGGTCCGTGGTGTTTGCCTTGAATCTTTTTTTGAAAAAGGAAGGCAACCCCCAAATAAAAGATTTGGTACTTCCCCAAATAAGTAATTATACTTTGCATTTATGGATTGCATCTTAATTCAAATGCTTTTATTAATTTTGGTAGCATATCATTTTATTAAATTCTGATTCTCCTAGCTCTAGCATACATATTACAATAAATGTATAAGATTGCATTGTTGATCATGGCTCAACACAGCTCAAACATTAAAAATGTAAATGGGGAAAATTTAGAACTTTCATTCCATAAGAGAAAGATTCCTTATTATTAATAACTATTTAGATTTGATTGAATAACCTTAGAATATTGTAGATTCCTAATTAATTATCAGAATCATAGGTTGTAAGTTTGGATAAATCTGAACTTCAGATGTAACATAACAAGCTCCACCTTTATTTTTATTTTTCTTATGTAAGATTCCAATGGTCAATGATATCGATGGATTGAATATTCAAATTTGAATTTAAAATTAGATGTGTTTTACATCATTTAGAATTGCAGGTGGGCCATCTAACAATGTATCAAATTTAACACAATGTGGATGTCATTCAACCATCTTTCAGATTCTTTGGAATATTCAACTCATCAACTGTATAGGAATCATGAATTTTTGTAAAAAAAAAATTATTTGATGGATGATCAAATGATATTTAAATTGAATAAAATTTGTTACCAAGCTGATCTACATAATAAATAATACATGTAGAATTTCATTTGTATTTAAATAATATCCACAAAGATGTAAATGGATTTGTCATAATGACATAATATACACATAATATACACTGGCATTACTAAACAAAGAAAAGGTTGCTATCTTCACAGTTAATGCGTGTACGATGGACATCAAAATGGATGTAGCGTTTAATTTTGGGGCTTGTTTGGTGATCAATTTGAATAACAAATTAAATAGTACATTAATTCAGCTGAAAACAGTTACAAAATGCTGAATTTTGTTGTATTATTAATATCCTCATCATGACGCTTCATGAACATCTCGTCACGCACGTATATAACATAAAATAGTACATTGTTGTATATATTTTAGTGCCACCTAGTAACCACGGTAACTCGATCTTAAATTTGAAGAATCAAAATTGACGGAGGAGTTGATACACACAAATAATAGATATCATATCTGCAGTACTAACAAATCAAATTCCTTGGAACCTATTATTATTATAGACGTAACTCAATACTTAAGGAACGGGAAATAACAGCTACTGTTCCTCAAAATTATTCTTCATGTCTTGAGCCCAAATACTGAAAAGCCTCCGGAATTTAAATTTGGTAACAGGTTTGACTCCTAGTTATTGTTTTTTTCAGGTGATCGGACCAATATTTCTGGGCTTCAGAATTAAAATTTCATAACAGGTTCAGATCACCAAGCTTATTTTTCAAGTTATGGGCCTAAATATTAGACAACTAACTGGAATCATGCAGGTGATCCGGTTTTGAGCCTGTAATTTGCTCAAGTTCAAAAAAGAACATGGAAACAAAAGTATTTATAGAACTGCGTTTGCCGGGAGTCGAACCCGGGTCTATTGCTTGGAAGGCAATTATCCTAACCGTTGGACTACAAACGCTTTGTTGCTATATAATTCATCTGTCATGGTAAACATTTCTAGTGTAATAATCTATTCAATCACACAAAGCCATCATGATCATCATCACATATTAATAATGGTTGCATTAGCGATCGTTAGTTAATTGTGATATTGCTTCCCTAAAGGAACAGCCGTTGTCGGTTGTTTACGTTATCGCAAAGTTCTAGAAATATGGATTTTAATTACTATGATTCAAAAAAAGCAAAAGAAATTCTTATTGCAAAAGCTATTTGTTCAGTTCGCCGATGTATTGCTTGCTGCAATACACTCGCAGTAACGAAATGCTGACTCGAACCATTAAATTGCTTAAACCAAATGATTTCTCAAAACTGATAATATTGACTATATGCAATTAATTATTCTGGAAGTAAATATTTTCATCGCAGTTGAACATGATATACATTGTTTGTACATCAATGCCTCATCCGTTATTAATGTAACAACTCTTCCGGATCATTTAATTATTTATTCCTTCATAGTGTGTTTTGTGTACTACTACAAAAAAAATATTTTTGAAGCATGGTGTATTAGTAAAATATATCATTTCGTTAATTATGAGTACCATTTCAAACAATATCATACATAAATTGTGGACTTTACATCAAGAAATAATAAAAGAACTAAATTTAGCAAATACAATTAATAGAGAATAAATCCAGGGAATGAATCACCACGCATGCATCCTATTCTTTCTTGTGAGAACAAATTGAATCCGGATACAGAAAGCGCTTCGCTCCAGTAGCCTCTAAGATTCTTTTGTTAAGAGCATTGTGTTTTTCACCTGATCGTGCCATGTAAAATGAGCTCGAGAACCAGTTCACAACTTCAGGTGCAAGACTCATCAGCAAATGGAATGGCTTGTACCAGTCAGGCCAGGTTACATACTCTTCACCTCTACATGCGCTATCAATGGCGATTTGAGCGAGCTTCTCTGATTGACCCACTGGAAATAGTCCTACTTGTATCTGAAAGGAAAGGAAAATTACATCATTAACAAATTAATGAGTTGCTTTAATGGTAAAAAGATGAAGAAAAAAATTAGGAATTTTTTTCTCTTTCAGCATGTTTTGAATATATAAATTTTGTTTTAATACGTACATCTCGAGCATCTTCATTTATCTCCACTTGGCCGCCTTTTTGTAATGCTTTTCCTTTGGTTAGCTCAGAAACAACATAGCCGGGGATGAGTATGGTGATCTTTATCTCGGAACCTACCTCGGATCTGAGTGTTTCGTAGAAAAGAATCATAGCTGCTTTGCTTGCCTGAACAAACAAGTAGATAAAAAAAATTTTACCCCAATTTAATTAATTAATGAGCTGGAGTGGGTTAGGCCCAATAATAAATTTACACAAATCAAATTCTAGTTATTTCATGTTGCTTACATTGTAAAAGCTCATTCTTGCTGTAGGTACTCTTCCTGCAACTGAGGTTGTCACAATTATATTTCCTTTGCTAGCTTTCAGATGTGGCAACGCATAATATGTTGGGTATACAGCGCCCCAGAAATTAACATCCTGATATTTTCATGCAATAATTAAGATACAATTACACAAGATCAACATTAATTTAACATAGATTTGTTAAAATAAATAAATAAATTACCATCATTTTGGTGAAAGCAGTTATGTTGGTTATCTCTTCAAAAAGGCATGTTCCCCAAATTCCAGCATTTGCAAAAAGATGATCCACTAAATAAAAAGATAAGCAAAATTTTCAGATCTAACAAGACAATGATGTTTGCAGTTCTTTTCTTTTTTTTTTCAAAAGTAACATGAAAATGAAAATGGAGTATTTTTTTATTTGGGTGTATGTCAAAACTCCAAACTTACATTTACTGAAGTGTTCTACAGTTTGATCCACGACCCGTTTAGATTCGTCCGGATTCGATACATCTGCTGTCAGTGTGATGACATCCGGTGCGCCGAGGCAAAGCGCAGCTTTAGCTACTGCCTTTAATGCCTCCTCTCTCCTTGCAACAAGAGCCATGCTTGCACCTCTTCTAGCATATTGATATGCAAGTTGCTACAAATAATAGACAATATAAGAAAATTTTGCTCTATTTCTTAAATTTTTTTTTAAAAGCTGAAAATTACAATAGTCATTCCCTTAAAAAAGAAGAAGATAATAATTAATAATAATATTTCAGGGCTGACAGCACAAATTTTAGAATAATTTGATTTTTTTTTTGGTGGCAAAAAGACAAAAATGTTATTAAGAAAGTCCTAATAATTTTTCTCTCCATTGATTAACATAAACATTATAAAACTTCCTTACTTCTATAATTCAATTTGTTGATGCCTTTTTTTCTTCTTTTTCTGTTTAGCTCTAGAGCGTATAATTGACTATATTAGTATTAGATCGCTTTCTATTCTTAATAAATGAGAAAAGTGGCCTCCTATAATAACAATTATGAAAAAGTTAGGTGCAGTAGTTATACCCAATCTACCATTTAGTGACCACCGTTTGAAATTGTCTTTCCGTGCATTTCTTTTTATTCAGTAAGTTAATTATTTCATTTAAATGAATTATTATTTATATTAGTAGTATTTAAGTTGAATAATAAAAATACTGTCAAAAATAAGTTGTATAATAAAATCTTTAATATGAATAATAACTCATTATACATGACTAATAAAGTTAATATCAATTATGATATCAATGATGGTATCTCTCAAACATTTTTCGAAAAATTATACAAGTTGTATTTTTTCTTGTGCAACAAAATTTTTAACTTTAATTTTTCTATAATCATTTAGAAAAAAAATGATAAAAAATTTTTATAATAACTATAAATATTTATAAATTTATATATAAATAAATTATCTATTTAGTGTAATTTCATGTCTTGGAAAATGCTTAAAATCTATGATTGGTACAGTGCAACTTGCGCTTGTACCAATTTACCCAACATATGGAGATTTGGAGAAGTCAAATGGAGAGTAATTAAATCTGTTTCTCTCTCTCTCATTCACAAATCACCACCACAGGTAACTTTTTCAGCCACGTCCATATAAAACAAAAATTACATTACGGTGCCATTGTTTTTCCTGTTCTTCCTCCATCTCTTAATTATTGCGCAGAGCCGCAGAATCAGTTTCAATTTCCCAGCTCCTTAAAGACCATGCATAAATGCATAAATGCATGTCATGATGTGAAGTGATTTGCCTCTTTCTTTTTTGTGGGTCCATGGTATTTTGGTCTGGTTACGTCAATGATACAATTACAATGAAGTTCTTTATAAAGATGGCACTAAAATCTAATAATATAATCAATTGGTATATTAGTATGTTTTACCAAAAAGAAGATTATATAAGGTCAAAGAAAAAGTTTACTAAAGATATATTTGTAGCCAACAAAAAGATATCGATAGTAAGTGATAGCAAAAAACGCCTTTTGTATTATTTTATTTTCAGACTAATTGTTCTTAATTCCAGGGATATTTCATTTATGCTAATAAATAATTATTAATAATTGCAACTGTAAATATCACAAACTATGTTGAATAAATACATTTTCTCCGCAATCTCCGTTTCTAATTAATTTCACATCCATAAAAATGATGACAATGATATGTCATATTTTGTACAGAAACAGTTTTGATAAAAAAAAATTGAATAATCTAAATAAAATTAAAAATAAAAGTATAGTATATACTGTTTAATTTTGATTACATGGCTGATAAAAATTAAAAAAAAATGTCAATTTTATGATGACAACTGCTTCCATCACTTTTATAACACTAAACTAATGTGAACTCAATTTTTTTAATGAGGTCAGCTGTAGACAATTGAGAGGTACAGGTGGGCCCCCGTCGTTTCCTTTTAACACTTAATGACGAATCATTTAATTGTTACAGTGATCTAATTAAAGAAATAAAATCCATTTTGTGACGCAGCGTGCTACATGATAATTAAATTGATAATTAATCATTCCATGAATAAAATATTAACAGCACATTTCCTCACAAATATTTTTCCCCAGGGATTTGAGAATTTGAATTTTTTTTGAGTGAAAGTAGAGTTCAGATTTTTTTTTTTTTTTGTTTATAAGGGTTTGAATCCATGATCTCTTAGAAATCATTCTAATTAGTTACCACTTGAGTAACTAGGTTATTTGCTTTATCTTTCTTTTTTTCAATTCTATTCGCATTACGTATGTTTGGAAATGTAAGGACGCTAAATTCAAAGTTTAACAGAACTGAAAATTTTCAAAAATCAAAATTTTGCTTAAATTTAAAGTAGGCAAAATTCTGGTAGTTCAACAAAGTCTGGCCGCTTAGAACGACCTCTTGAATTGGTCTCTAAATTTAAGCCTGTCAAAATTTAAAGACAAGTCCAAATTTCAGTAAATTTAAGCTTGTCAATATAAAAGCCTTAGCCTTTTTTTTTTAATTGGTAGTTGACTACTTTGAATTTTATAATTTTACATTTTCAGACATAAATAAACTGAAATTAATTACATATCCCTTGGTATCTCATTCTGTAATTATCTTTATTTATTGGTACATTTGAGAACTTATTATAATATTTCTCATAAATATTTTACTTTTGTATCATGATTGTTTTTCTTTATTCTTTCAAATTTGGTATGATATGGTATATTTATGTTTCAAAAAAAAAAATGGTGTGCTATAAATATACTTTTATAACTGAGATATATTTATTTTTGCAATAGCTACCTGGCCAAAGACTTCTTATTATACTTCTTTAACCAATGAAAATTAAGGAAGAAATTAACACATTTTGTGGTTAGCCTAAATTGGGTACGCAAAGCATTATACACCTAGTATTAATTATGCAATCTTAATTCATTCATTAATTGTGGCCCTATTTGATTTGAGTCCATTATTATTTATTAAACAAGTTGCACTGTGTAAACGTATCCGTTTTGATAACGATCCCCCGCCAGCTTCCTAAGTAGTTGGCGACTCGTGATTAATTAATTTGTGACACTTTATTAATAGGTCCTGTTAATTAGTTGGGTTTAATTAATTCCTCTGGCATGGTTTTTTTTTCGCCGTACAATAATGACATAAAATTTTGTGGACCCTATTATATATATCTAAATTTGGAAGTTGATATTCAACCTATTTATAATTATTAAGATGTTTATTATGGGATCGCTCTACCATCAATTAGGTTTCATTTTTGCACCTGTATGAATTACAGGTGTATACTGACAGGCATGAAATTAATTAAGCCACCTTTTTATTTTCTTTTTGATTAACAAATTGTTAATTCATTTATATATTCTTGTACTGGAAATATATAAGCTATCATCTTTTGTTCTTTTTTGTTAATAACTTCATAAACTTTAGTAGACAATATCACCAATATCTTATATATATGCTGTGCTCACACCTTCATATATTCTAACATTAAAATGATATATTGATATATCATATCTTCTCTCAAATACAATTACATGTCATGCATCAAAACAACACAATGCTGCGGATACTGGTAAATTAACTACCAAGTGCAAGAAATGCAATGATATGAGAAATAAAGAGGAGAAAAATACATACCTCTCCGATGCCAGAAGATGCACCGGTGATGAGAATGACCTTTCCTTTCAGATCCGCCTCTTTCTCGAAAGGCCTGATGAACACTCTCTGTACCAGCTTTATCAGTAGAGAAATCGGTATATATATCAAGAGAAAAGCTCCAATGAAAACATGGATCACCACACTAAGCACCCAGTTCATGTTATCCTCCATTTTGTTTGGTGTAAGATAGAGAGAAAGGATGAGAGAGAGGGTATATATATAGAGAGAGAGAGATAGAGTTAGAGAGAAGAGAAAGTTTGAGTGTAGAGAGAGGAGAAGAGAGAGGCATGTTTATTTGTAAGAGGGACAGGTGCAAGGTGGGTGAAGTTGGTTTACCTATATAATTAATGGAGATAGATGCATGCATCCTTATTGTGCTTATCACTTTTAATTTTGAACTTTGCATTTTGTCAGAAAGATCAGAATGTTTCTAAGTATAAGTCTTTTTAAAATTTAACAAAAAAGCATGATATATAACAAAAGTAAGAAGATGTGAAGAGCTCATCTGCTCTTAGACTCTTAACCATCTGATACGACAATGAACCAACCAACTAACTAATTAATTAAGGCGTGATTAATTAATTTCATTATTTCATTGCAATATATAGAAAACAAAAATTAGTTTGGTTATGAGACCCTCATAACAAGCATTAAAAGTCGTAAATCGTGACACAAACCCATAAGATAGAACTTAAAATAAGAGAAATATTAGAGAGATACCATTATTGATACCGTTATCGATAGAAATTTTATTAATCATATGAAATGAGTTATTATTTATGTTAGTAATTTTATTATGTAACTTATTTGGTATAATATTTAGTTATTCAACTTAATTAAATATCACTAATCTGAATAGTAACTCATTTAAATTGAATGATAAAAATATTATATAAAATAAGTTACATAAAAAAATCATTAATAAGAATAATAACTCATTCAACATGAATGACATAATTGATATCAATAACAGTGTTAATGATGATATTTGTATATCAGTTCTCTTAAAATAAAGATCCAATTAAGCTGATCATGATCAAGATTTGATTCAGTGCAAAACATCTTGATGTGGTACATTAATTAATTTCTCAGAACCGTTTGTTATCAATCAATGGTTCATTTATGATCGACTTTATTTATTAAATTAATAATAACTACCAGGTGGGGACTAATTTAGGTTTGCATGTATGCATAAGAGACCAAAACTCAACTGCTTTATAACGCTACCACATGGGCTTCCCTTCAATTTGTACATTGAACACAAACTCGGTTTAATTTCCAACGAGGCCTTTAAATTAATTAATTGTTTGCGGCCTATTTCTGATAAAACAAACTCACTATTTTTTTGGTCCCCAAAATTAATTTCCTTTTATTATTATATCTCCATTCCGTTCCCAATTGTAATTTGGTGCGTTCTGGAGGTTGCCGAATTAGTTTGTTTTCTCTCTAAAATTCGGTGCCGAATTAAAACCGACAGAACTAACTTGAACGCCGAGTTTGGACTTATCTTTTATTTTCGCATGTAATTTATTATTTTTACATGAATTTGGTAGATAGATGTATTAATACCGACATGCATATATTGGAGATAAATCTATGTTAATTCTTTTCATGAAAGCTTAATTTAAATTTCTATGAATTTATACAGCGATCTAAAATCTCGAATTTAAAATTAAAAATGATCGATTGTCAATGTAATTAATTTTTATATTAAATTTTGTATGATATCAAATTTTTTTTTAAAATTTAGTTATTTTTTAAATAAAAAATAATTAATTTGAGAATTATAAATCATTTAATTTTTTAGACATTTTGCAGTTTAATATTGCAAGTTTTATTCATGAACATACAAGCGACCAGAGTTACTTGATTGTCAATAATTTGTCAGTACATCTTCACTGCTGTATAATTTGTCAGATAGTGGAAAAATAGTATTATATTATGTCAAATTTTATTAAAAGTCTCATTAATGAGTTTCATAACTGTGAAACAACGTGGCAGTATATGTGCATTTTGTCAGGAGGTAACGTTAATTTCATTCGGCATAGTGGAATAAATTCTCCCGAAATAATAAAGATTTAGATTAGCTTTATAATATATATGATTCTTAAATAAATGTGGAATTGAAAAAAGAAAAAAAATGGAGAGATAAATATCACAAAGTTTAATCAGAAGAATGTTTAGTTTCTCTTACTTTATATATGATTATCCAAATAATTTTTAGTTCTTACATTAGTGTTGAACAAAAAACGCAAATATAAAAAAATTAAATTTAAAATTACGCTGACTAAAAGATAATAATTAATCTCTCAATATTCAGCTCATATAAATTATAAAAATCAGTGCCAAATTATTTCTATTATAATTCTGAAAAAATAAAATAATGAGGACCAGTGTGATCTGCGGCAAGAACATGGCAGTGAGTTATGATACCATCCATAGTGATAATATTGGCGAATAATTCGTATTTAATTTACCAATTGTTCGGATTGTAGCAATCAATGAACAAAACAACGAATTATACAATAGTTCGCAAATTATTCGTGTATAATATAAATTTTGCGAGTAAAACACATTTTATTTTGGGTGATTTTGTATTTTTCTCAATTTGACTTTCAAACTTTTTTCTTGGGAAGATACATAGGAGTAGAAAAATAAAAACTGATTTTAATCTTGATGCGTAGGGTTAAATTTTATGTCAGAAAAAAATCAAATTGAATTATAAAATAAGAAAATATTTTTGAAAATTTATATAACAAGAAAAATTACAGCCTGAGAGTGCGGCCTTCCCTGAAAGACCGCTTCCTGAGAGCACAGATTATAGACTGTTTGCTGAGAGTGCGGCCTTCATCCGTTATTTCACAAGTCAACCCATCTTTTTTTTCCTTTTCCCCCTCTCTCTCTCTCCACCGTTTCCTCTCCTCCTTCTCTGCCTTTGTCTCTCTTCTCGATCTACGTTCTGAGAGTGCCGCCACTGCCACTGCACCCTCCTCCCCTCTCTTACCAGTCCCTTCTCTCCTCTTTACTCCCTCATTCTCATTCAAACTCTCTCAAACCCCTACCGCCACTGCCATCAATTTATAAGATTCTTTTTTTAGATTTTTTGTAAAATAGTGAAATAAATTATTTAAGGGTTATTATTTAAAATAAGATTTGTTGAATTGAATTGTGAAAGAAAATTAGAAATGTTTGATGTAATGTTAATATTGAATTGTTATTGTAAACTAAAATTTTTTTTAATATAATTATAGGGTGGTTAATGTAAAATTGAAAAATTGTGTTGAATTGTGATGAAAAATTAAAAAAAAAAGTATGATGCAATATTTGATAAAATACTAGTATTGATGTTAATTATGCGTGCATGTTAATATTGGTGTTTGATTATGCATGCAAGATTCGTGGAATTGGTAATGTAAAATTAGAAATTTGTGTTGAATTGTGATGCAAATGTAGTTATATTTAATATAACTTTAATATTGATATTTAATTGTATATGCATATGGATGTTTGATATTTAGAGTGTTAACTATTTGGTTTTGGGTGTATGTTATTATTAGTATTTGATTATAGATGTAAAATTTGTAAGTTGTTAATGTAAAATTAGAATTTTGTATTGAATTGTGAAGAAAATGTAATGGTATTTGATATAATGGTAATATTGATATGTTATTGTGCATGTATGTAGTTAGTTATGTTTGATATTTATAATTGATGAATAAAAAAATATATTTATGTTATGAAAATAATTTATATGAATTTTATTATTAAAATAATGCAGTGCCAAAAAAGGCAAGAACACGAGAAGGCGGTTGTGTTGGCGGGAGAAGTGATAGTACATGATCATCACAATCGGTACAAGAAAAAGTGTCTGAGTCAAACCTTTTATAGATGTCTGATAGTGATCATCACATTCGTGAAATCGTGAATGAGGTAATTAGATTTAAAATTCTTATGTAATATTATTAGTATTTTTTTCGATGTTTAAGATATTAATTTATTTTTTAACAAAAAATATTTTAGTCTGTTGATTGTCTGAGCATGCGACAAAGATAACGATCAATCTCATATGATGATAGTTATTCAGACACCCTGGTAAAGATGGGATTGTATCAAGTTTCCCAGCTTGGTACAATAGAAGTCGATCCCGCTCTGATTACAGCTCTGGTCGAGAGATGGAGGCCGGAGACTCATATGTTTCATTTGCTGACATGTGAGATTACTGTCACACTGTAGGATGTGACAGTTTTGTGGGGTTTACCTATTGTTGGTCTACCTGTGATTGGCGATAGCAATCGGGATTGGACTATTATGCTGCAGAATATCTTCCGAATGGATGTAGATGTAGAGACATATAAGAATAAACTCATTACAAAGAAAGATGGTTCAAGAAAAGGAGAGTTTCACATTATCACATCAGGTATGAATTTCTTTATTTAATCTCTTTTGCATTTTTTATTCAGTAAATTACACCAATTGTCCTTAAAATATCATTCCTTTATCATTTTGATTCTTAATGTTTCAAAAATAACAATTTGATCCTTAAAGTATTATTTTGATACTATTTTGGTCCTTAAAGTTTCAAATGTACTATTTTAATCCTTAAATTTTTTAATTTGTACCAAATTAGTCCTATATTTAAAATCCATTGAAATTAATATCAATTTTATCTATCATAACATTATTTTATGCAAACAACAACTTTAATTTTGCTAAAATAAATATAATTATTCACATAAAAAAGTGATAATCAACAAACAATACAAATAATGTAAAAATAAGTATAATTATTCATGTCATCAAATATTATTTAAATTATAAATAGTTTTAATTATGTGCAACTATAAATTAATTAAGAATATATATATATTATCAGAATTATCATAAGATATATCATTATGATATAGATGTGAGCATAAATTTTCATTTTTTTTCAATAATAATTGTAGGACTCATTTATTACAAATTAAAAATTTTATGGATCAAAATGTAAATTAGTGATACTTTAAGAACTGGAATAATATATTTGAAACATTAAGGATTAAAATAAAAACAAAGTGATACTTGAAGAATCAAATTGATATTTTTAAAACTTTAAGGATTAAAATGATAAAGAAATAATACTTTAAGGACCATTAATGTAATTTACACTTTTTATTTTAATTTTCTTAATACATTCTTATCATTAAAAATGTTATTTTGTTAGATTACAGTGGTTTAAAGAATGATTTTCGGATTCAATTCCTGACAATCACAAGTCTCTGAGAGGTTATTGTGGTACTTACATTATGGAGTCGATCGGTACCGTTCTCCTATCGGACAACTCCGATGATTGTATGGTCGTCCCAGTGCTTGCATTTTCCATAGAGCTAGTGGAATGGAACTTGTTTTAGCTTTCTAGCCAATAGGACTTTCTAGTTATGCTCTTGGAGTAGTTTTCATTCACCCAGCCATTCCCCTATTTTTCGTGAACAGCATATGCTATTGTGAGCGAGTGCTAGTTCTCAGGGCCGAAGATGCAAAATGTCTCGACTGTGTTGTTGAATGCGTTGAATGCGCTGTTATTTGATAATATTGCCAGGTTGCCCTTGCTTTCTTCAAATACTGGTGTGTTAGTTTTTTCAGCAATTAGAATATTTTTTTCCTCTTCTTTTTGACCTCCTCCGTCCTTACTTTTCCTATCAGCTCATTACAGCACTGCTCATCACTGGTACAAGAATGCGATTACAGCCTGCGCTAGGGTCTATATGCATCCATTTTATCAGTAGAGAGGATTGCTACTATACGGATATGGACTCACTTGTTCTTAGTTAGCCACTCCCTGAGGAAATGATTTCAAAAGAAGAGTTGGGTAAGTATAAATTGGAATATAGAGTGACAATATAAACATCAAAATATATTATTTTATTCTATATATAAATCATTATATTACACATTTTTCTACTGACAAAATAAATTTTTAGTAATATAACAAATTCTAACCTGTCTTTAAATCTAGAATATCTTCAAATTAAAGATTCAAATTGTTTTTTTAAATATAGAGAAAGAGAGAGAGGAAGAGATAATTTCAAACATATATATTTTTAAACGATTCTCAAAAGAGAGAGGAAGAGATAATATAATTTGTTTTTAAATGATTTTGTGAAAATGTATTTATAAAAGATAAAATAAGATCGCACTCTTAGTACAGCATATTAATAATTTCGAACAGATATGACTAAGACAAAAGGAAAAACGTATAACGTACTATCGACCAATTTACATGAAAATACTACATTCTAAAAATACGACCTCTCTGAAAAACCGCACTTTCAAATTTAGATTTTTCTTTATAAATTTTGGAAAATATTTTTTGTTTTATAATTTAATTTTTTTTTCTCAACGCAAAATTCAGCCGACGTGTCCCCTATTCTCTCTCCATCAAAAGCTGTGCAGCCTCTCTCTTCGTACAAAAAGTGTGAATGAGAAAAAGAATAGTTTAGAACTTTTTATTATTTCTCATTGTACATCTATTTCCAACTTTTGTGGTTTTGAATTTGTAGTTTAGATTTATTTTTCCCATATATTTTATTATTTATCATCTTAAATACATTATATAAAATCGATTTTTTTCCGAATTATATCCGAATTATAAGAATTTTAAATCTTTCCGAATTTTTCCCGAATATCAAACTTGTCACCGTGACACCATCAAAGCAACAAAACAAAACATTTCCTTCAAATTTAGCTACATATATCCAGCGTATAACACACGGTGCTCCCCCCCCCCCCTGCGCCACGTGTCATATGAACTAGCTACGTGTCACCTGTCATGAACCCAGTACCGCATTACATATCTAGCTCAATGCTCTCCAGTTCTGGAAAACTGGACAGTTTATTTTCTTGGAGTTTTTAAAATTTATGATTTTTTTCCATTGTTTTTGTTTGTTAAAAGATATCATCACATTTAGTCAACAGTTGTTTTCTGTTAGTTTTATAAAAAATATAATATTTATTTGGAGTTCTCTTAGTTAGTCGTATAATTTATTTGTGAGGTGAGTTCATTGACAAATAAATTTTTTTCTTAATTTTGACAATAATTTTGAAAATAATTTAAAGATGTATGAAGATAAAAATAAATGTAGCCTACCAATTTAATTGACCTACATCAATTAAACGTTAAATTAAATTTATTTTATAATCAGTAAATGATGCATCAAATATCATCATTTTGTAGGAGCTATCTTTACATATATACATTTAACTAAAATGTTGATTTCAAATTGATACTCTTTATTTTATTATTGTGAATTTTGTCGAATCACAAGTTTTAAATATATATTAATCCTTTAAAATACAATCTATTTAATATTGGTCATCATATAATTAATATAATGTCACAGAAAAAAATATAGAAAGAAAAAAAAAACAAGTATCTCTGAATTCGTTTGAATTGAGAGGACCATGTACTTGTAAAATTTAATTGAACAGAGTTTATCCCTAGAGGAAACCTCCAGATACAAACTTTCGTCTTTGCATCTCATTTTCTCAATCTCCATACTCTCTTCTAGTTTGCTACTTACAAGTTTGGGGAAGAAATAGAAGGAAGAGGCTTGATTGATTCAAGTCAAGAGAAAAAAAAAGAACAAAAAGAAAGAAAAATCAAAAGCATGGATATCATAACTACATTGATGAACTTGATAGGCACACCTACACTGCTTATGACTCTTTTCTTCATGTTGCCTCCTTTCTACTTCTTCAAGCTCTCTCTTTCTTTTCTCTCATCGCTCTTCCCCGAAGACGTCACCAATAAGGTTGTGCTCATCACCGGCGCTTCATCTGGTATTGGCGAGGTATTCTGGTTGCTCTTCTTTTTTTTTAAACCAGCAATTCTATGTATGCATCCATAGATCAACCTTTAGAAAGTTAAAAAGTAAAAAGATTAAAAGGGATAATTGCACTTACTGTAGGCTGGATGGACTAAATAAATTAAAAGTGAGTCGAGCAAATTAATAAAAAAGCCATTGAATATTATGTTCCGGGAATTTACCGACCAGTTTTCTCGGCATTTCGCAATTAGGACTGCAAGTTCTATACATGGACGTACAAGTGACAACCACAGGGTTTGATCACAGAAAAACAAGCTGTAGTGAAACGTTATATATTCAATCTTCATTTCAATGCCTTCTATTCTTCTACTACAAAGGCAATACATCATTTCTTGTGACTGCTCTGCAATTGTAAATCATATGTCCGATTTTAGTTAGGTGGAATTGGTTTAATTCAAGGTATTTAAATAAGGCATGTTTTTTGTAAGCCGTGTGATTGACACATATTCGATTTGTAGCAATTGGCTTACCAATATGCAAAAAAGGGAGCAGCACTATCCCTCGTGGCTAGAAGGGAGAGTAGTCTGCGTGAGGTTGCCGAGCGAGCCCGTGAAATTGGTGCGCCGGAAGTCCTTGTCATCCCTGGTGATGTTTCTAAGCACGAAGAGTGTCACCGATTCGTTGAAGCCACAGTCAATCATTATGGTCGATGTGAGTTGTTCTCATATGATGAGATAATTTCTGTGATGTTTTCATATCAAATTCTGTAACTTTATGGAACTAATCTAACTTATCTGAATTGTCAGCCGTTAAAAGATTACTACACTTCAGTTCATAATATGAGACTTGTGTCTATCAATTGGTTAGATTAGTGACAACTAATGCTTCTTTTGTTTTAATTTTCATCAAAAGTGGATCATCTCGTAAACAATGCCGGTATAGCGAGTATTTGCGCATTTGAGGAAGTTCTTGACATTACCAACTTCACTCCTGTTGTGGTATATGTCTTTAATTTATCTTTCTTTTCTAATTGGCATTCTCCTCATTCTCCACAATAATCCCGGGTAGGCTCCTCTATACATTCATATCTGATCGATAGCAAGCTGTACAACTAGTGTGATTTCACAATGTCATCAGCCATGGGAGCCTAGGTCAGATCAATTTAGTGATATCATAAACCAACCTCTGATTGAACCATTTAGAAAAGTTTGGGAAACACGTGTGAAGAATTGAATTGAACTGTCGATTGAAGGGAAACCCAAATGTCATGCATTACAAAGCTCAGATCAGATTTAGTGATATTATGATCCAACCTCTGATTGAACCATTTAGAGAAGTTTGGGAAACACATGCATCAAGAATTGAATAGACCTGTACAATTGGAGGGAAACCCAAATGTCATGAATTACAAATATGTTCTTTATCATGCTAGTTGACTGCATGTGTTTTTCTTTACTGATTTTCAGGATGTGAACTTTTGGGGTTCGGTTTTTCCAACCCATGCTGCCATTCCACATCTTAGAAGGACAAAAGGGAAGATACTCGTCACCGCCTCATCGAGCGGTTGGAACCCTTACCCAAGAATGAGCTTCTACGGTGTACTTGTTTTAACCTTTATTTTTGTTTCTTTTTTGTTAAAAATAGATAAGTCTAACAGTATATATTTGTTGCAAAAGAAAAAACCCCTATAAGTAAACAATCAATAATCATAAAAGGTGTTTTTCAAAAAGTCAAAAAAATCATTATAATATAAGGGACTTGAGCAATAGGTGTTTTAATTAAGCTTTGTTTGTATGACCGATCGGTCAAGAATCCAAGCCCTGTTTTGCGTTTTCATTTAATGGGCTTTTCTTGGACCTAGGTTCAAAGCTTGCTAATATTTATTTTAGTCAGAGAATATCTTATATCAATTTTTGATGTTTTGCACTTATCTCACAGCATTGTAAATTGTTTCCTTGCAGGCCGCAAATGCAGCTGTGATAAACTTTTTCGACACCCTGCGCATTGAACTCGGTGATGCAGTTGGAATCACAATCGCTACACCTGGATGGGTTGAGTCTGAGTTGACCAAAGGGAAGGTTATGTCAAGACATGGCGACACCCAAGTGGATCAAGAATCCAGAGATGTAAGCCTTGAACCTTCTTTTTCTTCGTTCAATGACAATTATGACCTTGAATTAACACTGGAGACATTTTCAGGCTCAAATTGGGTTAATGCCAGTAGAGTATGCCGAGAATTGTGCAAAGGCTATGGTTGATGCTGTGCGCAGAGGTGATCGGTACATGACAATTCCTACATGGTTCAGAGTTCTATACCTTTGGCGAGTGTTTGCACCGGAGGTGCCAGAATGGTGTTATCGGATGCTGTACATGACCCGACCGGGTCAGCCAGCATCTGGCGCACTGAGCAAAAAGATGGTGGATGTTACTGGGGCTAAACATGTGCTTTACCCATCATCTCTCCACAGCTCTGAAGTCAAGAAAGAATAAGGTGAAATAAAGTTTCTTGTATGAATGCTTGTGTATCTGTGTGTGCCACGTGTTGCATAAATAAAAATAAGGTCGTATGTTGTAGATCAACATGCTTGGAAAAACTTGTAATGCTTGTTTGGTTTCTATGCTTTGTAAGTTCAGATGGTATTTCAGAATATTTACCTTGCAGACAAGTTAAGGAATTTGCTGATATGGCATGTTCTTGGCAATTTCTTAACAAATTTGCTGGTATTATATACTTTAGGTGCTGGGAAGATCACACGGTCAAGTGTATAACTATCCAATGCAAAAAAAATTTAAAGAACTATACAAACTCTCTGATCTTTAGCATGTAATCTCAGTTTCACTTTCCAGAATCAAACTCCTCACATCAGAAAACCCTCAAGTACAGACAAAGGTATTACCAGTAACACAGTACACATTAAATACTGTGTCATCTCCAATTGTAAACTTCTCGGCCCCAAGAGTTGGGCCAATTGGGATTGGGCCTGAACCCAATGAACTTTGAGGTAGAGAAACAGGTACAAGTATCAAGGTATTTAACTGGTAAAAGCAAATTAAGATATTGAACTGGAGGTAGAGAACTAATCTGAACTAAGCTTGAACGGGCTATTTTAGGAAACTCTCAATCATTCTTTTTCAGGACTTGATTGTACCAGTAGGAGACCAGTTCTGTTTTTGTGTCATTGTCCAAAGGGATTGTCTCGTTCTCATTCTTCTTAGAACATTTTGTTTATTTACAGCTTAGAGTCTGTTGGTTGGTACTGTTGTTTCAGGCACTGGTGTGATCTTTCATGTTGGATCAAATATTCATCACAGAATTTCTCCATCTCTAAACAAAATCACAAAATTTCATTTTATTTAGAGCTAACAATGCATATCATATAAATAGCTTGCTCTTCCGAGGCACAACATATCATACTAATTCAAAACGAAGATTTTCAAATTTCTTTCTTACAGTCGAGTCAAATTCTCATTATATTATTTTTTTTTCTTGAAAAAAGTAGGGAAAGCCTACACCAAAATCAGGGAAGTTTATGCCAGGTACCAAATAGCTGGTATCAGGCAAAAATACATGCATCCTTGGTTACTACAATTCCAAAAAAAAAATAAAGCATCTAAAACAATAATCTGATCAAAATAACAAGCCAAATACTAGAACAAGCTAAAAACAAAAACATTTTAACAGAACTAATATGATCTTCGAGACTTCTAATGATATGTATTAAACAAGACCTACTCAGAAACATTCATGTAACAAATCATTCCTCTTCCCTAAAATACAGAGTTATGATGAGCCTTACATGTACAACACACACTCGCTTTTGTTCTCTTACATCTTTTTTCCTTATCAACCCTACACTTTCATCAAATTAATAACAGGATATAGCCATAGCCATTCTTGCTTCTAGCCTTATTTGCATGTTGACTTTAGCAATAAAGTCCTCCACTTTTCTGTTCAATTCTTCTGTAGGCCAGCACTCCAATTCTTCCTCTTCTCTGTCCAGTTCTTCATGCTCCCTCTCCATTTTGTCTTCATCCTCTTTCGTCTCCGTTTCTTCCTCCTCTCTCTCCATTTCTTCATGCACACTCTCCGTTTCCTCTTCGTACTCTCTCATTTCAATTGCTTCACACACATTCTTCACTTCTTCGGCATCCTCTGGTGTCCCTATTTCTTCTCTCTTAGCAACAATTTCTACATTATCTCTCTCTTCAACTAATGCTACCACTTCCACCTCATTGTTTTCTTGAACATTCCCTACATTTGTTTCTTTTGAATTTTCATATGACAACACCTTTCTCTCCACCCCGAAATATTCAACCTTCTCATTGACGGTCATACATTCATGCTCGTTCTTCTTAGTACATTTTCCAAGCTTCGACTCGCCGAAAAGAAAGATTACAATGAGATTAGATACAACAAACAGGCATTTCGGCGCCACTGCAACTGATATGATATTGGGAAGTGAAACTGAGAAGAAAAGGATGAAAGAGTGATAAACATGAGGAACCCAAGTGAGGCTTGAGAGAAAAAAGCCAAGCATTAAAACCCTTAGACTATATCTAACCATGGATATGAAATGATCCATTTTGGAATTAATAACCAAAGGTTTTTCAGGTTTTAGAAGTAGTAATGGGTTTCTGTGGATTTGGATATATTGTTTTGGTTGCACTTGGATGTACAATGGTTGAACATATAATTGGTACAAGCCAAGGGTATTTATAGGTGTCAAAAGTAGCTAGGGATCCAACACATGGTGCAAAGTTTTGCCTTTGTTTCATTATTTTGATTCTCTCTCTTTTTTTTTTTATGGGGAGCCTTCTTACAAGAAAATGCCAATGAAAGTGACAGGTTTCTTCTTGGCTCCCCCTTTACCGTGTAATGTTTTTTTTCCCCAATTAATTAATGGGTTTCCAAAAGCCAATAATTTATTTTATTAGGAGTCTATGATTATGTTAATCTTTGTTTAATTTAACAAGCGCTATCAATCAGCCATATAATGGAGCCATGATTGAGCTGCCCTTATGATGCCACTTGTTGTAGTAGTAAAACTAATGAAGACGACGTTTAAATTAAAAAAAAAGGACCCAAATTTTGATTGAAAATAATTTATTAGAAATGTTACAAAAATACTATCATTGATATCACAATTATTTTGACTGGGTTTGTCAGCTGTTCAATAATATTTTTTGGCTAATCAATATTTTTACTAACTAATCTTCATCTCCGACGAACTCCCGACATAGCTAGCTCTGGGAAACTCTGACAAACTCTCGATGGAGCTCCAGCAAACTCCGACAAACTTTCAACAGAGGTATTTAATTTGAATAACAAAGTAAAAAAATGAGAATAATAAAGCACTCCACATGAATAATAAAATAAAATAATCAGCTAATTAAGCCATGTTATTAGACTACAAACAAATCGAATTCGAGCGATCAGCTTTCAAACTTAGTCGAACTTAAATTGAATATTAATAAAGTTATTGAACTTAAATTGAGCTCAAACTCTACATGAAGTCAATTATCTTTTTTATATTTGTTTTGTATACTATCTCCGAAAACTAAAATTATTGATAGCTAATAGTATATCATTCTATATAATATTTTTTTAGTTATTAACAAATTATTGATCTTATAATAAAATTTGACAAATAGATTATTTTCTTTCTTAACAGATTTTGTTTTTCTTTCCTGTAAATATTGATCAGACACTTGTGATCACCCATTAACGAAATTTGGGGGCATGATTCTCATCTTTTTCTCAAAAAAAAAATTGACAAATATTTATGTTAATGTCTAAAAAATTTGACAACATATTTCATCTAATTGTATATTGAATTACTGCTAGAAGCAAGTAAAAAAAATTAATCTAATGAGTCGAGTTTGCACTATATTCAAATTAAACACTAGCTAGTTAGTCACAAATTACAAGCTAAACTTGAAATCCTTATCCACATGGTTCATATCTTGAGCCGATTTCTATTTTTTTATCCTTTATATAAATAGAACTTTTGTAGCATGGAACCAACTCGTCAGTGTAAAAATAGGAAATAGAAAAGAAAGAAAAGGAACCTTGGTATATATAAATGGTGATAGAAAGAACACAAAAAGAATTTGAAAACTTTAGACATGTTTATGCTTTGTTGCAAGGTTATTGAACGAAGTACAATGTACATTCAAAAGAACCTATTAATTAATTAGTGCATGCACATGTTTCTAAAAATTAAGAAATCATTTGGTTTGAACTTAACACGAGAAAAGTTACATTTTCTTTTTTGTTGTTGTTACATTTAATTTTGGGTTCATCGTACCTTCAAGCACTTTCTTTTCACACCCCATATTATATATGGCACAATTCCACGTGTTGATGTAATTAATTTAATCCCGATAAGTGTTTCTTGGATGGAGATAAAAGCCAAGATACCTGTAAAGTTGTAATCAATAATTACCGAAGATTAATTAACGCAAAGTCTTCTATAAACAATATATTAAAATTGGTAAATTGCGGCGGAGTCCCGGAGCTGGTAATAATTAATTAATAATTAATGACAGTCTCTTATTGTAGAAGAAAGGTCAGTTGATTTGTCTCAAGATATTGATACAGTATCATTTGAAAATTTGAGATTTTTTTTTTTTTTCTTAAGCTGAAAGTACCAATACATAAAACTATACATCATTCCATGACAATGTATACTAAATTTTAAAAAAATAAACTACAATTAATACTCTATTGCAATAAAATAATGGGAGATGGATGATATACGGATATCATTATCAATACTAATTTTATTATTCAAATTAAATGAATAGTTATTTATGTTAATTACTTTATTGTGTAATTTATTTTGTATAGTATCTTTTTATTATGTAACTTATTTTAGTTCTTATATAAAAAATAAATAAATTTTCTAATAATGAAGTTAGGTCAATATATGTAGGAAAATATTCAATGGTCCGCTCGCCAGGTATTCGCCCAACTATATATAATTATCTATATGTTAAATAAAATACATACTCATGTCTATTAGAATTCAGTTGTGTACATATATTGATGTAGATTCATATATAAATTAAAACATTTAATTATGATACTTAATGATTATGTATTTTCACTTGACATATATATAATTATTGTTAATTAATAAGAAGACAGATCAATTAAGTAGAAACTACAAAAAATAAGTTCCATGGACTTGTATACAAACGTTCATATCTCAAATAATTAACTTCCTAATCATCAATTGTAAGTGATATAACATGCAGTATAAGTTTTTCTACTGATAGAGATGTTCAATTGATTTGATCGTTTTGTCGTCAAATCAGTTTGATTTTTCACTTTCCACTTTAGCTTATTGGTCGGTACAAATATTATATCAATCTGGGTTCTGCTTCAGATTCTTATAATTAATTGTAAATTGATTAACCGAGTGGGTGGAATTAACTTAAATAATAAATACTAATATGTGCATTAGACATATCCTTTTCCAAATTTTACGCATACAACATATTACATATACAAGCTCGCTACTTGGTAACTAATTCTAATTCTGTTATAAGTTGAATCTAGAGTACTATATAATTTGGTAAAACAATAATGAGAATCAGTTCTAACTCGTTGATCTTATTTTTATCAACCTCTACATTGAAAGAACTCAACACTCATCTCCTTTGTTCTCTCGTTATCACCATTCACCACCTCATAATAATTCAACCTCTACATTGAAAGAACTCAACACTATTTTCTTTTTCATCGTGTGATAGACAAATGGCTCTCTTCTATCTATCCACATGTCTTGCTCTAATTTGGGGTGAGTAATGGATTGCCTGTTCTTGTATAATTCCAAATATGATATAACTAAATTAGTATTTTCATCATATTTGTATTTTCTCTTATAATCTAATCAATTAGTATTTTCTTATTTCTGGTAGGTTATGAAACATAGTATACTTAAATGTTTTATTGATATTTTAGAAATTTTAAAGCATGATAATTTCTATTTAAAATCTTTAGAGAACAATTTTGGTCATGCTTTTCTAATAGTTCCATAGCAGATTTATTTCACTTTAGAGGACAATAATTTGGGATTTTCGTGTCATTGATTTAGCTTTTGCAATTTAAGTTTTATGAGTTAATGATGGGATCAAGTCTTCTAACTTTAAATATTCACAAGAGATGTAATTTTTGTTTTTCTAAAAAAATATACATTATTTTTTGCTTTAAAAAGTAATTTTTTTCTCACATAGTTAATACTAATACTAATAATTTTATGGAAGAGTATACAAAGAGAACATGAGAAAATTTTCAAATAATCAGCAATTAATCCATACAGACCTTAAATTATAATTATAACTTCAATTCATGCTTTTAAACAAAATGGAGGTCACGGTGATCCATTTTCAATAAAATTTGACACCCAAACTTGATTTTCATTTTTAGAATTTGTATTAAGAAAAATAAAATAAGATCCCCTGCAAATTATCTTAATTTTGGAGAAGAAAAAAAATGAAATCAATTCACCTCATAATAAGACAATCAATATATGAGAGATAGTCACCTTTAAAAGATAACTGGTTGTGGAAGGGATTAATTTGATATTAATTATCACGTGCACCAAAAAAGAAGACTTCACTTGAAAGAAAAATCAGTTATTCAAACCGACGAATTTTTACGGAAGGTTGAATTATGAAAGATGTTGAAATAAAGTGGCAAAAACCCTCATTATAAAATTGTCAAAAATAAGATTCTTCAAAATAAATAAAAGAATCATTAGACATGAGACACGTAAAAATTCCTTCTTTCTTTTTTGAGAATTCATGCTTCAGTGTCTGAATCTTTTAAAAAAATTAAGACATCAGAATTCATGCTTCAGTGTCTGAATCTTTTAAAAAATTAAGTTAATGTCTGAACTTTTATTTATATTAAATTAGCTTTTGAATTTCCGAAAAAAATGCTAAGTTAGTCATTGTACTTTAGAAAGATAACAAATTTTATCACTAAATTTCTATTTATATCGTATAGGTAAATGTGACAATCATGTGGTTTGAGAATGATTTGAGTCAAGTGAGATCGAGTCAATTTAATTATAAAATTTTATCAAATCCAAGTCGGGTCGGATCGAGTCATGTAGGATTCAATAATCATCGAGTCTTGGATTATGTTCGGATTTTGAACGGTTAAAAAAAAAGTATATATTCTAATTAGATATATAATATTTAGTATTTAATATTAATAACAACCTTTCCATACAAAGATACATTTAACGGTAAGCTAACCCCCTCCTAATTTTAATTCATAATTGCCTTATCAACAATTGTGAAGAAATGTCTCATTTTAATTGAAATTAATCATTTGTGATCTGTTTCGCTTTTTCTATAATCAATGTCCGACTTAAGACCGCGCAAATAGAACTTCAGTTCCGTTAGTGCAGCTAATGTTAATATTAATCTTAATTTTCTTTTTGCACTGTTAGCATAAATTTTACTTGGAATTCGAATAAATCACAAAAAAGAAAGCCTATGCATTTATACCTTTATTTTGTGAATCATCCACTACTACAGGTCACAAACTTTATAGTGTAAAATAATTTTGAAAGAAAATAAATCACAACTGCGAGAGGAGCTTAGAAAAGCTTGAAATTCTAAACTCCTTTTCAATAAAGCATAATGAAATTCTCTTACATCTTTATTAGGAAACAACATGTTTTAATTCTAAGCCTAGAACTACTTCGTTACCTAGTTATACCAAACTAATGCAGCTAGCTTACTTTCGTGTACGTCAATATAATAGCATGGACAGATGGAATAAACGAGCATATATAAAATATGAAGCACAAAGATATTCTTGAATTGACTCGACTGAATACTTGGTGACTAAGGAAGCGTTGAGAAACTATGAAAACATTCACTTAAAGAGTTTGAGGTCAATTTTGCCCCAGTACAAGATTCCCATTATTGGTTTGATATGGGGCTCAGCTCCAATGTAATTAAGTACCCCTACCCCATCCGTAACTTCACTCCTTATCAGACAACAGTTTTTTCTAGAACGTTCATATTCTTTCAAGTTAAAGAGGGAGTCAATTTTTGTTCTTTTATTGTATATAAGAATTTCAAAATTGCAAGTTAAATAGGGTAATGTTGTGAGAGGTTCTCAGACTTTTGTTTTGTGTGATAAATTAGTTTTTGAATTTTTAATTTAATTAGACAAACACTCTCTCAAATTATGCGACATGTGATAATGATCCCTCTCCCAATAGTTAATTTGTTATATAATATTTCATTTTAAAGTAGAACTGATCAAAATATCCCTGTATATACCTACAATTCTATAATATTTTTATTCTATAAAAATTGTATGTTTTTATTCGAGAAAAAAGTTATCAACATAAAATTCTTTCAAATAATAGCATTACTTCTTTAGAATTCTTTTAGTTTTATCTCAAGAATTATTTTTATTTAGAGCTTGAATATTTAATGTCATGGAATTGGAGTACGCATGGCTATTAGGGATTTTATAGAATGTCTTATTCAAAAAAATTGATTGCATATATGATTTTCACACATTATATACCCACATATATAAAATATAGAAATTTTTTTTATCTCCAGAGATCTTCAGATTTTCTGTCCGCTTTCATGTCTTCTTTGCTGGAAGGACGCATTTCCGGCTTTTCCTCTTTTGTTAGGATGCGCTAATTTTCTTCTTTTCCTTCATTTTTTTATTAGTAGAATGTCCATATTTTTTTCCTTTTGAAAAATTAGTTTCAATTATAATATTTTCAAGTATAGGCATCTATTTACGCAAACTCTTAACACGTACTTTCTACAAGTGTGAATAATTGAACATTGATTATTGATTAAATAACTACTACTATAAGTATAAACAACTTTTAAAATAGATATAAACACTTTGAAATGTAAATATACATATCTATGCATATGGTTGGAGACTGAACGTAAATACAGACGGAGTCACATAAATCAACAAGTTGGATGGAATTTTGACATATTTTATTCATTTTTTAAATGCAGAAATTACTAATTATTATTATAATGAATAAAATAATTAGAAAAAATAAAGAATTTTGTCCCAGATACAATTAACACACCTCTATAAATAATTGCTAGTAAACTTGGAAAAAGTTACTAGTTTACGAGCTTCTTTCAACAGCTCAATAAGTAGGCTCAAAAATCACAAAATATTCCTAGTATATAAAAAAAAGAACCTCTGATTATTGTCTTCCAAAGCCAATCTTTTGAATAATTCTTCTATACTATGTATGGTAAGTTCAAAGTCCAACATCTAACTTTTAGGCAGAAAAAAAAAAGATCAAACAAGTTATGAGTTCTAAAGAAATTATAGACCTTCCCAACCTGCATAGGATATCCAAGCTTAGAATAGCAGTTGCTTATAATAAGAGATTCAAATGTTTATACTTATTACAACATATTGAAAATGGCTAATCCAAAATACCAAAACTTAAACCCAAAATACCAACCTTGCAGAACAAGTTTTATTGTTTTCACAATATATAGGATATTGATAATGAGATTTTCTTATGTTTATTTATAATGGAAACTTCGGTTAGTTATATCCTCATAGAAAAATAAACTGGAGGTTGTTCTCATGAAAATATTCCAATTAATAAACTAGGGTTTATTTAGCAAACATGCTTCAACGATTACAAAAAAAAAAAGTGACTTTGTTATAGTTTTCATTTTTTTTTTAAAAAGAAACTGGAGGTTTTTTTTCTCATGAAGCAGAATATATGTCTATTTTTTTCTTAAAGTACTATTTTTTTTAAAAAAAGTGATTTTTATCATCGTAGGTGCAAAAATGAAATCAATCATAGCACACAAAAATGATTAAAAAAATCTGAATCACCCCCAAACCTCATACTTATCCTTCTTATTCAAACCCACAACAAAACGCACAAACCCCACTATTTTTTGTTAAATATCCAACTGTTATATACTCACAGTTGTATTGGATGGAACAAGTTACTTTTTGTTATTGTGGCTTTACTTTTCTGGATCTTGAAAGCTAGTGACTTGTGGATATAGTTAAAACATGTTAGACACGTATTTGGGTTTATAATTATAATCATGTCAAAAAAATAAAAAAATATTTGGGAGATATCATCATTGATATCGTTATCAATGCTGTTATCGATACTGATTTATTCATATACAATAAGTTATTATTTATGTTAACGATTTTATTAAGCAATTTATTTTGTATAATATTTTATTATTCAAATCCAATAACACTAATCTGAATAATAACTCACTTGTTGAATAATAAAAATACTATACAAATAAATTATATAATAAAATCGATAATATGAATAATAACTCATTTGATCTGAATAATAAAATTGATATCAACGACGATATCAATGATGATATCTGTAATGGAACTTATATCTTTCGTTAGAAAGACACAGTAACAAGCCACATCTCATTGTAAAATAAACAAATAAATAAAAGACAGCAAGAATCTTCACATTCCATGTTTGTATTCTTCTCTTCATGGCGAAGTATTTCTAGTACTTGTATAATTGCAATTTTTTTTCCTTTTGACTTGAGCAATACCCAAAATCCAAAAAGACGACAGAGATTGGCAAACTGTCAATTTGGAAAGAACCAAGTGGAAAAAGCATGGAGTCGCCATTTGGAACAAGTTATTCCAATCATACAATATTGAATAATCTAACATGCAAAGGAATATTAGTGGGGTTTCACCTACCAAAATTGGTGATTTGGTGCAACAACGCTTTATTCTCCTCCTCTCCGTTTTTTTTTTTTTTTTTGGGGTCTATGAAAAAGTATGTATTGGGCTTTCATGTATGATTACTATTTACTATTAGGTCAAGTAATAGACTAGTTTCCCTAATCATAAATTGTTGTGTTGCAACAAGCCCAAATATATGTTGTAAACATGTTTCAGCCCATATAATTTATAGCTCAATTGACACATTGGGTGGCATGTTAGCAGGCGTAAGTTATCATTTGGGCTATTATTAGACCTAACATTTTATGATGATAAGGCCTTATTTTTTTATTGGGCCTACCATCAGGGTTTTTCCTTTTTTTCTTTTTTATTTTTATAGCGCCGTTAGATGACTACTTGATTGTTATCTTTTTTTTTTCTATTAATTATTCACATGTTTATTTACCAAAAATAATTAATCTATATTCAATAAAAAATACACAAAATATAAACAATAAATATTTGAAAAAAAATTATGTAGGTTTTTACGACAGATATCACTGTCAGTATGAACAAATTATAAACATTGTGAAAGTAATTATTAAGAGATAAGTAAATGAACAATCAAATAGACCTTAAATAAATGAACTATAAATGCATTAAGATTTACTTCTCTTTATTTATTTTTTCAAGTTTCTTTTGTGTTAAAAGAAAATTTGAACTCTAGCTATTAATTCAGCAAAGAGTCCATATTTTTTGAAAACGGGCGTGGTGAAAATATCAGCACGTCGATTTGGACCATTTTATTTGAATCACGGATAGATTAATATAAAACAGGCAGTTTTAAAATTCATAACAGACAATCAAGATTTTTGACCCTTCCAATAAATTATTTTATTAAATGTGAAGTCCTAGGCAAAGGACATATTATGTGGATGTTGTGGAAAATAGAGTTAATTAGATTTAAATTTAGAATTTAGATTATATTCAGTAAGTTATTTTTATTATTTTTGGTAAGTTATTGTTGGTATTATTTTAAGTACCAACGATAACTATAGCATGAACAGTATAAATATTCAAATACTCTTATAACAGAGATATAAAAATATAAAAAAATATCATATAATTCAATAAAAGCTGTATGGTATCAGAGCAATATCTGTTCCTATTCCGCAATATCAAAGCAATATCAGATTTATCTGTTCTTACCAATATCAGAGCAATATCCGTTCTTACAAGAAAATTCACAAATTCATATTAGTGAGTCAGTTATCAACAAAACTGCTAATCATTTATCAGAAAATTCACAAATCAAAATCCATACTAGTGAACCCAAATTCGTATCAGTAAACTAAAAATTCATACCAGTAAAAACCCAAATCCATACCAGAAAAAAATGCTCATCATTTACCAAAAAATCCACAAACATTGAGGCCTCAGAAAATCAAAATCAGCAAATTGCTGTAAATTGAAGTCGCGACTCCAACATGGCAGAGGCAATAATCAACACTGGTAAGGTGCCATCATCGCTCTTAACTACCACGTTGCTCAACGACCGTAAATTTCAATCATGGGTCAGAGCGGTAACACTTTCCCTTAATGAAAGAGATTTGTTCACATATCATGGGAGATGAAAGAACGACAAAGAAAAATACCCAACCGAATACAAGAAATGGAGGAAATCATATTACAAAGACATGAATTCAACACTCAATTCCATATAACCCAACATGGCTGATCTGTTCCTCTATTATGATACCGCGAAAGACATATGAGATGCTACTAATAAGCATTTGAACAAAAAATGAAATCATGCTCACATATATCATCTAAAGAAGGAAATTCACCGATTAGCCCAAAATCATAGACCAATCATCGAATACATCGGCCGACTAAAAAGGAGGTGGGAGGAATTGAACCTCTATCTCATCAAATCCTCGTATCCGCAAATCATAGATGGAGAATCGTTGGAAAACATCAACCAATTTCAACGGTTAGTAGGTCAATTAATTTACCTAACGGTAATAAGGCCGGATATATCATTTGTCGTGAGTCAAATTAATAAATTTATGCATTCATCAAAAAAAACACATTTAGATGTTATTGATAGAATTTTAAGATATTTAAAGAAAGCATCCGGGAAAGATATATGAATGAAAAATAATAAATCTAATGATATTTATAGCTATTCCGATGCAGATTGAGCCGGAAGTTTTGATTGAAAATCAACAACTGGCTATTGCACGTTTGTAGGCGGAAACTTAGTTACATGAAAAAACAAAAAACAAAAAACAAAATATCGTGACATGATCAAGTGCTAAGTGGAATATTGTGCCATGACATCTACAGTGAATGAACTCAAATGGATCAATCAATTACTCTTGAAATTGAATTTCAAAATTCACGAACCGATGCAAATGTTTTGTGATAGCAACGCGGCAAAGTATATTGCTTCAAAAACAGTGTTTCACGAAATAACAAAACATATCGAATGTATTGTCATTTCATAAGAGAAAAAATTCAAATAAAGAAAATTGAAACTCCTTACATAAAAAGTCAAGACCAATTAGTCACCAAAAATCTTATTCCAAAGACATTCGAAGAAATAACTAGCTAGGATTAACCAATATTTATAATCCTAGATTGAGGAGGAGTATTGCGAATAGAATTAATTAGATTTAATTTAGAATTTAGACTATATTTAATAAGTTATCTTTTACGATTTTTGATAAGTTACCGTTAGTACCACTTCTAAGTACAAATGGTAAATATAGCATGAATAGTATAAATATCCAAATACTCTTGTAACAGAGATATACAAATATACAAAAAGAATACCATATAATTCAATAAAAATTTCAGATGTTCTAGGAGTTCCAATAGAGGTGGCGGGTAGGATCGGGGTTCAGATCGGATCAGGATTAGTAAAAATGATTGTCGGATTGTTGAGTCATGAGTCGGGTTGAGTCAGATCGGATTGTCTAGCGTCAGTTTTTTTTGAATGTCAGGTTGATTTCGGGTTAATTTAGTAGTGACATGTTTATGTTGGTAATGAATAATGTCTTTTCTAATCTAACTTAAAATGATTCTTATAGACATTTAAAATTGACAAAAATTATGTAGAATAATTTTAATATACTTCAACCTTTTTATGATATACCCTTTAATATGCATATACTTTAAAAATATAATTCAAATTAAAAAAATAAAAACGTAGACGTATTCTGAACTCTATATATATTTATAAAATGTAAATGAGTTTAAAAAATATATAACGTTCCATCAAATGATCTAAAACTTTTGAAAGATAAACTTTTAGTAGCATATATATTTAAATGAGTCTAAAATTATTACCAGAATTATTCAAATATTTAAAGTAAAAAAACTTGATTCATCTTTTCTCTCTTTGAAAAAAAGAATCCTAACATGGCAACATTCAACTTGTTACCCAACAGTGATATTACAGGGAAGTAAATAAAGAAAATAACAGAAAGGAAAGAAAAAGAGAGGAAGAAGAAATTACAAGCCTACATTTATTCATTAATGTTTTTTTTTTACTGACTAGGATAATCTACAATTCTACATCTCACATTCCTGATATATCTGAGCATGAAAAAACCCGAACAAAATACAAGGAGAAAAAGAGAAAATAAAGGCACCAATATTCCTACAAGCAAAAGAGTTCTTAGATGAAGCTGATCCCATTCAAATGGCTTCACGCTCTCCCTGTCATTAATTCAAAAATAACAGTATGTATTAATACATCGTTCAATATTTATTTAGTCCAAATTAAACCTTGCCTATTAATATTATATTAGTTGAAACAATAAACTAAAACCAGAATATAAGTAAAAAGCAATAGATATTTTGGATGTTAGATGTTTAATCATGGAAGATAAAATCAAAACTGGTACCTTTTTAGGGGTAACAAAGGAAACGAATTTGCTCTTGAGGTTGTCTTTATCTTTCGGCGAAGTAGAAGAGGTCTTTGGTTTGGTACTGGTACCATTAAATTTTCTCAGTTGTTCTCTGACAAACTTATCATACACAAATGCTGCTCCTCTGAAGTATGGTAGTACCAACCATGCCACAAACAACAGTTTTAACTCGTACCAGATTGGTATCCTACAAAGTGAAAATCAGAAAATCAGACCTTAATTTCAGCAATTAAGGCTCTCATAAAAGGACCCAAAAAAATTATTGCTGCTTAATCTGAATCAATTGAAAAGAGCTTAAAGGGGATTGTTATTATAAGCCTCTGACTTTTCTTCTTTAATATTAATAAAAATTAATTTAAATGAAAACTGTGCTGGTTTTTTGTTCCCTATCAGAGTTTCACATTCTGATAAATATTAAAATCTCAGAATGCTTAAAAAATGCATTCTAATTTACAAGGATTTAAGAAAATTATACCAGTAAATTAAGGACTCAAGCACCATCTCCAGTAGGGTTAGAAATGAGTACAAGATCCAATAGGCTAGCCATTGCTCATCATCAACTTTGGATGCGGTCTCCATTGCCTGAACCGAAGCGTACCTAATTAATTAAAAACAAATTTGTCAAACATACATGTTCTCCTTATATTATTAAGCAAGCATTTTGCATTTTAATGACGAACCGGACTGATCTAAAATGAGATATGTGTAAAGATATAACTGATCCACTATGCCTTCCTGACCACATCATTTGCTAGGGTTTTAGTACTTCATATAAAAGGGCAAATATGGAAATCACAAAATCTTAAATAAACCCAAAAATTTGAAGTTTGTAAAAAATCAAATAGAAGCAGCACAAAAGGTACTTACAAAGGGTAAAGCAGCATCAGCGTTGGCCTGCATTTTGCGAAACATAAGACCACGGTTACATATATAAATCCAATAAATTGACTAATAATAAAGATGAATTACCCTTTATAAAACAAACAAAGTGTATTAATTTAATGTGGTGGATTGAATCAAACATGAAATGGATCATTAATTTTCTCAACTTATACATGGTTTGCTACAATTTATACCCGGCCTTACCAAACCTATCTTACCGGTATGCTCATGGTGTATCAGTCTCAATTGGCTCAATCAATCAAACCCACCTTACCAGTTACCAGCGTTGTGTGCGTGCAACAGAGTGTGTGTGTGTGTGTGTGTGTGAGAGAGAGAGAGGGGGAGAGAGAGAGAGAGAGAGAGAGCTTTCGAAGAGAGAGAGAGAGAGAGGTACCCAGCTAAGGAGTGGAGATGAGTAAGCAAAATCCAAAACCTTCCCATTTTTCTTCAATTAGTACAAGACTCGAGAGAGCTAATCTCAGCTACAAACTAGATGGAATTTGGAATTTGGAATTTTGGAACTTGTTGGGTGTTTCTCTGATGGGGTGATAAGGTTCAAAAAAGAGGGAGATTATATTATATAAGCCGAGGATCTAAGACACGTGTCAAGCGATTAAGGGTCCGTTCTAACACGACAGGTGTCTGCTTTCGTACACATTGCCGACCAGATCCCCTAGTTAAAAGGGACACCCACCATCTTTTCTTAAGTACTTTGTTAATGAAGTCAAAAAAGGCCGTGTAAATCACTGTCATGGAATAAATCATAGGGGTTAAGATAGGATTTACATCAAATTAAACCTTTTTAGACCTGAAGCTACTTATGATATGGTATCTCTTTGGGAGAAGATTGTCTTGTGTTCAAGTTGGGATTGTGTAGTGTTTTTAGCTTGAGAGAGACAGATGAAGATGAGGATAAAAAAGTAATTTCGTCAAGGTCGGCATTATTGTGTTCGTGTTTAGAGATCTGCGACTAAGTTAGGTCGGTGATGTATGTCAGTCAGACAGGTGTAATAAATTAGATGATGTCGGACAGGACACGTGTCATACGCGCAACCATGAAGGATTTATTGGGAGTTAAAGAAAACAAAGGTGATTATTCCAGACTGGTTTTCATTGACTTTGGATTTATTGATGAATTCCATAAATTTTTATTACAAAATGTTTTCCCTTGTCACTTTGTTGAAGCAGAAATCAAACCTTCGACTTTCCAACAAAACACTGTCGATTATATCTCTGCTAAGTAAATTGGAAAATATTTGAGAGATATTATAATCGATATTATAATTAATACTAATTTTATTATTCATATTAATATTAATTATTTTAGTATGTAACTTATATTTTATAATATTTTTATTATTTAACTCAAATATCATTAATATAAATAATAACTCACTTAAATTAAATAACAAAATACTGTATAAATAAATTACATAATAAAATCATTAATATAAATAATAACTCATTTAATCTAAATAATAAACTCAGTATCGATTATGATAGATGTGTATCAACTCTCTTTGTTAATTGAAAAAAAAATTCTTAAGTAGAAGGCAATTACTTGCTAATATTGGTAGTTTCACCTTTTTTTTCCCTCGTGAAGCTAATTGGCCAGATAATTCTGGTTATGAATATGTTTAGCCCAATGCAAAGACGATAGTCATCTTCTATTTCTCCATAAATGGGCTAAAGGGCCCATTGGACCAAGTTGATTTCTATAAATCTTTGTTTCAAACTTTCTTCTTACAAACATCCTTTTCACTTGTATTTCTCTTTTCACTAGTGTTTTTTTCTGTCAAATTTTCTGTATACAGCCATACCAGAGAAACACTAATTAATGGGTAATTCACTGTTATTCTCTGTGCGGAGTCCTACTCATACTAGAGAAAACAGAACAATAACTCATATTCCAGTTCCACACCACGATACCGAAATGGTGTCGATCCCCAATTAAACCTCCAAAAAAGCAGCATTTCAAAATTTATAGAGATGAGCATCCCATACCACCTGTAATATCAGTACTATGCAAGCGTCTGAGAGGAACCAAAAAAAAAAAAAAAAGAGGAACTACAAAATACTAAACAACGCCTTCTAATTGTTTCTCTTGGAAGTCTGATTCTGATTCCTAACTGATCGGGGAATGAATGCAAATGCACGTGAATGCCGATGCCCAAAACTCACACTAGGAGGGGACGAAGCATCTACTGTGCTCAATTTCGATAACCCAGATGCAATATCCTCTATCCTCCCCTCCACCTCCATTTCCGTTCCTGTTTTTTCTTTCTCCTGTTCAGCCTCCATTTTTGTTTCCAGTTCTGTTTCAGTGGTCTCAGCATGGTGCAATCTTGCTTCTATTTCCATCTCTGATTCCTTTTCTGATTCTGTATGCAACTCCTTTTTGCGCCTGTAGTTCTTGGGACGTGTTTGCTTGGACTCCTTTTTTGCATCCAAATCCATAAAAGACCCATGATCGTTCGTGTCACCGCCTTTGTAAACCTTGCGCTGCAGCTTCTGCCGCTGGTGCTTTGACGGGTGAGCTTTCTTATAAAACTCAAAGGTGGTTGGGAACTGGTGCTTGTCTATGAGGTGTCGCTCCCGACTTTTGTAGCTCTTTAGCTTGGCTCCACACCCTTCCACCAGGCACTCATACTGTATCAAACAACATTATACATTTATACTATATCAAGTATTATACATTTATACTATATCAAGTATACCTCACACTATCTTGTATGCACTTTCTTTGTAAGAGTTCAAAATTAAGAATGTATCCCTTCAAAACATCAAATATCATAACTATCCTGAAAAACCACCAAATCACCATAGATGCCCCTACTAGCACCACTCTGTACATAAGGTGTTTAGTATTCTATTCAAATTCAGAAATTTCCTTTTATAAAATATATATCCCCATAAAGTCTCCCCCTTTGACTTCTAAACCATCTCTTTTCTGGTAAGACAATAAAAGAAACAAATTTGCTAGCACTTAGCTACTTGCAGTAAAATTACTTCTGTGTACTTGCTTAGGGGTTAAGTATTTTTTTCTAATTAAACTCAAGTTATCATCTGAGACAAAGCAATACCAACAGATTAAATTCACAGAGTATAGCAGCCAATTAATTAACACTCAAAAGTATTGGAGAGCCACCACTGATGTTTCAAATAAATATTTCGTTTTGTAGGGACTACTGATCATATCATGAGATTTTGCAGGTTTTCAATTAAATCCTTCCTATTTTATAAATGAAGATAGAAAATAACAGAAATGCGGTAGTATGCATGTACCATAGGGAAGCCTCGAGCGACCTTAGCTTGGAAGAAGGAATCATGAACCTCAGAAATGTGAATACTGAGAAGTCGAGAAGTGGGGTAAACCCGAGAGCAAACCGAGCAGGATGCCATGTGGCGCGTACTGTAGTGGACCTCAAATTCCTCTAGACACTCCAGCTGGGCCCCACAGCCTGCTATAGGGCAGAACAAACTATCCAAAAAATTGGTGCAAGGGACAAGACAATTAATATTTCACAATTAAATAGCACATTATGTTGTGGTTCATCCATGCTGGTACAGGACTGGTTCAGAACCAGGTAGAACGATTATTGGTTTCTTAGTATCATCTTTGGTAGGTACTATGGCTAGCAATTCTTGAACCAACATGTGTGCTAGCCTTGACATGTTTGGCTTAATGGATCAGGTTGGAGTCAGAAATATCGACCCTTTAACAATAGCGGCCCCACTTGAGTCAAATCTGACAGGTAATTGGAGTTCAGCAAGTCTGACCCATCTCGTTTGCATTGAATCTTGATTTAACAGGAATACTGAATTCCAAAATTATTTATTAGAAGCAGATACAGAACAAATGAAGATGTGCTACATATATAAGAGTCAAAACCCTCAAAATGTGACGATTTAACATGCCAACCCCAGAAATTACCATGAGATGTCAGGTCACCATTAATATATCTTGATCTGCTCACAGGGAAAGGCATGAATCGTATTTAATTATTAAATAAAGGAGTTTTAACCTGACCAGACTTATCGACCTCTATATAGTTAGCAAGAAGCGGTCTTTGATGTGTCACTGTAAATCTAACCCTGTGTTCCAGTGTTAAATATGAAACTTCTTATACCAAGAATTGGGTATTGATATGAATCTTGACAGTTTGATAATCCTTCAAAGGAAAGTAAAGTAGAAACTGCACTTACTTGGCATCTGCTATCTCCATCCTTTGAATCTGGTACCGCTCATCTTCTGTTAAATCCAGGGCAACCTACACAATCAGTAAAACATAATGGTCCGGTTTGATCGTTAAGTTGCCAGTGTAAGTATTGAATTACTCTGGTTGCAACTACATCAGTGATTACATTTCTCTATATTCTGTGCTTAAACTGAATCTGAATGGACAGTTAAATTAATGCATGTTAAATAATCAAGTGAGGAACTGAAATTACTGAACTAACAGCCACAACTGTTACAATAAGCACATAAAGAGGAAATGAAGTACATCATCAACTTAAGATTTTAGATGAGAAATTGAGCTTGTCGACAGGAACTAGAGAGCGAGAGGAGAAGATTAAAAAAAAAATGTTTACATGCTTGGCGAGGAGCTCACGCTCCGTGTTACCAGCGGCGAAGAAGGGATCGTCGGGTTTAAACCTTCTTCGAGAGGCGATCCAAAAGGGAAAACCTAACCCTAGGTCGTCGGGAGCTGTCACGGTTGCATCCATCGCATCCATGGCGCACAACACAAGTGATCTTGGATTGCTCACAAGGATGTTTTGAAATTTTCGACCCCCGAAATGCAAATAATTTGGGAGGGATGGTTTCATATTGCTACTGATCGAATCGGAAGCGAGGTGGCTACACCCGCGAGTAATCATCAGGTTGTTTACTCACGCTTCTATCCGTTCGATTAAACATAGCCTGAGCATATGCATTTATTCTAAAGGAGTCATTAATAATGCTGTTGTTATATAGAAGCTTGAAACTGATTAATTTAATATGTACTAGGATCTTATGTGGCCTAACTAACGTTGTTTACAAATTGCAACTGTACTTCAAATTTATTTTGCACGATAATGATATAATTGATTTCCGTTCAATGCCATAAAACTTAACAGCTTTTACATGTAAAAAATGACTTGTTAACAAAAGGTTCACAATGAATCAATGCAAATTTTAATAATTTGACACCATCATTTTTTTTAATCTATGAATCCTCTAAATTTTTTGTTCATCAAATAATCTAAAAAATCTAATTATTTAATTCTACCGATATTTCAACAATGACTAAATAATTTTTAATATGTGACACAAACTATATATATAAATAAGACATCTAAAGTACTTTATTTTTTTATAAACTTCGTTTTTCAATCACGGCGATGTTAATCGTACATATTCATTGACAAAAAAAAAGAAAAGAAAAGAAAACACAATTGATCATCATCAAACTAATAAACCTGTGGTCAATAACAACAACCATTAGTTCAATATATATATATATAGAGAGAGATATGTATATATCTCTCTTAAACCAAATAAAGTTTAGAATATCATAAATTAAAAAAATGGTGTTATTAAATTATTAAGTTCGGATTGACTTGTTGCGAATGTTTTATAAATAAGTTACTTTCAAAATATAAACGTTATTAATTTCGTTAATTATTGAAAGAAATAATTAATTACTTTATTTCATTGTGTAAAATAACTATGAAGCACCACCTTAATTCGGCCACAGAAAATCTAATTCATTAATAAACAAATCTTATTTATTCTCCCACCACTCACCAATATTTATTACTTCTTGGGAATGTTGCATCTGTAAATTTCAAACTAGGGACAATCTTAATAAGCTTGTATGATCGGACGGACGAAAACGTGAGTTGACAATTTAATGGTGCACTCGCGGTTGTACCCAACCCCGCTACCGGTCGAATCATGTGGCGATATGCAAGTTATTACTTTTTGCAATTAGGTTCCGGAAACTCTCATATTTTGTGTTTCTTATTAATTTTAGATGCTACGTGTGTTTATTAAGTATTTGATGGATGTATTGTATTGCCTCGAGTGTTACGATCAATACGTCTATTATTTAATATGATGTTTTTAAAGATATGTATATGTACGTATGTTATGTTTAAGTCATGTCTAATTAAACACATGCATGCATATTGTGTGATATATACATATCACGTGATTTTATTAATACATTAACGATAAATTAGTTAATGTACAAGTCTACAAACAATATCAGTCATAAAATAAAAGGAATTGAAAGGGTGTGGATTAATTAATTCTACCACGCATAATTAGAAAACTAATAGGAAGCTTATTGGTTTCTTTAAATAAAATATGGCTAAAGTTCTAGCTTAAAGTAATTTTTTGACTCCACAAACCAAGCGAACTCTAGAATCACACTATTAAATGCAAAATATGATATCCTAATATTGTATTGGTTTAAGTTAAACAACATAAAATTTTCAACTAAAACCAGTCAAATGGATCACTAAATGTTTTTCTCAAAAAAAAAAGTGTAATGTGTTAGTTTTAGAAAAAGCAAGATAGCATGCTTTGTTGTAATTACTGGGCAAATCCTCAACCAGAAAAATTAACCAACTAAAAAAGGTCCGAAAAAGAAGGAAAATAAAATCCACGCATTTCATCTTTCAATTGAATTAATTTTTTTTCTATTCATCTCTCCCTCTCTCTCTCTTTCTCTCTCTCTCTCTCTCTCTACAATGGATCGCCAGAGCTCCACCTCCTCCAACTCCTCAAGGAGGATGGCAGCACCGGCGGGAAGCTCTCCACCTTCTTCAAAGCCTGAACCTACACCTCGTAAACCTCCGCCGGTTCCCATGTCTCGATCTCTGTACGTACAATCCAACTGAGAAATAAAATGGAAGAAGTTTTGAATGTCTTTGATTAATTTGGTTCTTCATGATTAATTAATTAAATTCACAGAACTTTCGGAAGTGAAAGAACAGTAAAGAGGTTGCGCTTGTCAAAAGCTCTAACATTGCCGGAGAGTACAACAATGCTTGAGGTGTGCAAGAGGATGGTGCAACGACAAGTCGATGCCGCACTCCTAACCGACTCTAATGCTCTGCTTTGTGGTATCTTGACTGACAAGGTCAATTTTACGCATTAGTAACACTTTTTATTGTAATTCAGTGACATTAATCAATTGTGTTGATCGATAGATTATGTTAAATACATGACAATGCAGGACATAGCAACAAGAGTAATTGCACGAGAATTGAAGCTCGAAGAGACTCCGGTCTCCAAAGTCATGACAAGGAACCCGGTATTTGTTCTCTCTGACACGCTAGCCGTCGAATCACTACAAAGGATGGTTCAAGGTTTTTTCTTGTTATAAGAAATAACTTCAAATTTTGCATATTGCCTTATGAATTATGCTAATAAAAGCAAAGCGCTTAGCATAAGTGCTATCATTAATACCCTATGTATTGTAATTATTAAAAAATTCCATACTTTTAAAATGTTCATGAAAGTTTATCCATATTGTTCAAAAATAAAATGTTAAATTGAGAAGTTGTATTTATGTTCTGATCAGGAAAGTTTAGGCATTTGCCAGTGGTGGAGAATGGAGAAGTGATTGCACTTCTAGACATAGCTAAATGTCTCTATGATGCAATTGCTAGAATGGAGAGAGCGTCGGAGAAGGGAAAAGCCATTGCCGTTGCCATCGAAAATGTAGAGAAAAGCTGGGGAACTCCTAGTTCCGGTATTTTCTTAGACAACGTAAATGATATTTTCGATATATATTCATTCATTTATTTTACACAAGTAGTCTTGAATTGTAACACATTTCATGGATACAACATTAATTAGAAATAAGTACCTATTTTGCTATAGGTAAAAATGTCTGTAAGTAATTTTAAGTTCCATTAATTTGTTTTATACATAGGCTCAAGCTCATTCGTCGAATCTCTTCGTGATCAGATGTTTAAGCCGGCTTTATCGACCGTTGTATCGAGTAATTCAAAGTAACCAACCTTGAACACAAATTTTAGTATGGAAATTAATGTTAATTATTTTAAATCAAATTTATAACCATTATTATCTTCTTCATTTTTGTAGGGCAATTACTGTGTCATCAGGTGTTTCAGTGTTAACTGCAACAAAAAAGATGCTTGAAGGTCAGAAGAGCTCAGCTATTGTCACTGTTGGAAATAAACCTCAGGGCATTCTAACGTAATTTTTTTTTTTTTACTATTTTGATTTAATGTAATTCCAATAATAAGACACATTAATTTCTCTGTGATGTCTTTGTTTGCGTTCCCTATAAAAAAGTATCATAACTAATTAAGAAGTTTAATATTGTGTTTCCCCAAGTAAAAAAAGAATTATGGTCTTCATGAAATATAAAATGACATAGGTGACATTAATTACTACACATATATGATATATTAATTGTGTAGGTTTTGTTCTATTTTGTATTTATTGATTTTATTACTATGCAGATCTAGAGACATACTAATGAGGGTTATTTCCAAAAACCTTTCTCCAGACTCAACCCCTGTTGAGAAGGTAATTTTGCACTATAGGACCTTCATGTTTACAATATTTTACTGGAGTGCACTTTCCTCAATTGTCAGTAGCATTTAGAATAGCAAACAACATTATTAATTTCTTGTGTACTTAAAGATAAAAGAATTCAAATTTGAGTGTAGGTAATGACTCGCAATCCTGAATGTGGTACCTTAGACACACCTATATTGGATGCTCTTCGGATAATGCAAGATGGCAAATTTTTACACCTTCCAGTTGTTGACAGAGGTAATAATTAATCCCTACATTCTAAGTATAAAAATGATTGAATGTTAAATTTTTCACTTCATAAAATGTATGAATATAAAGATTTAAGAAAAACGTAGAGAAAATACAAAACGGTGCACATTTGATAGAGCAGATACCAACCTTAAATGGACACTCTTTTATTATAGCAGAAATCATGTTTTAAGTAATATTCTATTGTGATAAGACATTATATGTGAAAAGAATGTATCATAAAACATAGAATTGTATCCAATCATCTAGTTCAACAGTTTTCTATTAAAAAATATGAAATTAATAAGTATTCGAATTAGCACTATTAATAGTAAATAAGATTAATTAATCAACATATTGCTTCAAAATAAAGCTACAAAATGGCATATGAGTTTTCTGCCTATACATGTATTCAAAATGATCATTGCATTAATAACAATAATAATAATACAAATTAAATAGATATATATAGAAATGATCTAAGCCAATAAAAATAAAACATATGCTGCCAACTCTCTGCAAAATTTCCATTAATCGTTAAACTGTCTGCTAAATGTATGTTATAGTGTTAAATAGGCCACTATGGACAAAATGTTAAATTTCCTTTACTTAACATTGATTTGAAACAGATGGAAATATCGTTTCTGTCGTCGATGTAATCGACATTACCCATGCCGCCGTGTCATCTGTAAGTTCTTTGTTCCTTCTTTTTCATATTTACTCTAAACATTAATCTTGTACAATAATTAAACTCACCGATACTATATTGTTTTTCATTGAAGGTTGAAAGTAGTTATGGGATGAGCAATGAAGCAACGATTTCTTTGATTCAGAAATTTTGGGATTCTGCCATGTCTATTAGCCCCATGGATGATGATGATGACTCTAGGTAATAACAACTTTTCCTTTATTTCCCATTTTTCTCTCTTATTTTTACTTCAAAAATCAAAACAAATGTTTTTCCTTTTCCAATTTAAGAAAAAAGAAAAACATAATTAGATTACTATTTGCAAGTCGGATATATATTTGGATATTTTTTTGTTTTTGCAATCATATTTGAAAATTGTCTTTATAAAAAATACATATAAATTTGTAAAAAAAAATACAGTGAAACATCATTGAGAATTGCTTCAGAAGGTGGAGAGAACAAACTTAACAGGGGTAGCTCTCCTTTATCCATCTTGGAGTTGCCTAATAATTTTGCCTTCAAACTCCAAGACAAGAGAGGCCGAATGCACCGTTTTTCTTGTGGTACCATCTCTTATATAATTACCTTCTTTTATTAAGGTTTTTATGGACATATGGATATAAATATATTGCAATCTTGATTCTAATATTTTGGATATACTTATATGTAAGTGAATTAATTTGTATGCAGATGTACAAACATTAACACCATTAGTTACTTGCATCCTTCAGAGACTTGGTGATGACATTGATAGGCCACATCTACCTCAAATTTTGGTACAACATTATTCTCAAAATCCTTTCTTCTTAATTTGTCAATTGTTTTGTCTTAATTTTTCATCATGCTTTCAGATCTTTTGAAAGAAAATCTTATATATTTTAAATATCTCTCTCATTGTTAATATGTTACAAAATCTACTTTTGTAGTATGAAGATGAGGATCATGATAGAGTACTTATTACATCAGATGATGACCTCACTGCAGCTATAGAGCATGCAAAACTTGCTGGTTGGAAGGTATATATATATTTATATGTATATGTATATCAGTACATTATTATCCAAATTAATAAATATAATCAATAAAGTACTGAATGGTCAAGTTTCATTATCTATTTGGTACCATTATTGTACATTAGTACTATCCAGGTTACACACTACATATTCTTATTTCATTTACTCTTTGATCTTTTATTAATTTAATTAATCAAAATGTTATATGAAGATATCTATAGTAGTCAGTGGAGGTTCTTGTAATTCTGGTTATATAATAAATTCTTATTTTTGAATGATTAACAACATTGTTGCATAAGTATTCTTATTTATACCACATTTTAGCTGTTAGTTAATTCGATATTCACATATATTATATCACACTTATATTATTACTATTATTATGATCATGATCATTATTGTGATTATATATTATTTTTTTTATTTCTTTGTTGTAAATAGGGATTGCGGTTGTACTTGGATTACTCAGGCACAAAAGGATACAAAAGAGGAAGAACATCAGTTGTATCAACAGATGTTGCCAATTATGAATATGTGTGGGCAGCTGCTTACAGTGGCGTTACAGCTGGTGCAGCCTTCATAGCTGGTCTTGGTATCATGGCTTATATCAGGAGACCAAAGTCATCATGATTTTTTTTTATACAAAACTAATGTGTCTTCATTTTTAAGAAAATGGGAAGTGAAAATAGGTTATGTATGTTTCATTGCATGTATCATCACAGGCATGTAAAGTTGCTCACAAATGTATCAGGTTGTATTGTGTGTTTGTTATGTTATTTTTCGGAAAAATATGCATCTTTTTAGTTTTTACAATTAGAAAATGGAAAGGTATGAGAGGTTTTAACTATCGCCTAAGAAGTTTAGCCCAAATTTCATCCAATAAAACATTACATCTTTTTTCGCTTTAAAAATCGTATAGGATTTACTCTTCTCAAATGAAAAAAAAATGATTAATTTGTGTTGGACAAAATTTTCTGGACAATCCAAATCATTCCTATAATTAGAGAGATAATTTTCGAGGAAAATAAAGAAATGATTGTTAATATCCGTCGGTATCATTAGTACATTACTTGGGTGAGCATACTCATTTCATCATTTATATCAATAATATTTTAAAATGTGATTTTAATTTTTTGTGTGGTCGTTCACTATATATCATATAAGCGGAATGAAAATACATATGCAGTAGGATATGCAAATAACATATGCGGATTCTAAAAAAAATAATACTTAATGTGTAAAATATGATTTCTTATAGAATTTCAGTCAAAAAGAAAAAAATCACAATAAAATTCTAATATAAATTTATATGTCTATGAATGTTTAAGAAAATTAAAATCTGTTATTTAATATGTCACTACTACAAAAATAATTTTCGTAAACGTCCTTTTAGCAAAAGTTATTTAAGAAAACCATTAATGAAAGTGTCCAGTGGCAATTTGAAAATTTTATATGAACACTTTAGCAATGATTGTTAATAAACAACCGTTGCTAAATGACTGCCTAGAAAATAAAAAAAAAAAACTTTCAGCATCGGTTTACTAAAAAAACCGGTGCTGAATGTCAAACCTTCAGCAACGATTTTTAAGGAAAAATCGGTGTGGAAAGGTTGTCCAGAAAATAAAAAAATAAAAACTTTCAGTATCGGGTTTTCTCAGAAAATCGGTGTTGAAAGTCACATTTCACAAACAGTTGTTTAAACAACTGTTGCCGAATCTCCTTTTTTTATTTTTTTTCTAAAGGCAAATCTCCCGCCCATTCTAAACCCTTAACTTCTTTTCTGATCAACTCTCTCCCTGCCTCTCTCTTTCTCTCTATCTCTCCCTAAACCCTTAACTTCTCTCCGCCGCACCCAGCCCTCTGTCCGCTGCTCCCAGCCCGAGCGAACTTTTCCGCCGCACCCAACCCTTCTCCGCCGACTCTCTCCTCCCTTTGCCTACCTCTCTCATTGTCCCTGCCTCCCTCCTTGTCCCTACTTCTCTCCCTGTCTTGGATCCTTTAAATTTCGACAGGTCCGTAACGTTGTATATTCAAGCGACATTAAATACGTAAGTTATTTTATTCTAACTCAGATTTGAATGCTAATAATATATATTAACTTTATTAATTTATATTGCAGGGCATTTCGACATTATTGGCTGCAGAGGGGCATTACCAATAAGAACAATAAAAAATTCTCATATGTCGGGATTAGATACGCAGTTTAATTGAATTTAATTTGTAATTTCTCAATATGTAGGTTTTACATGCCAATATTGTATGTTTTATTGAAATTACTTGTTATTTTTGTAATTTTAGATTTCGCACCAACCAGACGATAGGGATTGCGGCTATTATGTCATGCGGATGATGCATGACATAATCAATAATTTTAATGATGCGCAAACGTTGCCTATGGTATAAAAAAATAAATACATTCGTATATACATTTTATTTATTTCTTCAATCAAACTAATCGGAAATTTTGTTTTTCTTTTTACAGACTTTAGAGCCCTCATTGTACTCCATGAGCGACATCGAGAAGGTACGAGTTATGGTTGCGATATTTCTTACTTATACTATTTAATTTTGTATATTGCAACTATATTTTTTATTTATTAATTGTGTGAATTTGAAGTATGTGATTGTGTGATTGTATAATTTTAATATTGTGATTGTGTTAATGTTGTTAATATTTGTTTGTAATTAAATTAATTAATTAATATTTTGTGATTCTGGTATATGCATGGCATATATATGTCTAATTTCAACTAGCAATTACCGGGCTAATCACAGAAAATGAACAGGTAATAAAAAAAAATTACATTCAGCAACGGTTATTAAAAAAAACAGTGGTTGTCACCGGTTATTATCAAATAACCGTTGTCAAATGATCACTTTCAGCACCGGTTATTTAGTAGAAACCGGTGCCGAAAGTTATCATTTGGCAACGGCTATTTGATAACAACCGGTGTCAAAAGTAACCTTTGGCACCGGTTAATAACCGGTGCAAAAGGTCATTTTTGGAAACGGTTATTTGTTAATAAACGGTGCTGAATATTATATTTTTAATAACGGTTATTCGAACAACCATTACTAACTTTCAACAACTCTTTCATTAGCACCAGTTCTATAACCGATACTAAATACATTTTATAATCGTTGTCAATGTGATACATGATTCTTATGTTGTTATGCATGTGATCTCTCAAGTCTCAATTTTATAAGTGTATGATGCTGCTAGGAATGAAGGGGTAACATATCCCACCCAATCTGATATAGGTCATAAGTATTATTATTTCATGAAAGAATTATACACCCGACCCAATCTGATATAGGTAAAAAAAAAACACAATTGTATGGATAAATGAGTGTCTTTTTTTTGGGGAGATATTTGTATTTAAGAAATATATATATAATCTAACGAGGAAAAATATAAATTTTCAATACATAAAGGCGCATGTCAACCCTCCCCCCCACCCCCCCCCCCCCCCCCCCCCAAAAAAAAAAAAAAAAAAAAACCCAACGCCGGAAAGATGAATTTGGACCAATATTGATACTTAGAACTTAAAAGGGCTGGTTAATAAAAAGGAAAAAGTTTGGAGGTACAATTAAATCAAGTACAATAGGCTCAAAGCGGATATTTTGTTTGGAGGCCCAAATCATTTTAGGGTCTTAACAAAAAAGTAGATATGGACGGCCCAGATGCAGCGTCCCTTTCTTTCTTGTTCTTTCCAGAGAAGTCCCAAGAGGCCAGAGCAGGGCAGCTCGTAGTCGGTTTATGTGAAGAGGGAAAAGTCACTTGGCGAGGCGATTTAATACTACTCTCTCTGATCTCCTTCAAGCGATTCGATCGCAACAAGGAGCGTTGTGTGATTCCTCAAGTGTTTCATCAGCTGTCGAGAGGTTAGTCTTGTTACTTCGATTTAGAGGGGTTTTAGTGTTAGGGTTTTTCTCGACCTTTTTTATTTGTAGGATTTTTTTTGTTCATGCTTTTCAAAAATTATCACTTTCTTTTCAGAAATACCTGTGGAATTGATGCTTTCAAGAACTCGCTCTTGAAATTCCACCATTTCAGAAGGAAAATCATTAATTAAAAATTGTTAATTATTGATTTATGGGTATTTTGTTCATATTATTTGGTTAAACCAAGGGGAATGTTACATTCTGTAGGAGACATGGAGAGTTTAATTGAAGTAACAGATGAAGATCCTTCAATTGAACAAATGACCAAATTTAATAACGGTTATATGATACTAACAAAACAAATATTGGAAAATTAAAGGTAAAGGGAGAAGATGGCAAAGCACCACCCCGATCTGATAATGTGCAGGAAGCAGCCGGGAATAGCAATAGGGAGGTTGTGTGAGAAATGTGATGGCAAGTGCGTCATCTGTGATTCCTATGTGCGTCCCTGTACCCTCGTTCGTGTCTGTGACGAGTGCAATTATGGCTCCTTCCAGGGCAGGTTATTACCCACTTAATATGCCGCCTCCTATCTCTTCTTCTCTCTTTTTCTTTTTCTTGTCTTTTTACTTTGAGTAAATTAAACAAATAGTCCATAGAGTATCACTCGTTTATATACGTACAGTTTTGGTCCTTGAAGTTTCAATAGTACCTTCCATTTGAGAAAAGTAATATTTTTCTCGATCTCAGCATCATGTTAACATTGCAATTACCGTGGATGTAATAGCACAAGTAATACACATTATGTTGGTACCAGTATGTTATCCATGGCATCATGTCTGTTAAATGGATACTAGAGTTGGTGTGTGTGTCATTGTAAATTAATAAGATTTATATTCATTTTGCCATATAATCTTAAAGACATCGATGCTGATGGGGCTTTTAACAGGTTGTAATGGTAAGACCAATTCGATACAAATTGAAAACATTAAGTATCAAAATGGAAATTGAGAAACTTTGTTGACCAAAATGGGATCTACATGATACTTTTAAGGACCATTTGTGTAATTTATTCTTTTTCTGTTGTTATTTCTACTTCCTAATCTCCGGTTCTTGTCTATATCTTGTGTTGCCATTGTGTTCTCTTAGTAAATTCATGTTATTGCAGATTGTGCTAATTTCACAAGCAGATCTAAACCTGTTCATGTCAGATTTTTAAAATGACACCACCCAATAGGTTTCCTGTCGGGCATGATCTAGACTGTCGATCTGAAATAGACACTTAAGATATTCAGATTGGTGTTTTTTTTTTTATCGAAGTGCCTACATTTGAAATATAATGAAACTTGCTGAACTGGTAATACCTTGAAGAAGTGTTATCTTATAGGAACCGGCCAATTTAAACCCAAGATTATTTCTTTATGTTGGTGATTAATCCTTATTGTAATTTTTGGCAGGTGTGTGATATGCGGTGGAGTGGGGATATCAGATGCTTATTATTGCAAGGAGTGCACACAGCAGGAGAAGGATCGTGACGGGTGCCCAAAAATTGTGAATCTGGGGAGTGCAAAGACTGATCTATTTTATGAACGCAAGAAATATGGTTTCAAGAAAAGATGATTGTTTGTCAAGTTTTAGACTCCTTTTGATTTGGTTAGCTGCACTGTTTTTCTTACATTTATCAGTATGTTGTTCCTGTATCAATTTAGACTCTGATTTGGTCTAGAAACTGTTATCATTACTTAAATTTGGATTGAATTGTGGTTTGTTTTGTCTGATATGCTGATATGTGTGTGTGATATATAGATGGTCTTTGAAACTGACAACACTTAGCACTAAGCTTATGTGAATAATGCCAATGTATGTCTACTTCAAAAGAAAGAATAATACCCAATACAAGAATAATAATGTAATTGCTTTCTTAATAGGTGGCCTTTTAAGATTAGGATCCTTGAAGTTAACAACCATCACTATGAATAATCTGTAAAATTTAAAATCCAATAAATCACATTTGATGTGATATGAGACCATGTTCATAATATAAACGTTGATAATATTCTGTTATATATTGCAACTGGTTGTATTATTTGAATTTTGTAATGATTGGTCTTTAGCAACTGCTAACATTACCATAACGTTGCAAAATATCATTATTCCATGAGATGGGTACACTGTACACACACCTAAGGACAAAATTAAAGCGACATTAAATAAACTAAAGTTGAGAGAAGTATTGGATGTTAGCCCATGACTGAGTTGTGTGGTGCCTTCTCTTGTTGGGTTTTGAATCTTTCCCCAGGTGACCAATTCATGGATAGAACAGGTCTCAATTTAATGTATATACTCCAATTGAACTGTTTAGCTCTACATAGTTACATATGCATACATTTAATTTGAACCAAGTTTAGCAACATATGAACCTTTTTCCCCCAAATCCTTCTAATAATTTCGTGAGTTGCTTTTTAGTTATTTGAAGAATCCTTTGCCACCTTCTCATTTCCTCTTCCTAATGTTATTCTCTTCTACACATACCAGTTATATATGAGCAGATCTGAGATCAAATTAAAACACAACACAACACATTCGGAACAGAAAATAGTATCAGCACAAATTAGAGAGAAGAAAGATGTCAGACTGGGGCCCAGTGTTCATAAGTGTTTTGCTATTTATACTTCTTTCTCCGGGGCTCCTGTTTCAGTTGCCGGGCAAGGGACGAGTCGTTGAATTCGGCACTTTTCAGACGAGCGGAGTTGCAATTCTTGTTCATGCCATCATATACTTTGCACTAATTGCAATATTTCTACTTGCTATAGGGGTGCATATGTATATTGGGTAAATTGTTGATTTTGTTTAGGTAAATGGCAATGTTTTTTTATTTTATTTTTCATAACTTTTCTTTCCATAATAAGTTTTAGAAACTTCTGTCTGCTGGTGCAATTATTGGATGTGTTCAACTTTTTAGAATGGGAATGGAATAATTACATTTGATCGATTGTCTACGTTAGTTGACACTTGTTTTGTTACTCCTCCAGAAATCTTTATGTTGGTTATATTCTTTTTATTTTGGTTTATAAGCTCAATTAATCTATAGAAAATGTATTTTAAAATAGAATCACAAATCATTTCACAAGAACTAATTGTTGATAAATAAAAAAAGTTCTGATTAAAAAGGTGGATCCTATTTCTGAACTCAGTTGGAATCTGTGGTGACAAACCTATGGCATAATTACAAATTCAATGGATTGTATTGTCTTGTTGACAAAAAATTTAAAGTCTAGATACTTAATTTGTACAATTATCATTGAAATTAATAAGAAGAGACCCAATACTGAATTCGAAAAATTAACCAAAAACAAAGGAACTACATACATAAACCAAGTTGTTATAAGTAGAGATGAGCTTGCAATATAACTAGAAATAGCATAAGAAGAAGTCCAAATAAGACAGCATGAACAAAAATGGCAGCCCAACTTGTTCTCATGCTCATGAATTCCACCGGTCGGTAACGACCAGGCATTTGGAGAATCGCACCTGGGGTTAGAATTGCGAACAAAGCCGAAGCTATTAACGGTGGAGCCCAATCCTTCATGGCTTGAATTAATACTGATATCTGAAGAAAGGAAAAATTACTATCAAGGAACTTGAACAAGATGTAAGCTTCAAGTATTCTGAGAGGATTGTGGGCTAATATATGTGTATATATATATATAGTGGTAAAGATTAAGAGAATAATATGATTCTGAGGTGTGTGAAAGATAAAGTTAGAATTGGATGCCTTGATGCTGGTACATAGTGGGATGAGAATAAAGAGAAAGCTGGGATAGAGCAATGATTCCCCAAGAAGAAAGACACCAATAATTGAAGGAAAAAAATATACTAATTGACACAGGAAAGTTAGTACTTTGTACATATTCATAAAAATAAAATGTACTATATATGTAAGTTAAAGGTGATATTACAAGTGGTTTCTTCTTTTTGTTATTTTTTGTTGAACATCATCTTGCAAGCACATGGCAGATTTAATTAATTTGCGTCTTAATTGCTATTTGGTTTGATCTAATGTAGCAAAATTAAAAAAAGCTCACCAATTAGATGTGTAGATCTTTTGTTACGGATGGATGAATCAAAGAAAAACTAAATTGAAAACGAGTTGGTAGTTTGTCAACATAAAATATATAATATATTTGGGTTTGTTTGGATATTAAATTTTTGTTCTCATTTACGTTCTTGCCAAATCAACTGAGCAAAAACTTGATTAAATTTATTTGTTCTCTGCTTGTATAATGTACACCCAAGCAATAATTACAATATATTAAAGAACTAAAGAATGAAATTAAGAAAGAATATAAATATAGAACCCTTCATATATCAACTCTTAACCACCAAAAAGCCCAAAATTTTGTTGGTAAATTTGGGCTTCAATGGGCCCTGGATCAGATTCTAAGATGCAATTAACTCTTTTTATCTTAAAAATTGGGGTAATAAATTCGTCAACTAACTTTGGTGCAATCATGTCTACATATTTCCATGACAAGAGAGAAGATATGCCCAGAAACACCATCGTTTGTATTATTCATAGAGCAAACTAGTAGCATCTTGACTACATAAAATAAGCACAACGGGTCAAACAAACCATTACACAGAGTATATAGTTCAACACAATACTAGCACAACCTAATAATGCAAGTTGAAGCCAAATCCAAATTAACCTTCACACACAACACAATATAACAATATATACTAGCGGTACATATTTAGAAGTTGTGACCCGGTGCGAATAACTATTCACTGTCACAGTTCAAGCTAGCCATCCTGGCGGCATGAGCGGGGCCATGCTGGGTCCAGCACTGGTCGTTGCAATTGCCATGTGTTGCTCACTTTGGTACCTACATCAATTCAAAACAATCCTTTTAATTGATGTAATGTTCCCAAAGGAAAGACGGATGTAAGTGATTAACCGCAATATATGTGACATTAACAGAGATATATATATATATATATATACCCGATTTGGAGAGTGGGCTCGCACTCAATGGGTTGAAAAAACACTTGATCTGCTTTGATGTAACCAATTCCTGTGGTGTTATGTCCTTCCCACAGTTGCGGCTCTTCGCCTTGGTTGTAATCAGATAGCTGCAATTTATTTGTCTCTCTAATTAGTATTTGTCCTTTGACAAATATATTTTTGTACAGTTAACCAAAACACACACACACACATGTGCTATCGATCTTAAAGAAGATGATTTGGCATTGCAGGAAGCAACACATACCCTTTTCTTAAGATTTCTGTTCACCTCGAAAAGACGGGCCTCCTATATATATTAACCAAAAGATATACAAAAGTTACTAAAATAATGTATCGGAAAACTGTTTATTGGAACTAATTAAGTTTTGGTACTTCGGTAGAGATTAATTACCTGGTTTTTCAACTCATCCAAATTGTCCAGCATGCTCTGTGTCTGTCAAGACATAAAGCAACATAAATTGCATGCAACAGGCAAAAGAAGCTAAGCCACATTTATATTTTATAAATGTCAACAGCAAGGAAAATAAAATAAAAAAGAAGAAGATAAGAAATGACCCTGGTGTCTCGGATGTGTTTTAGAGAAGAATCCAACTGAGACTCCAGTTTCTCCAGATCAGAGGTTCTAAGCATTCCCAAATCCTCCCCCATTAGATTTCTACACTCAAATAGGTTTTATTATAATAAAGACATGCTTAAATAGGATGGTCCTATATATATGACTTGGAAGAAAATGAAACAGTAAAATGAAAAGAATTCCACCTCTGAAAACGTTGTAAGGATTCAACTCGGGTTTTCAGTTCGAAGAATTCCTGTTGACTTTTCTGTACATATTGAAATATCACCATGTCATACTCATTGTATTATCATAGATTAGGGTCCATTGATAATATTTTAATTTGATAATCTTGATGGTTGACAAAACAAGATCTTAAATACTTCTAACATCTCAAGCATGGTCTTTACGGTATGCACTTATCTAGTCTATGGCACATGATGCCGTTGGTGCATATTTGGTATTTATGAAATGATTCGAACTTTTCAGCTGATGCAAATTTAATTAACAACTCTGAATGAACTAAAACTGTAGTCAAATTGTATAAATGAAACTTGACAGGTAGGTCATTTATATCTTCCACAATGCACCTGTAATTAAACCTATCAAGCGTTTTAATTGCAACGTATTATAAAGATTGTCAAATAAATTTATTATGATGTGATTTCATCCCTTTAGTTAATAATATATATAACATCTTAGATTTATTTCATACCAGGGTTTCTCTGGAGATGACTTTTGCTGGCTCCGGTGCACTATAGCTGCATTTTTGGTACCTCTCCAATGTCTTTGTCATGCTACAATTTGCACAAAATGAAGATCATGAATTCAGATTTTTTAAAAATTGAAGATCACCAATAAAATCCTAAAAGTGGTACTACACTTTGGAGGCTTTAATCTTTTCTTTTGTCCCTTGTACAGAATAAGAAACTACGTACTGGATAAAATGTGTTGCATATGACAATATATAGCACTCTTTAATAGTTTAATTCTTTATTAAAAATATGAAATATTCACATAATTGTTATATTTGCTCATGTAAAACTAAATGAATGTGCTCAAGAGATGTAGAAAATTTATAGAGATGGTGAGCTGTCTCTAAAAATTAAATGTCAAAGAGTATGTATTTCATGGCAATATATAAGGCTCCCAAAGAGCTAACTCAGAAATAAAAGTCTAGGAGATAAGGAGATAAGGAGATAATAAAGGAAGAGAGAAGGAAAAGAAATGAAATGATTTGAAGGTTCCTTAACACCTCAGCGTAAAGATTTATTCCATGTGATATCTAGGAATTGTGACCCCTTAGCTTTTAATTATAGCCTGGTTTTCAGTAAGTTTGATATTTGAAATTTTGAAACATTATGTGACAACATAAGATTTCAGTTAGGAAAATGCTTCAGGCACTCTTTATGATATGAAGAGAGAAAAAATATAAACCCCACAAAAGAAAAAGTTTAAGAAAGACATGACATGATTTGAAGGTTCCTTAACTACTCATTACAATTCAGTGCTGTCCTGTCTAGAATCTGACCTCCTCATATTTTATTTCTTTCTGGCTGAATATACATGATTTAACATATCAGAAATATTTGGGAAAATATATATATTAGTTGTTTATGAGAATCTTTCTAGTTAAGCCATTCAAAAAGGTGTAGAATACAAACCCTAATAACTTTTAGCAAATGTAGTTTTGAGGTAACATATTCAGTGAGATCATTTATACAGATTTTGTTTTAGTAAATATAAATCAAAATTTGAACATGCTTCATCTTTTGAAGCAAAGAAAAGGAGCAAGAAAATAAAAGGAAATGCTTTGATGGTGAAGAAGCATCATAAAATTTTGTGTTGCAAAAGCCTGCAATGTTAATTAGACGGTTCTGGTATTATTGAGCTAATAAATTATGGAAGTGCACTTAATTAGATACTATTGCTAATGAACATTGTGGCTTATTGAGATTTCTGATATTTTTTATTTCTAAAGAACAAAATCCTGAAAAAATAAAGTGGAGGTCACTACATAAGTATCATCAAACTAAAAATTAATTTGGTTTATCTAACTAGGTTAACAAAAGCAAATATAATTAATCTGTTTTGCACTAACAATCTTCAATCAATCATAGATCTGAACTTGTTTATCAGAAGAAGGAAAGGAATCAAGCAAATAGATGTATAATTTGAAACTTGTTCTCATAAATAGCACCTACTTTAGAGCAAAATAGGAGCAGCGCTAAATTTCTTTCACATAACATGTACTCAGGTTTCACTAAAAGAGCAAACATGATTCAATATCCCAGTACAAGAATTCAAACTAGAGGTCAATCAAATACAAAAGAAAATTCAACAATATGGCAGCATGTTTTTGGAACAAGCACACTACCATGTAAAAAAGGAAGCAAAAATCAGAAGACAAAATAAAAATTGTTTCAACAAATATAAGCAAAAAGATGAAAGATAGATCAACTAATCATGCTAAAAGAACATAAAACGAAGTCTCAAGTTTTTCTACTATAATTTTACACAAATAAAAATCTTTATCTTTGAGAAAATACGAAACTAATCTAATGTTTTTGTAGATCTGTAAACAAGATCACTTCTTGATGCATAGTCTGAGATATCCACTCGGATAATCCCCACCTAAACTAGCTAGATGATCCAGTCTTTAATTCTTGTGTTGAATCTTTTCTCTTTTGGTGAAAAATAAGGTTTGTTTCAAAATTAGTAACAGAAACTAACCCTTGGCTTCCTTTCCAAGTTAGATCCAACATGTACTAGAAAAGAAACTAAACTAAAAGCAATCTGAGTTCTTCTTAACCTGTACTTGTCTCACATAATCCTACAATTGTAGTAAACTAACTCAGAAAAAGACTAGATCAAGTTTCAGATCTCAAGCTATAAAATTGTCACAAAGATAGAGAAATCAGGTAATATCAAGAATAATCGCTTTCATATGATCGAGCAAATTACAGTCAAACAGAAAGATAGACACAAATTAGATTCAAACAAACAGATAGACATGCCAGAAAAGAAAATCAAGAACAAATCACCATAAACCAGAACCATTTTTAAGAAGAATAAGTTCAAGAGAGGTGTTAAAAGCAACCCATTTGTGCACAGATCTGAAGCCAGAAGAAAGATCGCACCAGAATTAACCAGAAATAAGTCACACAATTTTGAGTATGTTTAAATGATAAAACAAAAAAAAAACCTAGAAAGAAAGAAAAAATTAAGGAAGTGATACCATGAAGTGCTGGAGAACTCGTAGAGACGACCACGGTGAGAGAAGATAATGAGCCCCACCTCAGCATCACACAAAACAGACAGCTCATAGGCTTTCTTCAACAAGCCGTTGCGGCGTTTCGCAAAGGTGACCTGGCGGTTGATCTTGTTCTCTATCCTCTTCAACTCAACCCTACCCCTCCCCATCTTGATCTTGTTCTCTGTGGATCTATCTACCTCAAGAGAGAGAGAAGGGATGGAGGTCATGAGGTAAAAGAGGAGAGAGAGATGGAAAGAAGAGAAGAAGAGAAGAGTGGGGTTAGAGCAGTGGAGATTGAACCAACCAAGAGTTACTTTAACTATTTGTAGTAAGCATGACAGTGAGAGGTTTAAAAGCACTGCTGTTTTATGAGAATTTAAGGCTTAAAGATGTATATATACAATTGCATTAAAAACACCTTAATATAATCTTCTTATCTGTGATTAAACAACCCATGGAAGTTGCATTAGTGTTTGTGCTTTGAAGTTTGAAGTAGATTACTGAGCACTTATTTTGGAGGCGGTGCTTTTGTCAGATATGCAACAAGGATATGTATGGTGCAAAATGAAACATGTGATGGGAGTTTTGAAAAAGAAAGAAATTCATGAGATGGACACCTGTCGATGTATGAATGGTTGAATTGGCTAGAGTTTGAAGTGTTTATTTGTCGATATATTGGATGGTTAAATTGGTTAAGTTTACCCTTTTTGCTTAATTTTTTTTTTTCGGAATGGAGATCTAGTGACAATAAATTAGTTTAACAACTTTGATAATCATTAAAAATAATTTATATTTTCAAAACCTAACAAGTAGAACATAATCTATAATTTATACAAACTATATACATTAAAGTTAAAAAATTTATATAAGTTTCGTCATAAATCAAATGATATAGAATTTACAATGATTTATATTTAAGCACATTCGATGGAATATCAAATTATTTTAAATTATGTCAAAATTCATACACATTCAATCTATAATAAAATCAAGATGTCTTTGTTTTTTTTTCTTAGATGTTTTTTTACATGATTTCAAAAATTGATATTAAGATTTATGGATGTAACTCTTGCTATCTTTTTTCTTAATGAAATTTACATAAAAGAGGAATCACCTATAACCTCAGAATAATAATAATAATAATGAACTATATCCAATCATGCAATTGCCACATGATCAACTTCTAGCTCTGAGAACATGAGATCACCTCATTACTCATTTTTTAGAGAATTTAGCGTATGAAAATTATTATAGTATTAACCTATACTTAAATCTCATTCACTGATTAGAAGAAAAAGAATTTTTGATACATCTACAGTTAATATGAGAGTATCAGATTGAAAATATTAATTATTATTGATCAACAAGTTGTTTAGTTGATGCAGTTAATTGCCTTCCAACAATACCTCATTATACAAAAGTCGTTTAATGTTGTCTACAAAGTGTAATTGCAAATATAAAACAAAACAAAAAATAAAAGACATTCATGGGCACATTACTTCCAAGTCACTTCTCAGAGAACTATACTAATTAGTTGCCACTTCTGTATTTTTAGTACTCTTGCATTAGTTTTCAAATTATATTTGGAAATATATTTATAAACCTAGGATAAAGTACTCAACAAGAAATTAATTACGTCTTGGGAATCATTTATATATGTTTTGATGGTTTTACTTCGTCAATCAAATCACTAATTAGACAAATAGTCAAAGGTGAAAATTCCTTAATTTGACAAATGGAACGCCAAATGCTAAAAGTAAGAGGTGATGCATTTATGAGTTGTCTATAATTAGGGTTTGGTTCTTTACCTTTTCTTACCAAAGAAGAAATAGTAATGAATGAAATGTGCCCTTGAAAAATTTTATTTCACACAGATTATTATTATTTTTTTTTTTTGAATGAGTCTTCAGTACATCACATTTTTATGGAGAGAAAAATTGAAAAAATTTGGACCGCGTGATGAAAGAAGGGTATAATGGGAAATCAAAATATAGTCAACTGTGTTATATTTGATAATAAATATATTATATTGAAATGAATTAATTGCAATATCATATTAACCTTTTTAGATGTAATTTGCCATTTTGATTCCTTTCCTGTCTCTCTCAATTCCCATGTCCATTTTTTCTAATATACAAGGGCTCATATTAACCACGGCATTTATTTATTTATTTTTAAATATTTTTTGTGGAATTTGAAACTTCATCTCTCCATAAAAAGGCAAATCATATCACCATTATGTTAGACCTACAGTTCAATTCTCATGTCCCCTCTCCCTGATAATTATGTCTATCTCAATTTCATCCTTCTCTTTCTCATTTGCTTACCAACAAGTGTCAATAAGAAATAGAATGCAAAATTATCTTCAATCAACATTTCATTGAATCATTTAAAATTCAATGATTTAGATTAATTAGCTATTGATCGGTGGACAAATAATAGAAAATTTATACCAAGTTAATGAAAATATTTTCTCATTAATGTATGTTTTACTATTTAAGTGACTCAATTTTCAATGGTCTAAAATAACTGTCACTTTATAGTTCATAAAGAATATTCAAATTGCATTAAACTTTGTTGGAAGAAAAATTCATATGCCCAACAATATATCTACAAATTATCAAGCTTATTTTAATGAATTAATTTAAAAAAATGTCAAGATAAAATATCTAAGTTTTGTAGATAAAATTGAGCAAACTAAAAGATTTAAATACATTAATAAAGTAATTATAATATTTGTCCAATTTTTAATACCAATTAATCAGTGAGACCACATATTACCGATGTGTTAGTGAAAAAAAATGATTCTTGTTGCCTGAAGTGCAAAATTTAATTTAACCATGTACAATTTTTTTTCAAGTGTGAAACTGATGTTAATGATATAAAAATAAAGACATTATATGTATAAGTTTTGTAACGTTCATATTAAGATTTAGTAAATATTACATCACAATATATTTTTTTTTAGTACAGATACATCGTGACGTAAATTTAAATTATTAACAATGATGTAGAAATAAAACCCATCTCAAAATTCATAGAAAAATGAAAATTGTGAAAGTACCTTATGTAGTTACGAGTTTGGTTTTCATCATCTAATAATTTTGAGATTTTTACAAATTTGTTATTTAATAACTTTGAGATTTTTGCAAAATTTGACGTTAATAAATTTGAGATTTTTACAAATTTGTCATTTAATAACTCATTTTTAGACGCACATTTTGCTAGGATTGTGTGTGGGACCCACAGATCATTTATTATCTCCATAATTTTTGTGTTTCTAAATCTTCATAAATTTATTATCCAGTAAAATGTACTTTAATACCCCCGCTCACCTCTAACGCTAAATTCTTTAATTAATTTTCGGCCATCTGATTAAATTAATTCCAACCGTTGAAAGTTTTTTCAATGTCCTGGAGCAAAACTCTTTTTTTTTTATCAAACTAGAAAAGATTTTTATTTATGTTTTATTTGTTATGCTGTGACATATATGATGTTATTATACAGCTTGGTGTATATATCTGCTTTTATGAAAGAAGAAAGATATTTCTTGGTTATCTAGTGATCTCTCTCTAATATGAAATATATGGACACTTGATAAAAAAAAATAATTTCTACAAAATTGACACGAGAATTATAGCTGACAAAAGCTAAATTAGCATGTAGTAACACGCTCTAGTCTGTAGACATGTTGAAGATGAAAACAAGTTAAAATACCTAGTTACAAAAATCATTTCTTTTATGAAAGATTGTGTCTTGAGACATTTAAATTGAATGGTTTTTGGAACAAATAATGGCACACCTAGAACCAACATTGCCATGCCTATACACTTATATATATAGCATGTTTAGAGCACCTATTAATTGAATGGTTAAAGTAGGGTTTGATTGACAAAAATTAAAATATATATCAAGGAGCATGGAAGTGTGAAAACTAGGTTTCGTCATAGCTAGCTAGTACGCTGAAAACCCATTCGATGATCCGATTTATAACACGAAACCAATCTGCATATATACATTAATTTTTAATGTTTTTGAAAATATCAAAGTACTTGGTGCAAAGTGCAAAAGGTATTTTGTTTCTTATAAGAGGCCAACAAGAGAAATGGTCCCAGAGCGCTCACTTCCAATCAAAGTACCCAAATTTAAGGTATGTCAAATCATCAATCACTCTCTCTCTCTCTCTCTCTCTCTCTCTCTCTCTCTTTCTCTGGAGATAGCTAGTCTTTTGCCTCGACCCATAACATTAGTGAAGAGATATCTCGAGATAGTAGTAGATGCCAAAAGTAGCAAACCCCTCCCCTGGTCCCTAGCTATCTGCTATCATTCATAATTTCATACAACAAATCGCGTGAGTTAATAGAGGTTTTATACATGATCGATGTATCTGATCCATTTGTTGTAAATCGAACGAACCTGACATGCATAAAGAAATCGCCTTTCCATGAAATAAATAACAGGGGAAAGTCTCTCTCTCTCTTTTCTATTCTTTTTTTGGTTTAGGGTTTTTTTTTTTTTGAAAATTTGGTAGTGTTCTCTCTCTTTTCTTTTGAAAAACTTGGCAGGGCTGCCAAGGTGCTCTCTCTCTCTCTCTCTCTCTCTCATGGTGACCCAATTGTCTGCCGTGTATTAACAGTGATGTCTTGATTCTAACCTAGACAACTTCACATCTGTCCAAAATAGACCACTACATGCACAGATAAATATCTCTCTAAATTTCAGCCCCAAAGTATCTCCAGCGGTTTATAGAAAAAACTTCTGGTTAAGCACAGATGCAAGTATAAATTGAGATCTGGAGATGGACTAAAGGATTTTTATTAGCTAATTAGACGAGCAATGGAGTATTTGGAATATGATGAGAGAAAACATGGTTTATTTTTTTGAGCTTATTGGAGTCTAAAATGTTGCAACACATCTGACAAGGCCTACTATATAGTTTTCATTAATAAAAGTTAAAAAGAGTTTGAGTACAGGTTACAGAGGAGAAAAGAAAATTACATTACAATCAATTTAACAATCTCAGCGATATTGCAAAAGAGCTTATTACATGTACGCTAGAATTATCTTCTTCTTTTTTTATTAATGCGCAAGAGAAGGAACACTGAAAATTAATTTGATACTAAAATGTGTAAAATGTTAATGCCAGTTCTGATAGCCAAAAGAATTTATATTATGTTTTTTTATTTTTTTAGGAGCAAATTATAATTGTATTTGTATCTGATTTATATATTATCTATTCACGCCAGATCAATAAACGAAATTGGCCTCGTATTAAAACCAATTCTTATCTGTACATTTATCCTTCACAACTGACACAATTACATTTAGGGATGCACATATATACTGTTTGATCACACAGTCAAATGCTACATACTCCATCAATATGAGCACCATGTTAATTTATATACCTCTAGTTTGACTTCCAGTAATCCATTACAGTTTTTCATATTGAGTGATATATGATCAGTTGCTAAATTTCTTACTTAATGAGTTTATTGTTAAACGCTGTTGTGACTGGTAAACCTGAATTTAGTGTCAGTAGTGTTCTCAAACCGTGCGTGTCGTGCCGTGCCGTGTCAAAATACGGCGTGCCGCGGCACGGCATGGCACGGGAGGTTGAAATTTTTTTTTGGCGTGTGTGTCGTGCCGTGTCAAAAATGGGGAGAGGGCGGCACGGCACGGCATGCTACACATGCTGTGTTAAACGTGACATGCCTTAACCGTGTCATGCCGTGTCGAGTTGACACGCCATGCTACACGTGCCTTAACCGTGCTAAACGTGTTTGGTGGGAAAAAAAATTCGAAAAAATCGGAAAAATTTGAAAAAAATTCGGAAAAATCTTAAAAAAAATATAAAAAATCAAAATTTTAAATTTATTTGCTGGTAAAAAATTAAACAAACAATTGGAAAAAAATAATATTTTTGTAAAAATTGCCAAAAAAAATTAGAAAAATCCGAAATTCTTTTTAAAAAATCTGAAAATTATTTTTGAAAAATTCGAATTTTTTTTTTTACAAAATTCAAAAATTAGTTACGTATTTATTGGGGTACATTATTTAGGGGGTGTTTAACATTGCTAAAAAGAGAAGATACAGCTGGGTACACAAATTGGGGGATATATATCATATTAGCTTATTTTTTAATCTCATTACAAAATCCCTCCAAAAAAATTACAAAATCAACCGTCCGATCAACATCCAACGGCCCACAATCCGTGCATACTATGCTTATCCGTGCTAACCGTGCTAAACGTGCCTATCCCTGCTTACCCGTGCCTATCCGTGCCTACACGTGCCGTGCCTACTCGTGCCTATCCGTGCCTATCCCATGCCTATGCGTGTCCCCATGTCGTGCCTATGCGTGTCTCATGCCGTGTCGCATCCCTTATCCGTGCGTGCCGTGCCGTGTCTACAGTAAAAAAAACCGGACACGGCACGGATAACGGCACGGCACGCGACATGTATAACACGGCATGCGTTGACACGCCGTGCCGTGCCGTTTTTTATTCCCTAAGTGCCAGTACCTATATATGTGAGCCCAATAATGAAACAGCTAGGATGTATGGCCCAATTAACCTGGCCACTTTCACTTTAGCATTAGAGACCAAGATACAAATTTCAAATCTCTTTTACTGTTTTCACATTTTGATTTTTGAGGAGATAACACTGACAGGAAACATCTCGATTTCAATTTAAGAGAGCCCAACTATGTGTTACAGACTTACAGTACTCTTGATCAGTAATTGGGCTATGTGAAATATATTTGTGGGCTGATAGTAAATGTGGCCGCATGACGAGAGCACATAAAATTAATATGCGCAGTTGTTAAAAGAATTCCATCTCACTATAAATTAACAAAGCATAACTTCTTAAAATATGATTAATTATATCTGGTGTACATCCAATAATTAAGATACATCTGAAATTAGTGTACATCTCTACTATATATTAACTGTTGATTTGACAAGGACAATATTATAATCATTTTTACACTATTAGTTAGGATATTAAGAAAAATTATAACCAACCTTCATTATCTGAAATCTTAATTATTTGTTAAGAAATTGAAAGTTCATACATTAAAGTTGTGTTTTGACAACTTATTCGGAACACGCAGTACAACAAGTGATGCAGGAAATTGAGAATGAGGTGTCTTCTAACTCTAATTACATTCTCTAACGCTGGTGTATAAAATGGGTATTTTATGGTCTTTCCTTTGATTTAGCTTGACAACGTTGTCAATTAAAACAAATTGTTAGTGTGGGCCCCACGTTAACTAAATTTTTTCTTCCAGATTTAGGAATTTTCTCCCAATCGTACATTTTTTGTATACCAAATATACCCCTGTTTAAAGAACTTACAAATTCAAAATGGAAATTTTGTCTTATCTACCATAATCTCAAACTTGTACATTTTTCGTATACCAAATATATCCCTATTTTAAAGAACTTACAAGTTCAAAATGGAAATTTTGTCTCAATCTCAACCGTTGGATTGGATGTACAGTAAATATGATTATACAAAAATAGCTGGATATACACCGCAATCACCCCCCTTTTATTTAATCAACGCAAGAACTACTGGTACCAATTTTAACGACTATTTCTTTTTACACGCAATATTCTACTTTGCTCTTTTTATCATTTTCATCTCTTAATCTTCTAGTTCAGTTTTAATTTGAATTACATTTACACCCCCTTACTCCCCCCCACCAACCTCCAAAAATTGTGAAAAAGACCTTACCATCTCATTAAAGACTCAAACCAACCAGTCGATCACTATCAATTTTACCAAGAAATTTTTCACAAAATAGAAACCAATTGAGATAGGTTATGAAAAACCATCTCTTTACATTCACACAAGCTTTCCCCTCTCAGCATTTTACATTTTCTTCAAAACAAACAAAGCGTCAAAGAGAAAAAAAAATGCATATATAGACACACAAATCATGAAGCAACAGTTGAACATACAAAATATATAGTCTTAGATAATCTTTTTATATGAGCCCAAATGGATATCGGTTACATTAACCAATTTGATTACTGAGCCTCAGCTAGCTACTACACAAAGATTAGTCAGAACTTAAATTATTACTATAAATATAAGCAGGATTGAAAACAAATCAAACTAATTAAAACCCCTCATTGATGCCAGAACCGAAGCGGCTGCGACGAACCTTCTTCTATTGATGGCCCTTCATGACCCGCACTATACATTTCCTGGCAATGAAAATCGACATTACCGTTGCAGTTTCCTATTCCAGTCGCAATTCCATTACCGGAATTGGAATTGCACATGAAATCATTCCCGTCATGCACTTCTTCCATGGAAAGACTGGTTGGTGTGACAGCACTGTACCTATAACCCGAGAAGAGAGGCTGATGATCGGGTCCCATGGCCAGGTCAGAAGCAGCGGCAGCGACAGTTGCAGAAGGTGGCGGGGATGACAGAAGAGAGAGAGCACGCTCCGAGTAATGCATCCGGTTAGTGTTGATGCCGCCACCGCTGCTTCCGCTGCTTTCTGACGAAACTGAGACCGAAATCGGGATTGGTTTTTGCAATGGCTGTGAAACAGAAAGCGAAATGTTTCCGATTCCACTTCTGATCCCATTTCTGGTTTCAACTGTTGTCGATTCGTTTAGAAACGGGAAGTGTTTTGTGGTTTCCTTGAGGCCTTCAGGGAAGGTGAGAGAGAAGGGCTGATGTGGCTGTGGGGTTAGGTAATGGTGTGAGATGAGATTTTGTGGAGAGGCCTTGGTACCAGACCGCATCCAGCCGGGGTCTGGTAAAGTGGTCGGAAATATGGAAGGAAAGTTGGAGAAATTTGCTCCTGCATGGGGAAAATTTTAAAAAATTGAACCAATTTAAAATGATAAAAGCCAGCTGAATGTGAAAGAATCAGAGGTACCAGTTTGATCATGTCTGGTACCAGTTTGATCATCTCTGGTACCAGATAAAGACAGCTTAAGCTTAAGGCCTTCTACAATCTAAATAAATAGTATGTATATATTTGAAACCCTCCAATATTTGAAGAACATATCAAAGGAAAAAAGGTAAGACCTTGGTGGGTACCAGAGAAAATAGATGGGGGATTGACGGTGTCTGATTGCGGCTTTCTACGGCGGCGATTGTGTCCATCCAATCGCTTCCGGCAACTTCTCTTCACCTCATCAAACTCCGACAACATATGAAACCTGCGATTTTGATTATTACAAGAATAGTTTTATTATATTAATTATAATTAAAGTTTAAAACTATTGATGTATAGAAGTAATTACCATTACTGACTTACTGTTACCGTTACTATTAATTGGAAGTAAACTTTCTTCAAAAGAAAATTAATTTGAAGAAAAGAATACGTGGTTGTAGCTGGTAGGCTTGAGCTGTCATATCAGACAAGATTTGTGGTCAAATATTTTGGGCTCCTTGTTGGAGCTGACATGATATGTGGGCAATAGGATGGTAGTGGATTGCATAAGACAAGACAAAAAGGAGCTCAAATTGGTCACTAGTCTCTCTCAGTGCAAATTTCATCTTTCTATATTATACCTTACCTTACCAGGCTATTACTATTCAAGGATACTTGTACATTTCTTTGGAAATACACACCAACTTCCAATTACAAATTTACAATGCAAAGCTAATTGGGGTTTTTGTGACTTAAAAAATTCTACGATTTTAAGTAATATCTTGCTAAATTAAAAGATGCAACTAATAATTAGTCAAACTGGAAACATCAACTAAAGGTTTTAAAAAAAAAGAAACAGAGAGAAAAGAGAAAAAAAACATTAACAAAGGTTGGTAACAACTAACAACTCATGCAGCCTAACAGAAACAATAACTTATCAGAAGGGCCTACTAAACCTAAAGGCAACCAAATCAATTACTGTACTAATTAGAAAACAAAATTATACTGTCCAAATCAGATTTTCTTCTTTTTCTTTTGATTATATAATAACAAGAGTAATGAAATTGTAGAACCAGGAATTCTATTTCCTCTTATATTTATGAAAATGAGAGACAACCTAACAGGAAAAAAATCATACTTTTATATAAGAACACAAACATCCATAATATATTACTATGACCCAAAATGCAAATGTAAAAAAAAAAAGTAGAAAAAAATAAAACCTGCTACATTGCTGACAGAACCTCTGTTCTTGACCTCCAACAAGCACAATAGGTGTCTTAGAATGTGCCTCACACACCTTATGCCTCCTATGATAATCCCTACAATTGCTCAAATCCGATTCGCACCCGTCGACCGAACAACACACCGTCGGTTGTGCCTGATTAGTCGGTCCACGAGCCCGTTTGGCCGTAACAGTTGCCGATGCAGACGTCGTGGTGGCGGTGGTGCGGTGCTGGTCTTTTGGAAACACCCCCAAATCGACGAGTCGGCCGGTGCTTCCACCTAGCTTGAGGTCAATTGAGCAGTCTGTGGGCCCCATAGACTGTGCCATGGCTTCAAAGGCCCCCACACTTGACCCAACAGAGATTGTATCTAGTGTAGACATGGGATTTGGTTGCATGTGGCTTTGTTCTAGCTCTGTCATGTCCCAAGGAGGTAGCTTTGAATCCCAATCCATTGGTCAACTTGTGTAATTTGTGATTGCTCTTAAATTGTTTTCCCTGTCTTTGCTCTTCTTCTTCTCTTTTTTTTTATTAGTCTTCTTTTGTTTATTTGACCTCTATTTCTATTTGGCTACCTGTAGAATAATAGAACCAAGAAATTATTACCAAGTTAATTAGGAACATAGAAAATTGATTCAAAAGTCTACGTTTCTTTTCATCTAATTAGATCTCCTTTTCTTTTAAGTTAGAAGCGAATTTTATAATAAGAATTCTAAGCTATTGTGTAAAGAAAAAGAGTTGATCAAACACTATTTTTTGAATTAAAATAGAAAAAAGAAAAACAAAACAGAGACATATAAAGAAAGTACTGTCGACTGAGAAAGTGTGAAAGGAAAGAAGGGGCAATAATCAGAGGCAGATCATATATTGGACAAGAGGCGAATTGGAAAGACACAGCTAGCTCAGAGAAAGATTGAAGAGGTGCTCTGTGCACAAGCTCAGGGAGAAAGAGAGAAAGAGAGAGACAAAGAGAACTTACTGGGAGATGTAGTACTGGAGTACTAACAAGAGCAGAGATGTGACCTGTGTGGAGCTTCATATATAGCCATTCAATTACCCCTTTGATCGAGCTTTGCCAGAGGATCCAGAGAATAGAATATTAGAATTGATCAAGACTCAAGTGTGTAAAGGAAATCACAGAGATAGAGAGAGAGAAGGAGAAGAAGGGGATGGAGGTTGATGTACAGTGATTTAGATATAGGAAGAAGGGATTGGAAAGAGAGAGACAGGGAGAGGGCATTGGCTAAAATTTACTTGAAAATATTACTACAGTAAATTTGGCGTGAGAGAGAGAGTATTATTTTTGTGTCTCCAAAGGGGGCATATATGTATGATACAACTTATGTTTGCGTGCAATTGCAAGTTGCTGGTATGATATGATTACTGTAACAGTGTAATTTATTTAATTTCCCTCTCTATTAGTTTGGAAATGTGTGTGTGTGAGAGAGAGAGAGAGAGGAACAATAAAGCAAGAGGAGAAAAAGAAGTTGGGAGTGACTTGAGAGAGAAAAAACAAGGGCTCTTGTTCTTTTGTAATCATCCCTGTGTGGTCCTTTAAATTAATTTCAGGACCAGAAGGGATCTACCATTGTTGTGAATTTAATTAAAGGGTTTGTATTTACTTGAAGATATTTGTTGATTAATTTATAGGCGTATTTTATGCCTTCTATGTATATTTTACCATAGGATGTTGTTGCAATTTATTTTTTCTTAGTTTAACAAAAGTTCAAAAAAACATAAAATAAAACAAGAGTTATATATTTCACTGCATCAGAATTCTTGCCATATGATATTTCATTATTCAAAAATATATGGACCTAGGTTATGATTCTTAAAATGAAATGCAGCTATATTTTCACACACACATATCATAATTTTTTATCTCAAGCAACTACAACTGTGGAACAAAACTATGAAATAATTTCTTTTACTTATTTAAAATTTAATACACTAGTATAAGTCACAATTCCATGTTCAAGAAAAAAATATAATATTTTCCTAATTTTCATGCATATCAAGTTACTCGTAATTAAAAAATTCTTAAATTCAAACCAATAATATATATTTTTATTTCGAGAATACCAATCACTCTCAAGTCTTAAGTTCAATGGATGTTGGCATGACCATATAAGGTTAGATAGAGAAAAACTAGAGAGAGAAGCAAAATCCCAAGAGAAAAAAAAAAAAAGGTTGGTCTATTATGCCAAAGAGAGGGACAGGTGTGGTTGCTGTCAACTTTTCAAGGGGAAGAAAGGAAAAGTACAAACTACAAAGAAAAGGGGGTAGAGAGAGAGAGAGAGGAGAAATTATATGGTGTGTAAAGAGTAAGTCTTTTGTGGGGACATGCTTCTTATTTCCTAACATGTCTACTCTCTCTCTCTCTCTCTCTCTCTCTCTCTCTCTCTCTCTCTCTCTCTCTCTCTCTCTCTCTCTCTCTCTACATATATATTTCTCTCTCTACACATATATATTTTCTCTCTCTATCTCTCTCTGTATCTTGGAACTTTCTAATCTGCTTGGTTCTTAAGTATTCTTAGATTCTATTACTTAATCCTGTATAATTAATTGTTTTCCTTCATTGATGCTTGACCACGAGTCCATAATTTACCTATTAATTATGGTGAAGGTCTCCACTATTATATCTCTGTGATTATAATTATAGCAACCTGTTCTTTTTTTTATATATTTCCAAATCACCACTTGTGAAAAAAATAATCCACAATCTAATTTTTTTTACTTGTATGCCACTCAATTCTTTTTTTTTTTTTTTTTTTTTGCTTCTTCACTTGCATCCATAAGATCATTAATTGTTCCATGACACATAGGTTAGGTCCGGAGCATTTTTATATGAACAATTTGTTGTATTATTTTACTAAAATAATACATTAAATCTCAAGACCTTAAATTACTGGTTTTAAAAAAAATAAGAGCTCTCGTTATTATTTATTTTTTTCAAATATTTTTATGAAAATTGAGCATTTATCTTTTCATAAAGAGGCGAAATCTATTATTATCTGTACTAGATTTACAGCTCTATTTTTAACTATTATTGTTCTTTCCCCAAAAGAAATACAAGTTTTTTTTCTAAGATCTAACTTAAACCATTTGATTAACATTAAGTCATCATATCAACGGCTATCCTTGACTACTGGAAATAAATCAAATATACTTTTGGTGCAATAAATTAACGCCGTTATCTGGGAATATACTCCCTTTTATTGCTGTCCATTTTAAAGATTTATATAATCGGAAATTAATTAGCCAATGGTTGATCTGAAATAAACCAATGTTTCCAATTAAAAACTAATGGATGCAAATCACCGAGTTATCCAGCTCAGCAACAGGAATATGTCAATTAATTTACTCAGTGCTTTTCCAGTGATTAGATTTACTTTATTTTTATATATTATAATTTATATACGAACAATGAAGAGATACATTTTGCTTTCACCAATCTTGGTCTCTCCCTCTCTTCACTGAGTCATATGAAAGTGAAATCAAGAAAAGGAAATAAGCTCCTTTCTCCATCTCTATATCAAATTTCTCCATAATATGAAATAAATGGAAATTGAGATTATTAAAGAAAACTCTCAACTGATTATGCGTATATATGACAAATGAGAAATTTGGTGTGTGGTCTCATTTCTTTCGAAATGAAAATCTTATTATTTGTAAGTCTGCAACTATATGTAACTGAAGAGGAGACGAGACAATTGTTTGAAATGAGAGCTTTGGGAATGAATGAGTGATTTACTCTGTACATATATTAACACTATTATTTTATTTTCTTAGGTACACACAGGCTCGATCGCTCGATTTACCAAACATAATTCAGACTCCTTTCAATTTAATTAAACTATTTATTTTACAATTTCTTTCATTTGATTATCAGAATTTTAGTTTATAAAATTTTGGCAATCAATAAGCCTTCATAAATGAAAATTAAGAAATAATTTCCAACACAATTATACAATTATATCGATAGCAATTGATATTTTTTTTCTTAGAGAAGAAATATTTAATATAGTTAAAAAAAATTAAAATGGAAATAGCATGCATTATTAAGAAACAGAGTAATTTACTTTAGCTTGTAGCATTGAAATAATCTATTAAAGTGGCCATTTAACTCGCCATAAAGTTCACATCTTGTTTAAATTGATTTATATGGGTTAATGTTGACAAACAAGTTAGAATTACAAAAAGGCCAAGCTTAAGTCATTATCTTGGCTTAAACTATCCTTTTCCAAACACATTTAGGAGACATGAGACAAAAAAAAATTATTGCAATTATATTCATTTTTTTTTCCTTTTCAATTGACTTAATTATAGCTTATTATTTTCAATCATGATGGAAATATATATAAGGCACAACTTACATATATAGACGCTTCTCACAAGGCATACAAGTATAAATACTAAAGTTCATAATTGTAGATAAGAATTACTTCTTTTTTTAAAATAAATAAAATCTATGGGTGGGTAAAATTTAATAAATTATAAATAAAAAAATATTTCTATATTTAAATCTGAATCATTCAAATCAGATCTGATTATTCAAAAACTATGACAACAACAACAACAACGCTGTCATAGCTCACAATGATAGCAATATGAACCCCAATAAAACTAAGAAGGCAAATGCAATAGGCCAAAACAATGTGTCATATATAGATACATATACATATATATATATATATATATGTAGGTCATTGCCTGACTTTGGTCAATCATTGGCTGCCAGGACACAAGGCATATATGATTTAAGAAAAATATATCTATCAACAAAAAAAACTAAATCCTCCATATCTAGTGTGCTTGGTGCCTTTGTCCTGTTGCAGCTGTGCCCTGATTATTTCCTGTGACAATATAGGAAACAGTATTAATTAATTGGGTTTTAGAAAAGTTATATATAATATTAGTTTAAATGTGGTCAGAGAAAGATGACTGCCACTCTCTGCAGCATTTATTACTAAATTAGGTTCATTACAAAACAAAAATTCCCACAGAATTTAAATTCAAAACAAATAAAAAACAACAACAAAAACCCAATATCCGAGAAAATTTTTGTGTTTGGAAATAGAATATCTAAAATAAAAATATGAAAATTGAAATTCTAAAAAATTGATGATAAAAATTATTGATTTTCATAAGTTTAACCTCAAAAGGACAGGAACCATGTTTTTTTTTTAATCATGTATTCACTTTACAATAGTATTTATTATCAAACTAGATCATACTTGAAACTTTTGGCCTTCAGAGGAAAATAAAGACTGAAGCAGAGAAGGAACCTTTTTCATAAATGGCAACAACAGATGCTGCTTTTGAACGTAAGGGAAATTTACATAAGGTGTGATTATCAATATCAATTTTATTATTTATGTCATTAATAAAATTGAAATAAACTTCATATAAAAAATAATGATTATTATTTTCTGACTAAGAGAAAATAAGAATGATGCCGGATGCTATCTAGATAATTTCAAAGAGTGTCCAATGAACTATACTTAAAAATTAATAAAGTATAAACCATCTGATCTTGAACTGCAAACTTAACCCAAATATTATAAAAAAAAATATAGATTTAAATTTCATAAAAAATATTTAAAAATAAATAAATATCAAAATTAATAAAAATTCTTATTTCAAAAAAAAAATTAAACCATTTGGCCTTAATTAGTTTTCCAAGGTTCATGTCTCTTGGCAGCGGATTTGGTGGCAACCAAGAGTATCTCCTTTTCTTGTCAATAAATGCAACCAACTATAGAGAATTGAGATGCCCCATGCACTATATATTATATTTGCTTTGTGGTCACTCATCACCACCATCCCTTTGTGCTTAAACAAAGTTAATTGCATTACTTTAATTAGAAAGATTAAAGGAAACATTATATATTCATGTCACTAATAGCTCATCTTCGCAGTTCTTCTGTAACGTCAGCTAGACTGCAGTTTCCGTAATTGACTAAAAGATCAACGATTGGAATTAACTCGTGTTTGGATTCCTATGACCAACGACGTGCGTTTTCCTTTATAAATTTTATAACAATATTGCACAGGTGTACAGACGTAATCACATGCTAAGTAATGTTGACATTTAACTTACGACATTATAAGATGTTGTACAACACATTTTCTAAATCAATATATATTTAATTTTTTTGCTCCAATTGTTGACTTTAAATTTATATATGCATAATATAAATTTTTAAACTTCTTTTCTTATTTATTTTAGTTTTTAATTCCAGAGTCAACTCACCACTCCCAACTTCACCCTCAACCACAAAGCAACACAGATCGTCACAAAGTGACCGCCACAGATCCATCCGCGCTTTATTCTAATCATTCCACTAACCAATATTAATCCCAAAAAACCTTAATCTAATCTTCATTAGACGCTGAATCTAATCATCAATAGAGGCCTAGCTAGTCCCCTAGACCCCCTCCAATAATAATAAGTACGCTTTTAAAAATTCTCGACTGCCCAACCAAAGAAAACTAATATAAACCAACTACGTGGCAGCACCCCATCCACCGGTTGGTCCTTCCGAATAATACCCGACTTTGAACGGCTGAGATCTGCCTCTCTGACACGTGGCGAGATCGTAGAGGGTAGAGGGGGAATATTCCTGCATGTGTCATTGGTTGCTTTCTTTAGGTGCATTCACCCGTCGGTGTCCAGTGCACTGCATCACTCACACTTCTCCCGAAAGCTTTTTTGTCGTTACTGACATGTCTCCATCTCCGACTTCTCGAATCTTCTCATGTATTTCTATGTATGATTGTTTATTACTTGTTAGTTGTTTTTCTTTTACTAATTTAACTTTGTTTTGTTTTGAGGAAATGGGTATGGAAGTTTATTTTTTAAATGATAAGGCAGAATATTGGCAATGATGCCATGATTTTTTTTTAAATAAATGAATGAATTGTACTAATATTATGAAAAAATATATATTTTGATGCTTCCGAAAATAAACCAGTTGGTTATTGTCTTGGAGCTTTGCACCATAAGTTATCATAATTTTGTTTAATTATGTTCTTCATTTTAAATTTCAAAATAACAAACAAGATAATTTTATTTTATCTTCCACACAAAACTCCAACTTTATATATATTTAATTTTCGCAATTGTTTTTCTTTTATTAATGTCAGTCCTTATTTTAAAAAAAAACTGAATATATTCATTTCATGAATTATTGCTTTTGGGTAACAAAAATTCAAATATCAAACTGCTAATTAATGAAAAAGAATAAGGTCAACAATATGATTCCTTCTTTTGAATTTAGAATTTGAAATATTATTAAAAAAAAAGTGGCGGCTAGTTTAGGCATCTTAACCTCCTTGTTATATCTTAATAGTTTAAGTGCCACTTGTTATATAAAACAAGAAAATTATATTTTATAAGCATGCTATGTGCCTTAAGTACACACATATCAATCTTTTACAACTTGATTATATTTAGGTATTACAAAGTCAATAAGATGACACTAACGGTAATGCACTTTAAAATCTTTTGATATAAAGTAATTAAGGAGATGTCATATCTGTAAATTTTTTATACATATGATTTCTGCAATGTCCAAAGTATTAGATTTTAATTCCAGAACTCAATATAAAGTTGAAAAAGTAAACAATGAAATTCAAACTTATTTTTGGCCTTTCTAACAATGAATTTAATTCATTGATGATGGATCAAATCTGACATATAATATATTCATATTATTCATGTAAAAAAGAAGATAAAAATTGATGCATGTTTTACCACTAAATGAATTTACATGAACTTTATTTTAGGAAACAAAAAAAAATTAACTAAATATATTGAAATTTACACTGACTACTTTTACGATCTTTGTTCGAATACAAACCGACATAAAATTATACCGAATTCAATCTACAACTAATGCATACAACCAAACATGTCTAACATTTCTTTTTCTATTTTTGAAAACCCATAATCTGAATTGAAAGGCGTACATTGTCAAAATTATTATGTCAATTTATTATCAATGAAACTCAACTCTTTCTCAACTAAGAAAAAAATTAAAAAAAATTTGTAGAAATTAGTCAATACATAAAACAGTGGAAAAACAAAGAAACTCTCTCCAATGATGTACAACAGGTGCTGGGCTTGATGAGAAACAAAATTTTATTGTGGGCCCACACCAACCGGGCTTATATCATAGGCCATTAAATTTTTCATTAATGGCTACTACCACTTTAGAAAGATGCCCCCACCTTTTTTAAAATTTAATTCATCACAGTCACACCTTTGATTATAAACTTTTTTTTTATTATTAGCACTTTTTTTTTGGTGTGTTTGGAGCCGTCGTAATCATGGAACTACAAGTCTTTTTGGGGATTATTATTATTATTATTTATCCATTGGTGAAAAGGGAATAATCATGACTGAATTAGGTGCACTGATACTTCCTATTTATGTGTTGATTGTTTAGACCTAAAGATGTAAATTTCTCAACTATATATAATAAATTGGCTCTATTTTTTAGGTGGTAAAAAGATTTGAAGTTCAGGTTGGTTAGAAAATATTTACTGTTCATAAGTGCGTAATTTTTCTTTTTAAAAAGAGTCTGTGATTGTTTGATGTCTTGAAAACAATTTGTACTTTAAAGATAGGTTAATTTTATTATGAATCGGAATTTATATTATAGACAAAAATATCAGATTGAAATTAACGATTGTAATTCATTAATCACTAAAAAATTTGATCTATTTGTTTTGTACATTCATCATTTGTTGGTTTATCATGACCGATAAATCTAAGAAATTTATCCCTTTTAGAAACTTGAGAATTTAACATGACAATATTCATACAATTAATTCAAATAAATGAAATTCGTCAAGTTTGATGCAGATATATATTCTCTCATTTGAGATAAATTAACACTGTTTATGTTCAGTCATAAATTTTTGGTGATTTTTTTTTCATTTTAACCTTGAAAATCATGTACCTTGGATTGTCATGGTACTACATATAGTATCGATCACGGGTGTTACAACATTAAATTTCTATTTTGAAGATTCAAATGGTCGATCTAAGTGAATAAATTCTATCTAAATATCAAAATCACGTAGGAAATAAAATTTTATATTTCAAGATACATTTACTATTTTAGAAAATAGGGAGAAAATCATTTCTATTAACTATTATGGGGTCAGTTTCTTCTTCTTCTTCTTCTTCTTTTTTTGTCTGTTCTATTCCTAGGTTTAATGGAGAAAACGCATTAAATTCCATTTCAATTATCTAATGCTAATTAAGATTTATTGAATCTCTTATACTTTAACATAACTCAAAACTATTAAACAATCGCCAATTTAACTGTTCTCTCTCTCTCCGGATGGCATTTAGGTATGTGATGATGTGATGAGGGAGAAATAAATTGTAATTTATATGGTATCTAATATTAAGGGAGGGATCACTTAAGCTTTGACAGTCTTCACAATGAAATTTTTTTTTGAGGAGAAATTTAATTTAAATGTGTTTTCTCGGTTTAACGAAAACGTTTATAGATATATTTTTGGATCTATAAATTGATTGTGTTTAATTTTTATATAATATTATTTAATCGTCTATCAAAGACCATTAAAATTTATACAATTTACAATTATTTTGATTTGATGATCTTTAATAGAATATCAAATGATACTCAAATAGTATGAAATTTGAAATACAATCAATTTAGAAGTCCAATAATATATCTATAAACTTTGTTCTATTTTTCAGATTTTTTTTTTGAATTTATTTGAAATTTCATTATAAAAAATTATCAAAACAATCATTTTCAAATGATCCCTCCACTAATATTAATTAGGTAGGAAGCGTGCAACACATTGATATATAACATTTACTCAAAAAGAGAGAAAAAAAAAAGAGAAGAAGATTGATATATAAGTTTATAACTTTGTCTGATGGTGAAATTTGAGATATTGTCATTTTCCAAGGATAACAGAGAAAGAGAAACAGACCTGATAAAAATTGACCCATCTAAAAATTAATTAGACCAATCAAATAAACTCAAAACCATATCAAATCCAATCAATATAAAATTTGATAAATCAAATGTCTTATAATCCAAATAAACCTTCAACTAACATGTAAATAATTGTTTCCAGAATTAACAAAATCTGAAGGATCCTTGACCTCAAAAAAAAAAATGATATAAAACCAACGCTATCTAAAACTACATGATATATGAAGCAATAATATTGAACTAATGGGAACCAAGAAAATAGAACTGAAGAAAAATAACCATTTCATAAAGTATTGAACTTTATTTAATTTATCCAAGCATTCACATTATACAACCAGCAATCAATATGATAGTTGCTATATCCTGCTGTGTCACTGACGTGCCAGTATCAAAATGATATCATCATCATTTGCGTTGCTACCATATATAGTGATGATATGCTGACATTAGCAATGAAAATAGATATGGTACTGTAGTTCATGACTTGGTGTTGCTTGATTCTAAGGTGTGTTTGATAAGTGAACTAAGAGTGAAGTAAATATTTTAAAATATTTTAATATATTTTAATATATTAAATGAAAGTGATTTAAGGTAAAATAAATTAAAGTATTTATGGAGATAGAGTAAAATTAAATCATTAAATTTTATAACTTTTAACACATTTTACCTCATTATTTCATTTACTTACTTCATTGTTATTAAATGTTAATGTCTTAGAATAATTTAACATTTATTCTACTTTAATTTTACTTCATTTATCAAACGGAGGGTAAAGATGTGTTTAGTTGCCACAAGATTATATATATTAAAATTTCACGTATTTAGAAAGTCACAAATTAATTTACAAATATTTATATCCACAAAAAGCATTATGAAAAAAAATGCAGAAATGATTATTCGATTGTATCGTGAGAACTATGATGGAAAAATCTATTTTTTTCATTTGAAATGATTGATGTCAATATTAATGTTCTTGTTTATGATGATATAATTTAAATGATATAACTATTTTTCATTAAAATAATTCAAAAAAGTAAGAAATTGTAATAAACATTACAAAAACAATGAAACATGATTAAACAATGGAATTTCACTGGCGTACAATCCTTTAATTTTACGCCGACTCATCATGTTAATTTTACTTTATATATTCTTTACCTTTCCAAAAAATATAATTAATTATATCTACAAAATTTCTAATACAAATTGTATCATTTTTGAAATTGCAATCTTCTTCCCAAAAAATAGTAAAATTAAATTCATTACTCACTTATCAGACTTGTCTTCTTGTTTGAAAGAGGGGTGTCATACTGTCATGCAAGAAGAGCCAGAGGACCCATTTATAATTTCATGAACTGCACAAGAAACCTAAAACATTAGGTATTGATTTGTTTGCCATGTCACAAAAATTAACAAGGCATTTCTGGTAACAGCACCAAGGACCACTGGTACTGTTAGTTTTTGTGACATGGCAAACAAATCAATATCTAATAAGAGGCACATGCATGCTGCTTTCTTCAACTTCCCTCAATCCAAGCCAAAGGATGACCTGGCATTTTTATGCATTACTCACCCCAAAAAAATTGGTGTATTTCCATCCATTCACATAAAAAAGAGATGTTTTAGTATGATGTGTTTCTTAAAATCTATTTAGTTGATGTTCCAAATTATTATCGTTGAATTATAGAAAGTTTATATTTTTGTCTCTTTATATTTTATATATTTTTCAAATACAAAAGGAGGTTGGGCACACTGTTTTTCTTTTTCCGAAACGGAGTCATTATATTTTAACTTTGAATATCTACAAAAAATATCTCTAATCGGAGTTTGAATTTACAACTAATTTTCTGCATAAAAAGATATTATTTTGATCACAAGACAAAAACTGATTCTCATACATTTGCACACATTAACATAATTAATATCTTATTAGGATGTGGTGTGTGTGTATATATATATGCTTAATTATTAAAATTCGACCTTTTAACTTAATTATCAATTTAAACAGTGTTCTGTTGTCAGTTAAATGGTATGCCCAATAATATGTTATGATGTCACATGCAGAAGAAGCCAGAAAAAAACTTATGATCTTTTGCTTTTTGTATGAACAAACTAATCTAGAGGGGGTGCATAAGTAATTAATTAAAAAATTGGGGACCATTTCTTGCTTGCTACCTTTGCAAGGTCGCTCTCAAAGCATTTAAGGTTGCATTTGGTGCTACAAGAGTTCTTCATCATGGTTGGATTTAAGTGTGTATTAAACTTTTTTAGCATTGTTCCGTCTTCAATGTGCAACCACTTGTCTTCTTTCTATGTATGTTGGAGCTTGTATCGTTTAATTAATTAATTAATTAAAGTACTGTACATGAGTTCATATTTATCTGATTGGAATTCATCTGTACCAGCTATGTAGCTCTTCGGTACCAAATGCATGGTCAGTGTCAGATTCCAAAGAATTGCATGTGCACCGTCTCAGTGGATTTGATCAACTAAATTAAATCCCTTATTAATTGGGTCGTAGATTAGAAGGATAATTAATTTTGGTCATGTTTTAGTATATTTAATTTGTTAGTATTTCAGCTGATTTGATGTACAATCTATCTAAATAATTACGAACACATTTATTATTTTAATTTTTTAATTTAAATAATAATATATTATAAAATTAGATGTATCATAAAAATTTAATATACCCTAGAAAATATTTTCTTAGAAACTGAGCTAGTCTTGATTCTCATGTCATTGTAGATTAATTATATTTGAAAAAAAGAAATTATCATACAATGTTGCAAATGATCACTTACAAGATTGCAAAAATTAATCTTGGTAGTTCAGAATATTGCCTAGCTAGAATGACAGATGGTCGCGTGACTAACAACTAAGAAAAACAACACGTGATTTATCCAACAATCAGTGACAGAACCACATTCACATTCAACACAATGGGGTCATTTGACCCCACTAAAATTTATAAAATGACTTTATAAATTTAACAAATTAGTTAATTTTTGTAACGATAACACTACTTACATCGCTGAAAAAAGGTTCTCTCCATCACTACCAGCAACACAACTTTGATGGTGCAAGATGGAGACGATAATAAATACTACAACAAAGGCACATAGCACTAAAATGCTTGCATGTGTAAGTTCAAGATTTTCTCTCTCATATTTAAGCGTTTCATGAAATTTCACCAAGCATTCTGAGCAGGAATTAAGGGGTGAAGGCAGTTTTGGTCTAAAGGTGTATATATATTGCTACCAAAATTAATACAAATCCACCTTTTTGTGCATCTAATTAATTTATTCACTCATAGAAGGAAGGAGCTATAGCTTTTTCTTGTTGTAATTTTGTTTGATTTTGGTTCCATTAATTTATTTACAACTAACATGTGGTGCTAAAAGCTAAAAATGTTCCCACAAGCTTGTAATGAAATATTTCTGTTGATATTTCTGCAAGTTGCATGTGATCCAGTTGATGTCTCTTGTTTGCTTGTATAGTTGCATCTCTTGAAACTGTTGATAGTTTTGATGTTGACACAAAGTTTAGGTCTTACAAGATTTCAGAACAGTGGTTTTATCTCCTACAGAATTAATTTGTTATTTCAAATTTGTATCAGAGGTGTTAGTTTGAAGTTCAAAAGCTCAATTTGAGATGATTTGGGGTTGGATTATATATAGCACTTGGGGCCATACAAAACAGTAACTTATATATCTAAGATTTTTGCAAAACATAAATGAAATAGAGGTAAGTTTATGATCCTTCAAATTGTCTAAGAGAATTAATCAATCAATTCATCCTAACTTTAATTGCACAAATTCATTTCCTACAATATTAGCTAGTAAAAACACTCAAAAAAATATTTAGAAAACAAATATGAATCTAAGACGAAAAAGAAGTTCATGGATGGAGGTGTATAAGAAATGAGTGCGAATCTGATAGTACTAAAAATATGAATACTTAAGGGATAATTTATATATACATATTGAAATAGTATAATAACAAAAAAGAAATAAGTATTTACAAATAGAGAAATTATTTTATGCACCTTATTATGTACTGCATCTCAAAAGAATTTATTATACTTAATAAACAACTTATTCATGTCTGAATTCGAAAGTGATTATATCTAGTATTTCAACTACATTCAAAATTTTTTGTTCTAGTTATGTAAGATAAGAACATTTTTATCATTGATTTCAAGTCTAAACTGTTTAAAAAAATAGTATAAACATTTATGAGATGTATCAAAAAGAGTATAATTATCATTCTTCTAGGAATAGTAAAATAAAAATTATAAAATAACAAAATTAATAATAAAAGTTCATACAGTATTTTACATTCCTAATTATTGATAACAAGTATATGAATGGAATTATTTCGAAACAAATTAATACAAAAAATAGAAATTTGAAATGCACAAATATAATTTGGATATATAAGTATGCATTTGTAGGGATAATACGTTATCTATATCAGTATATCTACAACGTTTTCCAGATGTAGATATCTTATTTAGTAATATATATATATATATATATATATATATATATATGTAGATAGGGTCCCAGGCTAAATGGATAATTGTATTTTTCTGGATCGAATGGGACCAAATTAATAATAATTATTGATCATCTTATTTGTCAATCAATAGGAAATTGATTGATCAATTAATTCATCCTGATCCTGTTTAGCTAAACTTGATTCCTGAAGTATTTGCAATCATGCATGAATCTAATTAGAGGGAATAAAAACAGTCACGGATTAATTGTAATTTCCAAACGAAAGGATAATAATAAATAAATAAATAATGATCCTCCAAATTGTACTTGGTAGAATTAATCAATTTCCATGGAAACTGTGAACTGATGAAAGTGACAATTATTTTCTACCATGGAAACTTAGGTTGAAATTTTAACATATATTTTCTACCACGCAAACAATTTGAAGGTGTATGTGGTATTTGTCCATGTAATTTTTTCTTACTCAGAAAGAAAAACAAAAATATATTTTGCTTTCGTAAAGGAATGGAAGCCATAACCCTCTTTTGGGTACTTTTATAAAAAAAATATATATATATAGATCAATCAATAAATTCATACTATTCTTAATTATCACAAATTTATTCCTAGAATCTAAAGAGACCTTTGAGCAGAACAACACAAATTCAATTAATCTACAAACTTTTAAATTCGTCTGGGTTCAAAGATCCTCCCAAATTTGATTTTCAAGCTTGAGTCCAGAAATTGACAATTCAAAAATGGTGCTTGATGGGGAAGAAAAATGGGGAAATTGGCACCAACACAATGGTTTGCTATGCCTCCTCCTACAAGAATATTTTCATATCAAAAACCATATTTTCATGAGCTTCCCTCGGTATTTTATACACATACTCTCGCTATTATCTAACTTTCTCGCTTTAATTTCAAATTTTTAAACATGTTTAAAGGTTTGATACTCATCAGAAATGAGATTTACATCCTTTTCTTGTACTTTTATTTCATTTAATTGCGTGTAAGAAATATGTTGATGAATGATGATCACATTTTGATTGAATTTGCGTCAAAATAATGACATGGTGTCGTCGCAATTATTTCTTCATGATTTAGTTACGTGGGTTATTGTGATAAAATCAATCACCATCTGATTTCATATACTAACATTTTCAAATCTTAGATAGTGAAATTGCACATGGAATTTGGCCATTACCTGGTGCTGGTTTTTCTTTTTCATGATAGTTAACAGTGCTAGAGTTATCCATAGCTCAGCATTTTCGTTTTCTTATGCAAAATTTGAGAAAACCTGTTGTATCTGCATAATTTACTTAGGTACAAGTTTCATTCCTTTAAAAGGAAGCATCAAATCAGATTGCAACCCAGCAGTCATACAAAGGAAATAACAGAATTTTTTTTTAAAAGAGCTGATATATGGATATCGTCATTGGTACTATCAATGATACTGATTTTATTATTTATGTAAATGAATTATTATTTATGTTAATATTTTTTTATACAACTTATTTTATATAGTATTTTTATTATTCAACTTAAGTGAATTATTATTCATATTAATAATATTTAAGTTGAATAACGAAAAATACTCTACAAAATAAATTACATAACAAACAAAATAATTAATATGAATAATAACTCGTTTAATATGAATAATAAAATCGGTATGGATGACATCTTCCAAACATTTCCATAGAAAAATCTGTAAGAATAAAACTTTTAGGGGGGGTTTAATGAAGAAAATTCAAAGAGACGTAAAAAAGAAAAGGAATGGTGGAAAGATTATTAGGCCTTGTAATATCCGTCAGGCCTAACTAGAATTTCTTACCTCATGAAATTTCAAAAGAAAATTGGGCCTTTTAGCAAATCAGAATAATAAATTGGGCTTTAGACATTCTTTCTATGTACCCGCGTGACTCTAGCCCAATTTATTTCTGTATAATAAGTTTTATGTAGTGAGTCAAAACCACCCACTACAAACTCAAGTGGTGTACTTTTGACACAAAAAATCCTCAATACAGAAGTTTTCTCTAGTTGACTAGTTCTCTCTTTCCAGAAGAAAGAGAAAACCCTTTTCGCTCGTGTTGTTTAGTACTAGGGTTTTAATTGCACCAATTCTAATTTGAGTTTAACTACTACTACTTGGATTGAATCGCGATTCGAAACCATAGGTAGAGGATCGAAATGGACGGCGGAGAGGAAGAGTTGACGGCGCATGAGACGGCGCTCTACGACCGTCAGATTCGCGTCTGGGGTGTCCATGCACAAAAGAGGTACTTTTCTTCGATTTTTTCAATCTTTCAAATCTGATAAAATTACGTTATGGTTTTGTTTTTGATTTAGGTTGAGCAAGGCTCATGTGCTTGTAAGTGGGCTTACTGGCGCCACTGCTGAGGTACTCTTTCAAAATTTTACTAAATTTGTAACCATTTAGGCTTGAGACTTGAAAAATTTACACAAAATTGGATGTCCATTTGTGTTTTGAATGTAGTTTTGCAAGAATATTGTGCTAGCGGGAGTAGGTAGCATCACTTTAATGGATGATAGATTAGTGACAGAAGAGGTCCTCGGTGCCAATTTCTTGGTTTCATCAGATGATGCAAATAGCAATAAATCAGTGGCCGAACTCTGTTCTCTGTCCCTTAGGGACTTCAACCCTATGGTTCGTGTTTCTTCCCTATCAGGTCTGTCTTTTACCATATGTTTTTTTTCCAATTATTGGAGTTTCTCTTTATTGCCGATCTATTGAGCATCAAAATCGAGTGCAGGACGTATAGTTCCTGTGCAAAAAAACAACATGATGCTGGTTCAGTCTCGTATAAGTGCTGCTACCAGCACTGGTGACGAGTAACAATCCAGCTGCAGTAACAGTTCCAGTGTCTTTTAGCGTTGCTGGTGACTGTGTTAGTACCAACCAATTTGGATCACATACCAGTGCCATATGTTTTTGGGTCTGAAGACTTTATGGGGATAATGTAGGTGATCTGTCACAAATGGATGGTGAGTTCTTTGACAAGTTTGATGTTGTTGTGATCTGCTCCTCCTCTCTCCAAAACAAGGTACCAGAACTACCTTTTGTTGCAAATTAGCCCAATATTTTTACCATTCGCAAAAAAATTTCCACCATTTCTAAAGTACTTCCAATTTTTTTTTTGGATAAAAGTGGATTAAAATCCACCACCAGTTTCATCGAAACTGGTAAAATAGAAGTTTACATGAAATGATGTTTTTGTCAATACCAAACAGCTGGTAATAACAAAAAGCTAAATGTCCTAAGCATAGTTTGTCAGAGTTTCTATCCTATTACATGAATACAACCATTAACAGAGTATATCAAAATACCACCTCTCAAACTAACTAAAACTAGAGATCAAAATGATAAAAGAAATTGTAGAACATCCTCAGCAAAAGAAGAAAACATCTAAAGTACTTCCAATCAATCTAAATTATTTTACTTCTGATAATTTACCATATGAGCCCAACTTCTTTTTTCACAATATTAGCAAAAAGGTATCTGTATATTAATACGACCATTAGTTCATGAAAAACAACTATATTTCTTTGACCATTTTAGGTTTACTTTTCAGGACTGCTTTCAGATAACCACATATAAACCAACCTCTTTGTTTAAATTTGCTTATTTCTGTTTAGGCAATGAGTGACCTACTACAAGCAAGGAAAAACTTTTAAAACATTTGAGCATGATGTACCTTGTCAATTGCATCAACCTGTTGTATCTTAGGTTCGAAAATCAGTTTATAATATTGGTATTGGGTGTCATGTGCAGAGGTACAGACAATTTTGGTGCCCTGCAAAAAGCTTGTATTTGCATTCTCCCTGACAAGTTTGTATGATAGAGTATTTTTGATGAAAAATTCAAAAAGCCTACAAATAGTAATGATGGAATTTTACCTACATATGTTGACTCAAGTGTACTGTACATAGAATTATGACAAAGCTGCTGTGCTGAGTTTTATATTAAATACTTTACTAAATATGAGAGTCTGTTATGATGATTGTGTGTAAATTAATTTCTTGCAATCACAATTTTATCAGATTTTAATCAACGAGACATGTCGCAAGAGACAAAAGCGCATCGCTTTCTATACAATTGATTGTAAAGACTCTTGTGGTGAAATATTCGTCGACTTACAGAAATACACTTACATGCAGGTTCCCTTTAACTTTCTGTCCTAGCTGTTGCTTGTAATTTTGACTTTCCATTTTTCCTACTTGGCTTAGAATTTCTGGGTTTCTATTTTGATTGCCTTCTGGTACCACCTCTTTTGTTTTTCAGAAATTGATTATCATGTAATGACCAAAAATGTTTTTGTAATCAACAAGCATGTCAAAAGAAGATTATGGTATAGAAAGAAAAAATAAAGCTTGTAAAGTAAGCGCGGTTTCAAGGAATTTACTTGACCCAAAAGAGGGAGAAATGGCTTAGAAGCAACTCTTTGTATTTCTCATGTTTTTATGACATACTTATAAATAACTTCATAAATAATTTGCAGAAAAAAGGTGATGAAACTGTTGAGTGCCAATTATGTTATCCAAGCCTACAGGTATTTCTCTTTTTTTCGTCTCTCTTTTTTCAAAGTGAGTGCGAACACTAATTTACACACTGTTGTAATGATACAGGAAGCCATTTCAATACCTTGGAAGGATCTGCCTAGAAAAGTAACCAAGTTGTTTTTTGCAATGAGAGGTTAGCAACTAGCTGCTTTCTTGTGGCAATCTCCTTTCAGAACCTTTTAGAGGTGGCTAACAAGCTGATTGGTTTGGGTCAGCTCCAATTCAACTTTAAGGCATTTTTTTATGCTGCTTCTGTAGAGCTCCTTTTCCTTCTTTTGGGATATTGCCAATTGTTGATGTCAATTCATGCTCTGTGGTTATTGGATAAGCCAGTCTTGAGGTTCAGATATTTTGTTGGTGTGGCCCCAACAAATTGATATAGAAATGTGTTTTGATTTAGTTTTCCTGGTCATTTACTTGCTCAAGTTTACCTTCTTATAGGTCAGAGGGTTTCAGTCTCTGTCCGATCTGTTTCAGTTGATCCAGATTTGGGTTCGATCTGACTGGGTTTTTCTTATGGCCTTAGATTTTGTTCCATCTGGTTTTACCTGCTCGCCTTTTTAGGAAAAGTCAGTTTGGTTTGGGTTTGGGTTTAGGTTGTTGTTTTCTCCACAATTCAGGTTATCCCAGATTCAATTTTAATGAATGTACCAAGTTAAAACTTGCAAAGTTTATTGTGTGCTTGATGGTCCAGGTTGCTTACTGTTTATTTTGATTATTATTCTATGTTTTTCCAGTTTTGGATAAATTTGAGTCATTGGAGGGACGAAAGCCTGGGGAAACATCTCTTGCTGATTTCCCTTCTATTTCCAATGTCAGAAAGGACATGTGTGAGGTTCAGGTTGATTTATCATTCTATCTCTTTATTCATTTTTTCTCTTTCCGAAAAATATGAATATTCACAATTCCTGCACACAATAGATTACCCTGCAGATTACTTTGTATGCAGAACTGTGTATCAGAATCTATAAATCTGTCTATATGGAGACAAAACTTGGAGTTTCTTTACCAGCAAATTTTGTTGATATATGTATGTATTCAATTGAGTTGCCATATAAAAGTTTGATCGGATGATGACAGGGCTTGAAAGAGTCACAGGTGGCAGATTCTCTTTTGGAGAGATTGTTAGCTGCTGGAAAGATGGAGTATCCTGCTGTGTGTGCTATTCTAGGTGGCATTCTTGGCCAGGTACCCTTATCTATTCTTACTTATCTTCTTATTCTATTATCACACTTAAATTCTTCTCTTCTGAAATTATTAGTCTTGCGAAATAAAACAGGAAGTGATAAAGGCAATATCAGGGAAAGGGGACCCAATTAAAAACTTCTTCTATATTGATGCTGCTGATGGCAAAGGCATTATCGAGGATATCTCTGCTCCTTCTACAGTAACTGCTTAAAAGGTTTAGATTCTATTTGTACTGTGTTATTAGGGACTTTGCATTGCATCTGTCGTAACTTAATTTTACACTCGTTTAAACTGCCCCAGCTGCAACTTTTGAAGCTAGGCCTTTGTTATATCCTAAATTATTTGTCGTTGACACAGCATTTTCTTTGTTTCATGTGTTTGTTTGTGCATGTGCATCTCTGTGAATGTGTGTCTGTGTGAGAGAGAGAGAGAGAGAAAGCTATCCGAACTATCTAGTTTTGTAGTAATGGATTGTGTCTGTGTGTGCGTGAGAGAGAAAGAGAGAGAGAGCTATCCGAACTATCTAGTATTGTAGTAATGGATTTGATGGGTCAGCATTTTTAACGATATCTAGGTGGGCCCTTGATGTGAAGATGAATCTGAGAGGTGGACCTGTTTAGGCATGGACCATGGCTAAATGCAACTTGATTGTGTTACTACTAGGCTCCTATATTTGTGCCTCTGTTTCTCTGATCCTTCGTCTGATAATGCCCATTGCATCTCTGGAGAAATAAAGATAACGAAGAAGAGAGAAGCTGCTGCTCTGTCTGCGCGTTTTGTTTTGTAATATAAATGGATTGTTGTATGAGAAATTCGGTGAAAAAGAAATTTTCTAAAAATCTAGTTACTCATGCGTAAAATATAACCACAATCATCTTCAGTCCGTTCCAAAAGAGCTCTGCTATATTTTGATGTATAACACTGATGCTAGTCAAATATATTACATATAAAGATCAAAAGCAAAATAATATTTTTAAATCACAGTATAGACTATAGAGCTAGTGTAAGTTCAGTTCCACCAATGGTGCAAGAGGTTTTGTTAGTCCAACATCAGAACTCGTTGAATCATGTTCAAACGATATCCATGTTGGTAATGTAGTAATCAAAGTAATCAGCCCAACATATCATTTATTATTTTTTTGGTAATGTAGTAATAAGTCAAGTATTTAAATTTTTTTTGATGTATTCATTTTCCATCAATTCTTTTCCGCTTGATTTTATACTAGATGAATCAATAATTTAAAAACTTAAGCATATACAAGCGTCACTTGAGAAATTATTTAATTTTAACGGTTTAGATTTATTGTTTGAGAAATAATTTCTAAATTTTTTTATTAATTAAAAATTATTACGTCAGTAAATTAACAAATATTGAGATGAAATTATTTTGATTAATATGTAAAAAATTGCTCATTTGATTTGATGAAATAATAAATAAATTTAATTTTGTGTCATTGTAAAAATGAAGACTCTCTTCTTTTTGAGAAAAAGACCCTTCAACATTCAACAATTAAGATTTATGATTCGTGGTTGACATTTGTAAATGGTTAGGAAAGAGGAAGTCTCTGGACTGCATCCACCTGGGTCACTCTCACAAGTTCCTTTCAACCTCCGCTAGTTGCCAATTGCCACGCTATATCTTACAAACCAAGAAAGGAAATGAAAAATGGAGCACATTTCTTGACACAATGGAAGCTTAATCGAGTGTCTTTTGACCAATGTGACCTCTCCAAATTACTCGGCCAGGGATTTGAAATTATGTACAAAGTGTGATCTAATCATGTGCAGATTCTGGTTTAGGTTTTTTTCAATGTCAAGCGGGACCCATTTTGGAGATGCCAAGCAAAGCATTATTCATTCTATCCCAAGTACTAGGCTCTTTTTATTAATACCATTCATTGATGCTCACCTAATAATTAAAAGCCATTAATAGAGGTGTTGGTGGAATATGTTAGTTCATGACCCTTGGATAAATGTTTATTTTTCCCTATAAAAGTTAGTATGATAAGCCCACATCACCAATTTTTTATTTTTTTATTTTTTTATTTTTTTATTTTTTATTTTTTATTTTATTGTGTGTATTCGGAGTAGTTAATAAAATTACTAGTCATGTTAAGTTCACAAAACAGTGAATAACGTCTCATAAAGGTACAAATTGGGTCACCTAATTAAATTTCGTTAAATGTAAGTTATCATAGCTATTTCTTTCTAATGAAGCACCTAAACTATGAGTAACCTAATCATGACTAGGTTTGTACACTTTCGCTTTATGATTTGATATGATATAGTACATTGCCAAGTTCTAATCTCACATATTTTAAATTTGGGCCCCAATTATATATGGGACCTAATTAAAACTAACCACAAATAATAATGTGACCTAGCTCAATTTGTTCCATGCTATCATACCTTCCGGCGAATAAAATTTGGTGATTAGAAATTGGATTGTTGATAATAATTAAAATGATTTGATCAGGGGCTATATATTGTTATATTATACTGGTTGACTTGTTAGCAACTAAGCTCAAACAAGGATTGATTTGATATGGTCGAATTTTTATGATATTTGACTTTTAAATAAAAAAAGAATAAAAACATAAATTAATTATAGTTGTATCATTATTTTTGACGGTTCATTCAAAATTCAAAACCGTTTGTGGTGAACTGTTTGAATTTTCGCCAGAGTTTGTCTGTGAAAAAAAAAATCCTTAAAAGTGGCTGGAAATTTAAAATTTTAATACCTCTTCATCCTACCAATAATCAATGGCAATTGAAAAATATAGGCATATCACATGTTCTTTAACAAAATATTCTAAATTACACAATAAGAACAAATTTGAATTAGTGATCCCACATGGGGTTAGCCACTAATTACAAGCAACGTGGCAATTAGTGCAAAACATTTTATGTTACAATTATAGAATGAAGTTAATTTATTTATATTAAAAAGAGAGGATATAGAACAAGAATAAAAAGAGAAAAGACAGAAGCATAGCTAGATCCAGCCCATCCTCACTAAAAGTAAAAGGGTATTTGATTGGGATCTCCCACTTTTCTTCCCAAAAGAAAATACCACATATGAGTGCAAGCTTAAGGGAAAGGGAATATTTCTCTAAGTTACAACTTACAATTAATTATCATGCAAAAATACTTTGATAAAAGAGTGTTTTTATTTTTATTTTTTTTAGGTATCATCCTCCAAGGTTCAACTATATCCCCACTCCATGCATCTTATAATAAAATAGGAAAGTTATTGAATCGAACATCATTAACTTTAATCATTTGAGATACTATAATATTAAATGTTTCCTAACATTTGAATGTATAATAAAATTATGTTGCAAAAAAAATATAAAATAAGTATTAGTCGGATACTAGCTAGATTCATATGCATATCTTTAAACGAAAATTTATTTACATTTTTATTATATTTGCATTATCTTGTTCGGCCGAAAAAAATATGTTAATTTTTTTTCTTTTTTGATGGAAGATGAAGATTTAAGTCATTAAATTTTAAATATTCATAAAAAAATTCTAATTTGGACTCGGAACATACTACCTAAACAATATCTTTTGTAAGACAGTACAGTATACAACAGTTCAAATAGATGGAGATGCACTTTTGGAGGTGACAAACATTTCTTTTGTTATGTATAGTAGTATAGTATAATATATAGTATAAATTCTCTAACCTTATAAGAGAGGGGGAAAAAATTAAAAAAAATTACAATAATTTAGTGTGTGCGGCGATTTGCTAATGATAAGAAGACAAAAAGCCAACCTATTCCGCGTGCGTACCAGTATCCACACGAAAAATCACAAAATGGGCCCCACCATCACCACATAAAATGAAATGAAAAACACATATATATTATTACGGTTTGTAAATTTAAATTTAAATCGTCATAAAGTGCAAGTCTATATATCCAGCTATATCCTAATCCCTCCTATTCTGAGACCATTCCCATCATCTGGATTCATCTTTTAAGAACGGTTCAATTGTGTATAAATCGCTCGAAGAATAATTAAATGAGTGGTAAGATATCTGAGCCGTTTAATATTTTTTATTGCATTGATTGTGCCTGAGATTGTACTCGGATGAGAACTTAATATTATGAAATTCTTGAACAATTTGAAAGTTTAGTTTCACGTTCAATGCGTCAAAAGAAAATGTAATTTCGAGAGATTTGGTTTGAGATAGATAGATAAATGTTGAGCAGGTAACGGTACGATCAAAAAGTCGCATCAAATCAAATAATGGTAGTTTCCGAAAGCAGTGCTCAGCAATATCATTGTGTTTGTTTCTCTTACTTCACCACACCTCCCCAAAACAAAAATTATTACACTATTGGTTTTTACAATTTTCAATTCATCTCTTGGGACTTGGCGAAAGGCAAAGGGGATCTTATTAGTCCCAATGCATCATGCATCACTCGATGTTGACACCAAATCAAGGGACACCATCAAATCTCCTTTTGAATTTATGAAAGCATTTCTTTTTTCTAAAAAGGAATCTCCTTACATATTATCGGTATATATATTCGTTTTATAAAAACAATGGAATTGAAGTTTGTTCAAGTTTTTTTCTCTCTCACACCTGATTTTGTCTCCTAACAAAACACCATTAGATACAAATGCTAAACGATGGCCAATGGAATGGAATGGGAAGAAAATATATATATATATATATATATATATATATATATATATATATATATATTTAATATTACAAATGGGATAGCAAAATAAAGTGCAACATTTATTTACAATAATTAGCGTTAATAGCTATAAGTAGATCAATTCCAGACTAGTTAATTACAAGTAAGCAAAATATATCTCAAGTCCAAACCAAAAACAAAAGGAAAAAAAATTCCCCCACAAATTACCTCCATTTTTTTTTTAATTCCTCATCAATGCACCGCTTTCTTAGAAAACAATCCTTTAATCCCAAACAATCCACCATGCCGCCCACCGCCGGTGACACTATCCTTACTCTCACCGCCACATCTCCCCTCTCTCATCCCATACCCAATGCACGAGTTTACGCTGAAATTAATGACCCGAGCCGAACCGGAGACAACCTTGACCGGTTCGGCAGGCTTGTTCACACTCCCTGCGTTCCGTTTAATCTGCCAGACCGGGCTGGTCCGGCCGACATGAACACCGGTCCGACCAGGACTAGCGGCCCATCTCCGCCCGACCGAACCGGCTTTACCCGACTCGCCACGGGAATTGCTCCGCGAACACGGCGCACTGCTCGATTTACGAACGGATGGTAGACCGGCCGGTTTTCTGCTCGAACCGGCCGTCCCAGCGGACCGGCTCCGACCAAATGGCCAGATATTGATTGAAATATCCGCAGAAGAAACAGAGCCGTTGGGACCATTGCCGGTTCTTTTATCCTTTTTGGACCGGGTTTTCGTCTCTTCGGTTCGAACCGGTTTTTCTTTCTCTCCCAGCTTGAAGATTTCTTTCCATCGTTTAGAGCTGGACGGATGCGGAGAGGAAGACACGGCGACAACGATGGAAGCCGGGTTGGGCAAAGGCGGGTCGAGTTCCGATTCGGGTACAGGCTCAGTGTGCACCTCTACCTGCACTTCTTGCGCTATTTCGGGTTCGGGTTTGCCTTCGGGTAGAATGTTAGCGGAAGGGGAGACAGTGGGGAGGAGAACGCCATTGGAGAAGAGATCGTCAGCTGAGGAGAGGTCGGGAATGGAGGCAGGGACGGAGAGGGAAGAAGAAGAAGGCCAGAAGGAGAATTCGTGGGAGGAAGCGGAGCTGGCGGAGCTGAGGCGAGGCGAGATCATGGTTTCTTCTTCCGCTTCATCTTTTGCCATTGTTAGAGTGCTTCGAGTTTGAGGCGATCGAGAGAAATGCGCAGAGAGAGAGCGAGAGAGAGAGAGAGAGAGAGAGAGAGGTGATTTTGGTGGTGGAGAAGAGGAGAAATGTATGAGTGAGAAAGGAAGGTTGTTGGAGCTCACGTCCTTCGCTCCATACATTTCTTCTTCTAATATTTCTGTTCTGATTAGTATTTAATTATTTTATCTTTTTGTCAAAAGAATTAAAAATCATTTTCTTGGCGGCCTCAATAGAGGAATATATCCGTATCAATTTTATTATAGTTTTTTTATTATATTTTTTTATGCTATACATTTGAGAGGTTAACAGTGTACAATTGCTTGATTGGATTTAGGATTTTAATTTTTAAGCAATTAGGTGACGGAGCTATTTTGAAATGTTGACTAGCGGTTCCTAGTCGATTAAATTAATGCGACCAATTCCTTTCATTCTTCAATTAAAATATTAAAATTCAATTTAATATTTTAATTAGCATCATTCAGAATTAATTCGAAAGGTACATGTCATTAATGTTTGCTTCAGGCATGTCACATGTTAATTCACACAATTTGTCCCTCTTAAAGAGATGCTACGACTTGTGAGGTATTTATTATACGTCCGCCATCAAATTGTTTAGATATATCAGAATTCGGAACCATCCGAGTTTAATTTAATTGATGATTTTATTTATTTTTTTGGTTCATTTTTTATATTAATAAATACTGCAAAAGCTGTGTTATCTTATTTTGATTGAACCGTTCATGTCCAACAATGATAAGTATAATATATATTTCATAATAAGAGATGTATTAACGATCATATTTATTTAATAGTAACGACAGCTGCAAAGATAATTGTTATGTTTTTAAAGTAAAATTATAAGTCTATTTTCTATGGTAGATATAAGTTGTGTACAATAGCTGGTTCGATTAAAGGTTATTTAGTTATCAATTAAATGGTAATAATATTGAACTATTAATTTTGAAAAATACTCAAATAAATGCTTAATTGATTTTCAATTTATGCTCAATTTTAAATACAAGATTTATGTACATTATGACAAAATATTTGTATTTTTTGTGCGTAACGATCCAATAACAACATTAATTTGACAATCTGGATAACATTTTTCATACAAATTAAAAAAAAAGACATTAAATATACTAACAACAGTACGAGTTTATAGAAATATTTTATAATTTATACATTAATTATCTTTCATTTTTTTTTTTATCATATCAATTATTTTCATAGAATGGCTGAGTTCCCTCTGCCCAGTTACCCAAATCCACATCCAAACTCCACGTGTCGCTGTGCAAACAACTTACAGTTTTACCATAAGGCGGGTCAATTCTACTTCTAGCTAGCAGCCTCAATCAAAACGAAAGCTAATTTTGTTGTGTTTTATTTGGACGCATGTAGTTTATATATAATGGAGGGACTGTCAATCTCTCTCTCTCTCTAACAAAGGTAGGCTGCACATGGTGACATGGGGGGGGGGGGGGGGAGGAGGTGGGCCCCACACAACCAACCGTTAGCGAACGAGTGCAATCAATGCCTTTGTCTTCCGTAGGAAGTCGTACATTCCGATAGGTAGGTCGTCTCTCGTCTGCATCTGGTGCATCCCATCGCCGAATGCTGCCACCTATTGGATTTGGATCCATGTTAATTTTGTGCTCGTTTGGTTGGTTGGTTGATTCGTAGAAAATTAGAAATTATCTCCATCTTTGGTTACACTTACGCGACGAAATTCCTTTTCATCGTATTATTTCTGATTTTAGCGTGGCAGTGATAATTATATTTTTTTTAACTGTATTTTTTATTTGAATTTTTTATATATTTTATATTTTTTTATAAAATATCTATATCTAATTATAAAAGTATTTATACTTTACATTATTACAATAAAAAATTATGCAAATTATATTTATATTTTCCCAACATATTTTTTAACTTCAATTTTTCTATAATCATATTAAAAAAAGTAAAAAATATTTTTTATATTAACTATTTATAAATACTTACAAATACAAATATAAATAAATTATCTATTTAATATAAATATTTTTTATGTGCAGATAAATAATGCAAAATTTGAAATACATGAATAATTTCTCTTTTTTCATTATTTTGTTGCTATAAAATTAATTTAGTTACATCTTTTCCCTCATTTCTTTTCCTCCAAATCATAAAAAACACGTGAAAATTGTTCAACTCTACTCCAATAATATGCCGGCTACATTAGTGAGGAACAGTATTTCGAATAAATTACCATCCATTCAAGGAAAATACAGTATTTCAAATAAATTACTGTTAATTCAAGAAAAATACTGTTTATCTAGAGTACTATTTATATTTCATATATATAATTAGCTGATTATTATATTTTATATATAATAAAAAAATGATAATAAATTTTTGTGGATGAATCGGAACATGCCTATGTGCAAGTTAATATTTTATCTCGCCTAGACCAGGGTTAAAGATTTGGAAATGGAAAATTCGAGTTCTACAAGGTACGGTGTGGTCCCAGTGCAAGAAGCTTTTTTCGTGGAAATGTTTTTGGTTTTTCTAGGAGGCGTGTCCATCAGAGAAATTAATTCATTTCTGGCCTTTTTGGGTTTCTGTGGCGTCTTCCCTGTGGCCGTCTGTGGGGCTATTACTACCGGATATGCAATTTCATAACTTATATTTTGTAGTTTTAATATTTTATATTCTCCTAAAGAACTTTAAGTCTCGAGACATGTTTATTTACTTCTTAACTTGTCAATAAATTTTGAATTTTGAGAAAAAAAAATGTCTATTTTCTACATTTTCAAAAGATCATAGACTCATAGTTCATTGGACAAAAAGACTCCCAACATAAATGCAAAGGATAGTAAATGGCAAAAAATATATATATGCAAGTAAACCTCTCAAACTTCTTATTCATAGCAATTGTGTATAACTAGGAAACTAGTAAAAGATTTTACAAACATTATAATTTGGTTTCATATGTCAACTGCTCAAACATAAATGTAGTATAATAAAATTGCTTGAATCAGTTCTTCATACTTGGAAAAAATAAACTTGAGCCATCTGTACAAACACAAAAAGTATGGTTGAATTGATGCTAGAATAAAGAGTATAGTAATCTAACTCGATATAAAAACTAGTGAACTTTGTTACTGTTTGTGAGAATATCTCCATTATTAATCAAAATTGGATAGATAACATGGCAACATGTGAGATTTCATTTCAAAGCTTTAAAAGAGTTTAGAGGTATTAGCACAGATACCTTTTTTCTTTTCTGAAATAAAGGATAATATATACTCAAATAAAGCTAGCTCATGAATGTGGGAGCATTAATTATTACCTACCAGTCAATCTCTGTTCTCTCCACAGTAAATTCCTTTTGAGGTAACTTCATTTCCTTCCTTGCATTTCCGGGGTGAATTATAGTATGTTATTTGGCATTTATATATGTATTAAATTAACAAAATGGACGAAGGCCGCGATGCATGTATCTTAAATGAAACATTAAACGGTATTTAATCAGTATGAAAATTAATACACAACCAATTTATAATGAAAACAACCTATTTAGATTTTTTATTCGTAACAAGATTTTCGACATATTTAAAAAAAATATTATCAAAATTCTTAACAAGATCCTAACTTGGGTTCTGGTTTTGAATTTTTTAATTCTTGGAACAACCCCATTCGGCCATCCGCGTGAGCCGCAAAATCTTGATCGAGATTGGGTTTAAATTTGAAACCACAAAGCAGATTTGAGTTCAATTAATGGTTCCTAACTAAAGGTCTAAGGTAAGGTATGGTACGGTACGGTGTGGTACGGTATGGTGTGGTATGGTATGATATGGTATGGTATGGGGGGATCATGTCAGGACCACAGCCATGTGATGTTTTGAGACTTGGGATCTACAAATAAAACTGAAACCTTGTCAGAATGTTGTTAGCTTCAGCCTTCAGTTCTGTTTCTGCTACTAAACACTGCTCTTTCTCTGACTCACTGTGACGCACTCAGACTCTCTTACTCGTCGAACAATGTGTTGGTGCCTTGGTGGTGTTCTTGTCGTGTACTTAAATTGGAATCACGGATATAGTGGGACTTTTCTGCGTAAGTTATATGTAATTCTTAAAAAATCCGAAATAAATAGTAAATAAATTTTAAAAATAGGAATTTTTTTTATATTCTATAAGATTTTAGTACAAGGAATTTATTGAGCAATTTGAATTTTTCGTTTGAAGTCGATTGATATGTTTTTAAGTTAGCAGTACTGAGTGGTTTCGTGTTTCTGAAAGCACACTAGCTTTACTCTATTTTGTATACATATTCAAATTGTTAAAAAATAATTTAAAATAAATGTATTAAAATAACTTATCAATTGTTTTAATTCCTTGGCCTTATATTAAATCAATTCGAAAATTTATAAAATTTTGTATGTAATTGCATCACTTGAGAAATGATTCGATTCTAACAGTTTGAATCGATCATTTAAAACTAATTTGATAGATTCTAACGTTAAACTCACCAATCACTTTCATACTTTCATGAGCTGAAATGTATATAAATATAAATCCCGTTTTTTTTTTTTTTGAAAAATACATGTTAGCCTTTCAATTTAAATTCATCAAGTGTGTAAGGTATGAATGATTAATTGATCTAAGCCCAATATATAGCTGTTCCATTCAGTTATGGGCTTAGATTATGGGCCTGATGCGAACTAGCATGCAAAAGATTGAACAAATTAAAAAAGAAAAAAAAGAAATAACCATTTACCAGAAATATAAACAGAATGCAAAATTATGACAGTATCCTCGCGCTAATTCTACTAAAAATTATTTCTGTAGAATCAATCTTATTAAGGACAGCCAGAACCAACCTATTTCAAGCATATATTAGTCTTGCTGTTAATATTTTGATCCTTTAAGAAGTACAATATTTGTACACTCATGCTGTGCATCAGTAACTCATTAAACATTGTAAAACACAAGTGTATCAGTAACTCATTAAATAATTTATTTTTATCCACGTTTGATGATCAGAATTTTTTTTTGAAAAAAATTAGTTGTACACGATTTATCTAAATTCTAAACCGATGCAGAGAGCACATCAATATAATTGTTGTAGCAACTTATATTGTTTTATCTGTGTGACTGCGTCTAATGTACTTATGTGCACGATAACTATAGGAACAAAACCCGACCCGTTAACCGTGCGAAGAAGAATAACGAAACTAATAAATAAAATGTCAATTCCCAGATCCGCTGACCATGTCGGAGAATTCTCCTCATGTGCATGCGATCATCATTTATGGCGCAAACAAAGGAAAACAAAGCAATGGGGATCTGAAAGAGGTTTTAATTAATTTAAAACAAACTTGGAATTGTTAATTAGTATGGAATAATTATAACCACTTCACTCAGTCAACTTAACAATAACTTTTAGCTTAAGCAATGCTTTTCTCATCTGCATCGCAAAACGAGAGAATCAGAAATCCATGCACAATGCCTGGTAAATCGGCGACCTTTTTCCGATCTCCTCTTTCAAATGATCCAATAAAATATATACTAAATCGATTGATTTTAGTGTTAGCCAATCCCAGCCTAAAAATTAACAAATCGGAGAGATAGATAGATTCAATTAAACTAAATATATCAGAAATCAAACCCTTACCTTTTCTAATCTAATCTCTCACTTCATCTCTCTCTCTCTCTCTCTCTCTCTCTCCTCTCTCTCTCTCCCTCTCTGTGGTCTTTAACCTCACTAAATCTGATCCATGGCGACTCGGCGATGCTTGATTGAAACCCTTGAAGTGGCGACGATAGCCTTTTTCTCACTAGCGCTTACCATTCCGGCCATCTCCGCCGCTGCTCCACCACCAGCGCCGGTGTATAAGAATCACACTGTCGGAGAAGCGGCGGGGTGGTTCTTCAACACCAGCTCGAATGCCGCGTCAGCAAACTACTCCGATTGGGCTGCTTCTCAGACTTTCTACCTCGGCGAATATCTCAGTAATGTTTGCATCCATCAAATCTCTCTTCATCCTCTAGTTTCTTATATATTTATTTTTTCTGTTTTGTTTCAGTTCCGATCCTGTTATATTGCATTGGTTTGATTTAAGTTGTTTTATTTTTGGCGGGCAGTGCAAGTGTTACCTCTATCATATCTCTGCATTTTTCTCTCCTCCTTTATTTTCATTTTTACAATTTTTGAGCGTTCGGCAACTGAAAAATATGGTGAGAGAGATCCGATGATAAATGATGAGCGATTTGTGACAACATTTTAGTGACCTGACCCCCGAATTTCTGACTAATGTTACATTATGCAAGATCGACCTCGTTAAAAGTATATTTCAGCATTCTATTATTTTTTTTTCTTTCAATTTTCATAAGCCTGAAATTTTACTTCCCGTATGATTACATATTCAATGCTCCCGTATAATTCTCTTTCTGTAACTCAGTGGGCCCTAATGGAACTCATCTGGTATCAGTGCAACATAGCTTGTGACAACTGACAAGAAAGAAAGCTTTTTGTTTGTATATCCTGCTATTTAAACAATGTAACACTATTATCCTGGGTAAAATTTTAACAATACTATATCTCAAAAGTAATTAACGACATATGACTGCGTTTAGGCTAAATTTCTGAATGCAAAATGAAGTATGTTCAGAAGTTTTCCTGATTGATGTTTTAGACTAATGCCTTCGGGTCTAATTCCTTATTTGGTATTTGTTAAAAAAAAATTTAGATGCTATAATTACATTTTTTCAGTTTTCTGAATGCACCTGTTTGAAAACCAGATATAGTGTCATCAAGCCCCTACATCAAATGTTTAAAATTTGGAGTATAATTAGATCTAATCTTTTGAAAGTGTTAGATAGGAAAAGAAAAAAATCTCAAGAAAGATTTAAAAGTAAATTACACGGCGGACCTCAATTAAAATCCATTTCCTATTTTTGGTTTCTAACAATCTGAGAATTTTTCTTTGGTCTCTCAGTACTCTACTTCATTCTAGAGCTTGGTCTGTTACATCATGCCTTAATAAAATGTCGGGCCTTGATAAACTATGGATATCATATGGTCAAATAGTACTTATGTGAAATTATTCATAGTTTAGTTGAAAAATATCCCTTCAAAATGACTCAATTTTGTGTCCATATTTTACTGAAATGTGTGGGGACCAAAAGAAGCTAGTCACAAAATCAGTACAGTTTATGTTCAAAACAGAAAACTTTAAGAAGTAGTTGAAAAATATCCCTTCAAAACAACCGCTTCTATTTATGTTCTAATTCTCATTATAACATTTTGCAGTATTCCACACGAACACAAACTCCAGTGTTGTCCAGACAAGCAACGAGACGACGTACAACCTCTGCGATGCAAGCAACGATGATGGCAACCAGACATTCCTCTGGGGCAGCGACGGTGGCGATTCCAACTCGTCGACACCTACACCACAGGTTATAGCGATTCCACTGACCTATGAGGGGTCTAATTACTTTTTCTCTGACACAATGGACAGCCAGCAGTGCCTGAAGGGGATGAAATTCGGGATCAATGTGTTGCATGGAAACGGTTTGCCACCGTCACTAAACCAACCACCGCCACCTCCCTATACAACACCACCGCCTCCTATGGTGACTGGAGGTGACGGAGGCACGACGAGTCAGAATGAAAATTCTGAGAAAAGTGGGGCCGAGGTGAGGCGAGGTGGAATGGTTTGGGCAGGCTTCGGTATGTTGAGTTTGGTTCTGATGGCAGTGTGAAAATGGTTGTTATTTATAATTTTTTGTGATGATTTTAGCATGTAATAACAGAGTTGAGATGGATTCCTAGTTGATATCTTTCTTCTTTACCTTTTGTTTCCGTGAATTAATTGATATTTGAATGAGTGAACTCAGATTGAAAACTTAAACATCCGTGAAAATTGGCAGTTCTTAATTTAAATCACATATATATGGGGCCCATAACTAAGCATGAGACCAATGCTTTCCTTCCTTTATACCCCTCTCTTTTGTTACTATTAGTATGTATGTATGTATGTATGTGTATATATATATATATTTAAAGCACTAGGCGAATAGCCTACCAAATTTTACATTAACTAAAGTAAAAGAGATACAAGAAGGTCATATACAAGGAAGGAAAAAATAAAAGAGAAGAAAAAGGAAAAAGAAAAGAAACAACCCATGTAAGATATTCAACGTGAAACTTGTCTGCTAGAACTACAATAGCCTATGATATAGCTATTGGACCATTTTCTTTGCGGGCTTAATTTACAAACTCATTATTTCCGAAGTGGAAGCGACAGACATTAAAGTACACAAAAGTACAATTTTGGGCCTCGTTTTGTCAGTTCCCTTCCACTTGTCCATTCCATGGTTCCATCTAAAGCGACATAACACCTACTGGTCTACTACTAAACAAATGATCTCCTCATTCTCTCTCTCGTCTGTTCTTTGCATCACATCACCATTTAATTACCAGTACCCCACCATTGAAGAGACAAGCTCCAAGTGCCTATAGATGAACCATTTTGTAGAACTGTCTTGAAGACAGAAATTTCTTCAAAATTAGCTCAAGTTGCCACCTTTATCACAGAGTGTTACTTAATTAGTGGTCTCTCAAAATAAAAAAAAGGATGTGAATTAATTAAGTCTTCTATGTATATTACGATCGGTAATCTCGTGGTGCAACTCTGAAGGAGTATAACTGTAGGGATCACACAGTCATGACTCATGACTGTGTGGAAATTAAATTAAACTATATGTAAAGAGCGACAGTGATTTTGACAGTACAATTACTGTAATCAAGTCAAAACACAAACCACACTCATGCACAGATAGCGCGCGGTGCGGTGTTGAATCATAGTATTAGTCTAATTGATTGTGATGTCAATGATGCGATCGAATCATAATAAAACTGTATGTGATAGGAAAACGAAAAAATAAATAAATAATCTCACATAATTCATTTCTCCTGGATTAACCTACTGAGTTTTGCATTATTACATAGACGATATATTGAGAGTAAAACTAGCGTGTTTTTAGAAGCACTGGATTTTTCAGTATTGTTAATTCAAAGTCCGTCAAATCGGCTTCAAACGATAAATTCAAGTTGTTCAATAAGGGTTCATTTAGCAAATCAAGTAATAATATTAGAATAATAAAAGTAGAATAGTAATAAAATAGTAATATTTGGAAGAGTGAACAGAAGAGTATTATTCTGAAATTATTCATAAGAATGAAAATATCATTTGATAAAAAATTAAATTTTTTTGGCTATTCCACATGCTAAAATTGGATACTATTCCTCTATTCGACCAATGGGTTCCAATAGTGGTGAAATAACCTTTTCCTAGTACGATTTCATTTTGCTATTTGATGTTTGATACATATTTTCATTTGGAATAACAACTTTTTTTTTATTCCATCTCAGAATAGAGTTTCCAAACAAACCCTTAAATTCTTTATATCAAAATCTTATAGGATAACAAAATTTTCTATTTTGAGAGTTTTCTAACTATTTATTTCAGAATTTTGAAAAACCTATCATTATATGCAAATTCATTATTTTATTATTATTTTAGAGTTATCTTTAAAAATCTGAAAAAAATAGTTAGAAAACTTCAAAAATAGAAAATTTTGGTATCCTACAAGATTTTGATATGAAGAATTTATTGAGCAACTTAAAATTTATTGTTTGAATTCGATTCGACGGATTTTGAATTAAAAACATCAAGGAATCCGATGATCCTAGAAACACGTTAGTTTTACTCATATATGGAATGGTTAGGATTTTGGCTGATTTTTCAGTAATGTTATCTGAACTGATTTAATATGCACATTAGTAGCACCGATCTTTTATGCGCATATTTCAAGGTTCTTTGCTAACCTTGCGTTATTTAGTTTATGAAAAACATTAAAAATTACTCTTTTCCCTGGACAAAAAATATACATGAAAGCATGCATACAGTACAATGTGACACTAATTAAAGACAGACATGCATATAGTTTTAAGACAATTGCCTAAAGATGACTCGTCTAATGCTAATTAAGATCTTCTAAATAATTGATATACAAGGGGTTAATGCATGGCAGTGGATATTTGTTACGAGGGGATAGCGATTACATTAATGGATGCCGAAAAATACTAAGTTCTTAAATTTTGATTATTCACTATATATTATAGCTTCTATCAAATCTTTAATTTGTCTAATGAATAGCTTCTATTTAAACTTCTACTCTATTAATTATAGCATCATATCATATCAATGCAACCATGCATCCATAACATAGGTTTACACTGTCCACAAGTATGATTCGCACTTGTTAGTACATATATGGTTGATATTTTTATAAATTAATGGTTGACAGTTCTTAAATTAGTACAAATTGATTTATATATTGGTCTACATAATTAAACAAGTGATAAAATATAAGACTTGGTACTTAACAATTTGAAACTAACGCTTGTTTTTATTAAGATTGATACTTACACATGTAATGATAACACTTTCTTTTTATTAACTAGCACGTTTAATGATAACAGATTTTTGTCACGGGAAAAAATATTTATTGAAAAAACAAATAAAAGAATATAATTCGATAAAATAATTTTTATATTTAACAAATGATTTTTCTAAACATTAAAAATGTATATACAGTTTATAAAAAAATTGAATGGATAATAGAATATGATGATATGACATGTTTAAAAAACTTAGAGACTTACCCCGTGATCGGAATAGAGTCACGAGGTGAAAAATGAGAAATGAAATTGGAAATTTCTCGTTTTCGCTGATCGGAATGAAAGGAAACAGCAACACAATTTGGATTCGATGCAATTTTGAGGCCTCAAATTCCCGTGTAGATTTCCTTGCCAAAACGTAGGTATTTGATGAGAATTCGCTTCCGATGGCTTGAAGGACTTGCTTGCCCTCCCTTCTTCCATTCCGCTCTTGAAGAGAAAGAAGACGTTGGTGATCTCCTTCAGCTCTGACCAAGTACTCGTTGGATTGTACTGTCTTTTTCTATTGTATTTCTATTTTTTTTTTCTATTTATCTGAATTTTATTCGGCACGTTTATATTAAACCCTAACTGAGATGGAATAACATTCCATTGTAAATTTGAAGAACATTATGACCCTTTTTCCAAATATATGAAATGAATTCTTATAGTTAAACTATTCATTTTGATCATCAAAGTTTAATTCTATATCAAATCTATTCCATTTCATTCTATTCTAATGAATTCTCATTTGATATTCATTCCGATCAGAGGTTAACGCTCTTTCTATATTAAGAATTCCTCTTTGCCATGTGATGACTGTTGGTTGGTAACTAATGAATGAGCCATTCCTAAATGAGCCATATCATTTATTCTTTTTAGATGTCTATATGAAATGCAATCTCAAACAAAAATGTTTGATCCTAAATAAATAAACTATTCAAGCTAATATTAAAAAAAATAGAACAAATTCAGTTTACACTGGTACTTAAGTATATATTGTGTATCTACTTAATATTATTCAATTCGAGTACTATATATTTGTTTTTCGATCCTTTTTGTTTGTTTTGATATAACGGTTTCATTAATCCGGACATCTATTTTTTTTATTTTTATAGATGCATGCCTCCTGCATGAATTGAATATGTTTTCCTCCCTATAGATATGCGCATGGGCTTCATTATTATCTGTACTAGATTTATGATTCTCAAGTATTATTTGTTAGTGAATCAAGAGTTATGAAGTTCAAATTAGTCATGAATAATTTAAACCAATTCATGGTTTGCAGAAAACATTCAGCAAGTTTAATTATTTGTATACAAGTGAGGAATTAATCTCTCTTTTGAACTAACTAGAGACACAACAAGCATGTAGAAAAGGACATTTAATACAAAAATCAATACTGTCTACATGAGTGAGGTAAATTAAAAAATTAAGAAAGAAATGAAGGACACGAGAAATGAAAACAAGATATGAGACAAAAAAAATTAATAATTATACATCTGTCTAGGAATGTTTATTATATCTTTACCAACACTACAAAGGAATAAAACCTTTTCTTTTCTTTACAAGTGCGTGCATGCATGCTTTAGTGCGTGACGGAACCAAAGCTTGGAGCAAATGTGGAATAAATTTGCATTTGGTTCAAAATGTGCTCAAAATTATCATTTGATTTCTCAATGGCATGTGTGTGCATTCCTTCATAAGTTGTCACCACTACACCTTCATCCTTCGATAACCTCTGCACTTGCTTTTTCACATTGCAACCTTGGTGTGTGCATCTGTAGTAGCTTCTGAAATAACATGCATATATATAAAGTGAGACATTATTTTGTTAACATTGTTTTGTTATTAGGAGTACAACTATTTTACTGTGAAATAAGGAAAATAATCTAGAATATTTATTTAGGAAAACTATTTCTATATTTTTTTTTCCGTATGTGGATTCTTGGATCTTACACATACCTAAACTAAGAATAGTTGCTGGTGTATATTCTTAATTTGTAGGGGAGTATTTGGATATAAAGGTTGTATAGGTGCTACTACGAATCAATTAGTCCGAGGTTTCAAAGATTTTCACTAAAAATAAATTAAGAAAAACCAATCAAAGAAGAAAAGTGATGCAGAAACAACTAGAGGAAAAAAGCTGATTGCACAAGTATTTGAAGAAGGGAATATGTCAGAACTATATATTAAAATTATTACTATTTAAATTATTTCAACTAGTATCATCATTATCATACATATTAATATAATAGTATTGTTGTTGTTTTGCATGTATATGATCTAGAGGAGAGTCGTAGCTATCGTCTGGAGAAAATGATGTAAATCAAAGATGCACCACACGGCATGATTGGTGATTAATTTATTTAATAAAGAATTCCAATGGACTAAGAACATTTTAAAATTGTGAAAATATATAAAAAAAATTTGATTAAAGACCACATGGGTCATCTAGAAGCAAACATTATCATAGTGCTTACGTCATCACATTAATTTAATTTTAATAATCAGAACAGTTAGTTAATCTATTCTAGGTCAAAACATAACATCGCCGTGCTATACATGGGGTCATTGGCAAATACAATTCATGTGAGTAATGTCCCTATCACTTTGAACTCAAACTATATTTCTTTTTGAAAAATTATTAAAATACAATTTAGGAACATCTAGAAGACTTAGGTTTGAGAAGCCTACCAACTCCCTTTTGAACATTCTACATTAGTGAAAAAAAAAAACATGGCAGTATTTATCCAAAAACAAAATAAAAAACAAAGGAAGAGGTTATGTATGTGTGGCTCCATTTCAGATAAGAACTCAAGCATCATCTAATTAGGAGATGAAAGATATATGAGACAAGACATTGATTTCATGGAGCTTTAAAAAAAATGTGAAGGAGCTTGACGATATTTATTGAAACTTTTGAAAAGCTTACCTTAAATGTATAATTAATTAGTTCTAAGAACCATAAAGACTAAAAGTAGAAGGGTAGGATACTTCAATCAGGTCTGCTGAAGGTTAAAATTTGACTGAAATGGTTAGGTACGCAAAACTCAAAAAAAGAAAAAAATGATTCAAGATGAAAAACATAACTGTTTTTACAATATCAAATTACTCTGTTCGATGAATGAACATATATAGGAATAAATTTTTATACATGACCATGAAAAAGGAATAAATTATCTTAGGGATTTTATTTTTGTCTCTTTTCTGTTAGAATCTTATAAATTTCTAAATGTTTTAAGATTTTTATAGTTCTTATTTCAATAAATTAAACAATTTATTAATCTAATTTGAATTTAGGCTTAATTAATTTCTAACATCTTGATCATGGCTCTTTAAGTTCTAAAACCTTGATTAATTAATTAAACAAAAACATACCTAGGAAATTTGTTATTCTTGACAGCCTTTTGGCCATACTTCCTCCATCTATATCCATCATCAAGTATATCCACCTGGCTCCTTGTTTGAAATGCATACCGCGGTTTCCTCTCCTTTTTCTGTCCCTTTTTCTTATCATTTTTCGCTTCGAAGTGCTCCTCGGCGCCATTTCTAGGGTTCTGATCATGGCCTTCTTGTGAGGTTGCACTAGCGTTCTTGTATGATCCTTCTTCTCTCACACCACCCAAATAGGCTTTCAATGAACTATTGGCTTGAGGTGTGATGATGCTACTCTGCATGTGGGACATGTGTGGTGAGAGGTACGAAGAAGACGACGGCTGTGAGGGAAAGAGCAGGGAATAGTTATCCATGGTTTGAGAGAAAGAGAGAGAGAGAGAGAGAGAGAGAGAGATAGAGAGAAGAGAGAGAGTGCTAAAATGAATTATTGGAACAACTGAGATGGAGATAAATATAAGGGGGTGGGGTCGAGGCGGCTATAGCTAAAGAGATAACATGTGGATTTACAACTTGGTCTTAAGGATTAATTTGTAAAACGATATTGAGAGATCAACACGAATTATTCGATGCTAAATTGCTAATTGGAGGGGGGGGGGGGGGGGGGGGGAGTAGTAGTCGTAAACGGCACGTAAATTAATGGGCAATAAAGGGCGAGTAAAAGTTAACATATATGTGCTCTCTCCAGTTTTTTGGCTGCTGGAGATGTCCATTTGTACTTGTTAGCTAAGCAAAGTAAAAATTGTCAATAAAAAACAACCGTTTAGCATAGGGGTGTAAATAGATCGAATAACTACGAATAATAGTTAAATCGTATCATTTTTGTTTTCTAATTTCTAGATATTGATTCGAATACGGATAGTCTCGGATATGAATACAATTCGGATATTAAATACGGATCATATATTAAACAAACATAGATATAGATATGAATATATTTTGGATATTAAATAATAATATCACACATATTATTAAAAAAATAATTGCATGATATTTTTCATGAAAGAATCACTAAATAGAAAAGTTAAATATTAATTTGCAAAAATTAACCACTAGTTATCATTATATTATTAGTTAAATTATTCCAAGAATTAAAAAATAAATAAAATATGAGCCCAAATTAGATCTAAAGTTAATTAGATTTATAATCTGCATTAAAAACCCAATTGAAAAACATATAATGAGCATTTAAAACGAATATCCGAATTTTAAAAAATTTCGAATCCGAATAATTATTTGAATCCATATCCATATCCAATTCCAAATTAAAAACTGTATCCATATTTGTATCCGAATATCTAATTTCATAATTTTCCGGATACGGATCCAGATAAAATCGGATAATATCCGATCCGTTTACATCCCTAGTTTAGCAATCATTGCACTTTTATAACGGAACATATTTGTATAACATTAATGTAGAAGAAAAATATCTTTTTGTCACCTAATTTATTGTAAAGAATTATGTAATTTCGTCAGAATTTAAAATAAAGTCAAATTTATGCATTTTATGTGTATACTTATGGACAAAGATGTAAGAATACACGACACGATAGGAAAGTGAGGTATGAAGAAAATCATCTAAGAGGATATTTAATATGTGTCAATAATATTACGTAATGTAACATTATATACTAGGTACATCATGTATATATGTCAAAAAAATTTTAATTTCAACTTAAGAAACAATACCATACATCATTATTGTACAAGGAACATAGTTTTTTTTTTTTTAATTATAGTGATGATCTAGTCTTTTAAATTTATTGAGACCTTACACCATTAATGTTTTGAACTGTTAGAACAAACTTTTATAGAACCTATCTAGAATTGCTGTGAAAAAACAACACGAAGTATTCGTAAGACTTTTAAATCCCATAAAACATGATTTTTTAAATTATATACAGAAAAGTTGTTGTGACAATAGACATAATTATTTCATGCTTAATTTCTGTAAGTATAAAAAGGAATATGTTTTTTTCATACTACAACACTCTTCAATTTCTATCTCGCAGTATTAATTCATGCATGGATCTATTCATTATTGAGTCAATATATATAGAACAAAAGTTAAGAAGAAAGATTAGTCCATAGGCAATGGATGCCTCCAGTTCTTTCACAAACTTGAACAGAAGATCAATACAATAGCGTCTCAACTCTCAAGCAATGCAGCGAGATGGAATTATAACTGAAAGGCAGCTAGCTACATGCACCTGGCATTCTGGCTGCGCACCTTCAAAAAATTCTCCTCTTTTCAGTCAAAATATCATGTTTTGTCTTTTCCATGAGACTAGCGAGGTATGTATCTGCTTTGACCGAATTCGGATACTCTGTTATATTATATTGTATAGTAATAGATATGATTCGTTTGAATTCGTTCGATCGCGTTGAGATTTGTATAATATAAATTTTAAAAAAACTCCTTAGTTTGATTATTGCGTAGCACGCTTCTACGGAACTAAGAAAATAAGAATCCGTTTTGACCCTATCATTTGGGGTAGTATTATCCGGAGAAACGTAATTAATGACGTCTATATATACTTTCCTGAATTAATTAATTAATGAAATTATCTATCTTAATTTTACTTTATCTCTGATATTGGGAGTGATGCTCAATGAATGGATGCAATTAAAAGCACATCCCAAAGATAAGTGACAGAGAATCTTTGTCAATTTCATGCGTGTTAAAAATATATATCATTGCTGGTGTTTTTAATTTGTCTGTGGGGACAATGATATTTTTCTTGAATCTTTGATATATCCATCTCATTCTTCTAGAGAGCTACCATGGCATCCATATGTTTTCTCTAGAAGAGATTCAGTAAGCATATTGCATGTATGTGAATTATTTAAAAACTGAATAATATCCCATGCTAGGATTATTACAGTTTTTTTAATTATGTGGTTGTCAGACAGTAGATATTTGGATAGCAGTTTCTACACTCCATCCACAATTTAATTAATCCAATAAAATTTTACTGTGCCATGAATTATAAGACATTAACTATACAGATGGTTACATGATAAGTATCATAGAAGGCGTTGAAAGAGTATCTAAACCGTTTCAACTGTTGGCTGGAGTTTGTCAATGGAACTTTGAAAACAGATAAAAAAAAAAAGACAAGAAAAGGCTAGAAAAAAGGTTGCTCCTGATCTAATTAACTAATGTGTTTATTTTTTTTATTTTTTATTTAGAGATGCTTAGATTTGCATGTTCCTGACACGGAGGCATGTCAATGTTCTAGAAGACTTATAATAATAGAAATATTTGCAATATAAAAGGAGCTTGAATATATATATTATTCAATAGAAATTCGTTTCTTAAAAATATTGTGTATGTCACCGTATTAATATGTTTGATCACACTAGAAGAACTAATTAGAAAATCAACAATTAGAACATTTAAGAGATGTTTTAGAAACTTTATTTTGCTACTCGATTGCATAGATCAATTCTGTTATATATTACAGATTTAATTATTATGGCACCCTTCTTTTCACATGCACGCTATTTAGGAATAATGTGCTATTTCAATTTTTCATGAGTGTCAAACATCAAAGCAGAAAAGAGAAGAGTGAGAGAAGAGCCATCTTCCAATATTCCAAGAGAGTTGGAATATATAAGAGAAGAGAGGAAAAAAGAATGTTATTGAAAGAGTGGATGTCGACCAAAATTATTATTTATATTTTCCTTATTGTTTAGTTCATTATTTTTTTAACTCAAAATTAAATGAATGTTTTGTAAATTTGTACTTTCAATCAATGTTATCACATTTTGATACGTTTAATTATGATTTTCTAAAATTTTATTTTGTTCATTGAAAAAATATTTAAAAATGTTTATAACATTATTCTTTGATTTGTCAAACAAACCTTATAGAGATTAAAAATGATCAAGATATTCTATGCGCTAGAATTCTTTTTATGCATCGTTGTACCAAGTTTTGGTGATGTTTTTGAGTCAATGAAAGAATTTAGATTCTCATTTTTAATATATGGTTGAAATGTTTAGTTGATTTTGAAAATGTATTTTCTATATGGGGTGTCATTGAGTTAAGTTGGATTATTATTATTTTATTATTTTTTTGTTGTGTTCAAATCGACCTGGCACCATTCAAAATTCTCTGTTTGGAATGTATCATGATTGACCCAACCCAACCACCCTTATAACTTGATAAAATATTGTTTATATATTTTTATTTATTTATACAACTAAAATAAAATAATATATGATTAATCTTAATTAGTTTATAAATAAACATTAACTAATACTAAATTTCAAACCAAATATTAAACAAACACAATTTAATGACCCGAACCGATTTGATGCGAAACTTACTCGGCGACTAAATAGATTTGGATATATAAGTCTAGAATTTTTTTATATTCGAGTCGTATTGGATCCACCTATTTGGATGGGGCCAAAAATTAACATCCCTAGTCTTCCATATGAATAGTACTAAAATGTTGGATCTATTGCTTTGTAACTAATATCGACCATGATTTCTCGTATTTCTCTATGGGTAGTGTTTGATGCAAAATCAAATTTCACTTCAAAATGATTGAAGAGTTCTTTGAAATTGCATTTGAATTCTTGATTGTTGAATAATGTGGAAGAAGCGGAATTAAAGAATTTTCTGAAAGAAGAATAAAAATGCTGAACAATATATATTGTGTGAGAAACGGAATTAGATATTAAAATTCTTTTAATTCTTAACTATATTGGCTTTACTGTTCCAACTTTTTTCTTTTATTTAATTATATGATATTTTAATTGGCAATCTAAATTAAAAAAAAGTTAAATCACAAAAAATTAGACATGTCAAGGGTCTGATGTTAATTTGAATTTTGAAAAAAATTAATAAATCCAAAAACACGCAATTTGGCTAATTTTAATTATGTGCATCTTTTTTTCCATCTATAAAAGAATTCAGTTAGATCATCAGGTGGAAAACAACAAAGAGGAGGCTAAAAAAAGGAGGTCTAGTCAAATTTTGCTACTATTCTCAAATTTCCAATTTCATTCATCCTTTCCCTTTCTTTCTTTCTTTCATGTATATATATGTTTGTTAAATCGATGACATAAATTTTAAATATGCATGCAGCTGGTAGTTTAGCTCAGAACATTTTACATCTTGGTGGAAAGCAATGTTTATCACGTGCTTTTTATGCTTTCTGATGAACTTTTGTTAGTTTTAAAAAAATATTGTGTTGTAAAAGATACAAATATTGTTGTATGGTGTTTTTCAAGATATAAGAATATGATACCTTTTAGACATATTGATATTTTGTTATATATATGTAACATTTAATATTATTTAAAAATATGAACATAAGACTTGTATTTGTACAAATAATTATATGAAAAATGAAACTTAAACTGCTATTCTTATATTGAAAATATTTGAAATAAAAATAGAATTTGAAACGCATAACAGAAAAAATATCAAAACGTTTTCAGGGATGAAAACAAAAGGTTCCAGAACTACTTTAATTAATTTTAATTAAAAAAATTCAGAGAGCAAACTAAATTAACACATTAATATTAATTAATAAAAAGAAGAGAGGTACTTGAAAGAAAATAAATATCGAGATTAACAAAAGTCTTTATATTAAAAAAATACAGTAGTACTTCCCTACCATAATCTAATCAAATTCAGTTGAATTAAGTCAAAGGAGAAAATATATACTTGAAGGATTTGAACAGGAAAAATATGAGCATGCACAGTGTTGTTGAAACCTGTTAATGTCCATGCGATGGCTATGTTTGAAGATTATGAAGGAGAAGTCAAATTTCTGGACGGTCAAACACACGGACAATAAAAAAAAATGATTTAAATAATGTTCAAATTCAAGTTCTACTGACATGCATTACTTTTTTTTACTAAAATATAAATTACTAAATAAACAAAACTATGCGAAATTATTTCATATATCAATTTAATCCGAATAAATAAATTATTCTATGTGATTTTATATTTATTAATTATTCTATATGATAATGGATACAAAATAACTCTTAATCCATACTCTTAATCAATAAGCTAATAAATTGTTCTTGTTATCCGTATCCTTACTCCATGAATTAATGAAAAAAGAATTACTCACACTCATATTATCTAAGTATGTATATATACCGAGTTCGATATATATGAATCAAATAATTGGATAAACAACTTTTATTGACCCCCTATGTATCTAGTAAGAGTGAGCATCTGACTCTAGTAGCTGGCAAAGCCAGAAAACTTTCATGAATGGAGTTCAAATACTGTTCTGGATTTTAATAAAGAATAAGATTATAACTATGGGGTCACAATGATATAATTGTTATATATTTATGGTGTTTAATTAGATGTGATTTTTCCTAAGAAAATATGTAGTATTAAAATTACAACATATATAAGCATGTGCAATTAGAAAAAGAAAGAAAGTATGAGAGACATTAAACCCCATTTGATACATGTAGATCCACATGCTCTTCATGCCACTACTAGCCAGAAAAGGAAAAGGAACTCTACAAGGAATATGTAGTTAATTATTTATTTACTCAAGTTGTTAGGAACTTAAGAAACCTACATGGAGATGAATTTGGAAGAGTATTAATTACTGAAATCATTGGTGTAACAGTATACAATGCACCCAGCACAAGGAACAAATTAGATATCTCTTATTCCTTCTCTAAGATATAGAAACATTTTGTCTCTATGTCGTCCAAGATAACTGCCAGTAAAACAAGCTGTTCAGACAACAAATATATATATATAATATTATATAGGGAGCAGATATATAGATCCTATAATTGATTTCTTCGTCGATACTAATTTTATTATTCAGATTAAGTGAGTTATTATTTATATTACCGACTTTATTATACAATTTATTTGTATAATACTTTTATTATTCAAGTTCAATAAGTTATTATTTAAATTAGTGATATTTGAGTTGAATACTAAAATACTGTATAAAATAAATCGTATAATAAAATCGTTAACATAAATAATAACTCATATTATATCAATAATAAAATCAATATCAATAACGTTATCAACGATAGTATTTTCCAGATATTTTCCTATTATATACAGAGAGAGAGAGAGAGAGGATTCTGTATCTAAAACAGTTATATCAGAATACTTAAGACTAGTCAATAAATGTGGACAAGCTGGGTTAGTTGAACACGGACGGAGGTAGTTGAATCTTTTGCTTGCATTTGCATTTGCATTTGTAGTTGCATTTTTGCATGTGTGCCTTAAGAAAATTCCATTCTACTGTGACTTTTTTTCTCTTGACGCCAGAATTTCTTAACTCTCTCTCTCTCTCTCTTTCTCTCTCAAAGTTGCACGTATGATTGGTTAAATTCTCAAATTCCATGTTTTTTTGGCTTTCCATCTAAGATCTAAGGCAGCCATACTAAAGTTGGTCTGTGTATGTAGAAGTGTGTTGCATGTATTCAATTGAGAGGAGGGTTTAATTACCTTTTTTTTATATGTATTTTATATTAAGCATTTATTATTTTATGTTCTTAAAGATAAGTATTTCAAAATTCAAGTAATAAAATAAAGATGAGTGATTTGAAGATATTGCTTTCATGACAATCAAGTTTAGAAAATCAATTAAAGAATTAATGATATTGCTTTAATGACGATCAAGCTTAGAAATCAATTTCAAAAAACTATCCACATCAACATATTTTACATATGCATGAGTTCTTCTAAAAGAGTTTACCTATGTAGGTAGTTATCTCCATCCATGATATATGTTTATTCTAAAATATGAAACTAAGAATCATTTTTCTATTAAACAAATAAAGCTTCCAAAAGTGGGATACGAAATTGCAAAGTAAAATGCAATTAATTATCTTTTGTCACTTTCTAATAAAGACATAATGACACATGATATATTAAAAAATAACAGACATTTTTCTAAGATGGATGGTAAACAGTCGGATCTTAATTCCCCTCAATTGACGAACTTTTCTTTAATATTATACTTCTCTGTAATTTAACATTAGATTTTATGCTTAAATAACATCATCTATCTATTACGCTTAATACTCTTAGCTATAACATATTTAATTGATTGTTAGTATAATTAATTAGACGTTCTCACACCCTTTGTTTAATTAAAAATATTTGTATCACTTGAATTTTTTGTCGGCCCCCAAATGGTAAATTCGTGGCTCCATTAATTCCTGCCTCCCACCAAAAAAAGAAAAAAGAAAAAGAAAGAAAAAGAAAAAGAAGATGGTATTATTATATATTATCATGATCATATCTACGAAGATGGCTTGTTTAAGAAAATAAAGTTAAGAATGACTATGAGAATGAGATGAAATTGTATTTTTGTATGTGATAGTGATCATATTTGAGTTCAAAATAAGAGAAAATTAATTGAATCAAGGAAGAAAAATTATAAATCAAAACTGATCAAGGAGAGATCATTTCGTGACTCAAATACAACTGATTCAGAAAATACATTGTTTTTATATAAAATTTTAGATGAAAAAAAAATACCATTGTCAACCAGAACAAAACTCCGCCACTAATAGTGATAACTTTATCTTAATTACACCTCTCTCAAACGGAATCAATGGTAAACCGGAGGCAATAAACTGAGTGTAGATAGATACGCATCAAGATCAGACGGCTGAGATTTCTCTAAGAAACCTCTGGCTCAGCTACATCCATCCATCAACGACAACGGACCAGATGCATCTGTATTGTGATGTCCATTTCAGAGCTCCAAATTAAACCAAAAGGAAGGAACAAGGAAGCATGGTCAACGAAGTAAACAAAGAAGCGTCAGCTAATATGGAGGATCCAGCCATGTGGGGCCCCCACCTGACATGGATTGGAAATGGGTTTCCTGCGCCGACTCCTGCTGAGCGACCCACACCACAACAAGGTTTCGTTTGAGATTTAACTCGTTACATGTTTAGTTACACAGTTAGCAGAATAGGAAGTACTTGCGTGGCTTCTTATTCTACCAACTTACAGAGCTGTTTTCTTGATTTATTCTCAGTTACCCGGTACATGGAGGTTACACAGACCAACGCCATTGACTTTTTTGATAGAAAAAGAGGTGAGATTTCTCATTTCTCATTTCTCATTTCTGAGTTATACCTGAGCGAATTTTGACTGAATTGGATGGCTCAAATTTGAAAATAAAAAATAAAAAGAACGAAGTTCAAAAATTGATACGTTTGAAACTATAAAGTTCATATTTATTATCTGCAAATTAGATCTAATTAGCATTCGTTGTCCGTGAACAAAAAAAAAATGTCCATTTCACATTTTTCATGCATACACTTCAGATTTTCAACTTTCTAAATTAAAAAGTAAGTTGAAATTAATACTCTGGTATATATATATGGATTGTGATGTAAAACGGTGTTTTACAAGTTGAATCAAGAATATTATTATTAAAAAATTATCCTAATAAGTGGATTCCTAATGCCTAGTTTTATGCCCTTTAATATATAATATTCTTATTATATAAATTATCTAACATAATAACATATTACTCTATGCACATGTGGAATATATACTTGGTTTTGGGAAAAATTCCAATAATTTTCTACTCAATTGTTAATCTAGCCCCTTTTTCTCCAAATATAAAATATCCTCATTTAATATATTATATATGATTACAAACATTGTTGGGTTCGAGTTAACATACAACATGTCAAGATAAGGATTAACAAGTCATTTTTTTTTGTGATTTTACCCTATTTTATATTAACAAAAAGGATTGAACCAGTGAAAAAATGGAGAGTGACTAAAGAGGCACTTTTTATGTACGCAAATTATAGCATCATAATTCTTCTTTTGGTATAATTAAACATATTTACCATGATATATTTTTTGAATTGATAGGTGCGTACCATGATAAACTAAAAATTAAGAGTTCTCTGCCTGAGAAAATAGAGGTATAATTAATTAAGGTCTCAAAATTTCCCTAAGAATTTTTATTTTTTGTACGTGGAATATTTGTTTTTTTTTCTTAATTTTTTTGCACAAGCTGACTTTCCATTTTATGACATTTATCAATACTTTTCTCCATTGACTATTAAAAATTAAAGCAATGAACTTCTAGAAATTATGTCATAATATATGTTTACTTTCTTCGCATTAATGTTTACTTTGAGTTAACGTAAATGTAAACTTTTGACAAAAATAACACAACATTCGTGGAGAGATCAAATTATATAAATTATAAACTATAATTTAGTTAACTTTCGGTCGATAAAGACAAATAAATACAATTAATTATTAATTAGTCATTATTTAATTCCGGTTTAGCGACGACAAAGAAATGAACTTTTTACTTCATCGCCATATATTTAACTTGTAAGTACTTCTTTCAGAAGCTGCTGCTTATTGGTTGATGTAATTGAAAATCAATTCCATCTAGATAATTTCATTTTAAATTATTAATCGCATCAAATAAAAAATAAATCCATATATAGTTATATGAAGTGCATCAAATTTGATTCGATTTTAAAGACATTTAATCTTCCATCAAATAATTTAAAATTTTTAACTATGAAATTTAATGAGTTTATGCTGAATGACCAATCAAGTAAATTTGTTCAAATTTGATACACCCGCTATCTAAATAATTAAAACATCTCTATATTTTAATTTTAAATAGTATTTTTCAAATACATGTATCATAAGAATTAAATATATCATAGAAGTTAAATATATATTAATAAAATTATTCTATAAATATATAAAACATAATAGCTGACCTATTTATGTAAACAATAAAAAATGAAGGAGTGCAAAAAGGAAAGTATGACATTACCTGTTTGTGGAAACTTAGTTTTAAAAATAATTATACAACCTTTTGTCTGAAAGAATATTTCAAGTTCCCTCTGACGAGAAATTATAGATGAAAACAATATATACGCCATAGCATTCAACCAAAACAATTATGCATGTAAACTTTTTTAAGGAATGAACCATCATCATCATCATCCTAAATTTTGATAAAAGAAAGAGCATTAACTACTCCAATTAATGAACCATAAAATAAGAAATTTCTTCACAAAAGATAGTAATTAGCCTGATTGGATGGGTCTTTGTAAAATCAGGAAAACAAACACCAGTTAGGTCATATCTTAAAGATGCAATTTTTTGTCACTTAATCCATTCAAGAGAGTTCATATTCTCTATTGTGTTGCATAGTGTAGTGCATCATATTATTCATTCAATCACATTAAGATTTTTGCAAAGTAAATATAAAAAAAAATCCCTCTATAATTTATCCGTTCGTACGTCGTACAACACAGTATTGTATAACAAAAAATCAGTACTCCATTCAAGATGTCAAGTTCCTAGAAGTTTCTCCTAGTTGTAGAGGCCTTTACCAAATTAATTTGGGTAAATCTCCACTTTGCTTTTTTTTTTTTTTTTGCTTTCATACGCTGGTTTTTCTCTCCTGTTGATAACGAGAGAGAGCTGAATTACATTCACACTTATTTATTTCTTTCTTTTAGAGAAAGATGATATTAAGTTTTTGAATTTTATATATTTATAAGAGACTTTTCAATCTAATTTTAAACCTACAACATCTCTATATGAAAAACATGTTACATTCATATGGTTATTACTTTTAGATTTAGTTTAATAGTGTTATTATTCAATATGTGACTTTATGATTCATTATGTGAATAAAACTTGATCAAATGTTAAATTGGACAATTTTTAATAGTGACAATTAAAGACAAAAAAAAATAGATAAAAGTAAGAGTAATTTTAACGTACATCTAACTTGTATGGTATATTCAATTCTTATGGTATATATTTCTAAGAAATATTACTCAAATTAAAAAACTAAAGCTATAAGTATATTTTTTAATTATTTAGATAGAATATGTATTAAATTTGGATTAATCTGAAAAAGATTCTATCTTCCATCAAATAATTTTAAAATTTTAAAAGTGGAGTTTTAATGATTTTGTGATGCATGACTAATTAAATTTTAAATTGACTCAAAATTGATACTTATTTTATCTAAATAATTAGAAACACATCTAAAATTTTGATTTTTTTAATTTGAATGATATTTAAAAAAAATGAGGTGGATGTATCATAAAAACTGAATGTTTGTTAGAATTACTTTAAAATTAATAAAGCGACCTTGAACTTCTAATCAAACAAACAATATAATTTAGTTTAAACATATCATTATTTAATTTGATGACTTTATGATTCAGCTTATTTGAATGCTTTATTACGGACATGTTCAAATGTAACAATGATAGTAACAAATTGTAGTACCTGAACATTAATTTCCCAATAAAGATATACCCAACTATATTTATACATATACATAAGCATAAACTTTCAATTGCGTTATGAACAGTTGGAAACAGTTCCCATTTTGGTAGGATCAAATATATATAATTCTTGGAAGCACAAACAAGAAGTTGTCTGATTTAATGAACATTTGGAATATTTTGCAACGCAAATATAAAAAGGAACTAAACAAACACAGATAAGAACTTTCGGTTTTTTTTTTTTTTTGGAGTGAAACGAAAGCCTGGATATTAAAAAATGGGAGCTAATATACAGATATTGTCATTGATATTACCGTCAATATCGATTTTATTGTTCATGTTAAATAAATTATTATTTATATTAATGACTTTATTATAAAACTTTTTCTAAATAATACTTTTGTAGTTTATCTTAAGTGAGTTATTATTGAGATTAGTAGTAGCTAAATTAAATAATAAAAATATTACACAAAATAAGTTACATAATAAAATCACTAATATGAATAATAATTCATTTAATTTAAATAATAAAATTAATATTATCAATGATAATATCTCATTAATATTTTCCTTAAAAAATATTTGAGACCTTTTGTTTGATAAAAAAGAAAAGAAGAAGAAGAAGAAGAGAGGTCCAAGTATATATTGGGAATCAGAGGCAGCTTTAATTTGCGAGTTTAACCTGGCGTCGTTTATTATTTCCTTGTCTTATCCAAGGACTAAACGCAACAAATAACAACAAAAAAAATGAGAGGGACAGGAGACACGTGGTTTTACAAAGGTCGAAAACTAAACAACATCAAACTTGGAATTATTTGGTATTTAATTATTTATTTTTCTTCTCTCCAAATTCTAGTCATCTAACCTAGACTTCCTAGCCCAACTATACATAATTTAAAAATAGAGAAAAGGAATGCAAGTCATGTTGTTATAAAAATGAGCAATTGAGGTAACATGAAGAATTTTAGCATTAATTAAGCAGCTGAAAGTTACTTTATATATATAAAAAAAAAACAGATTTAACCTCCCCAGGCAAAACTTAGTGCATGTATTACTCACACAATATCTTTTATGACAGATATATTAGTGCTGGGACAATGACAAAAATAAATTTAAAAACCAACCCAGAGAGCGCCATTTGTAAAAAATCTTTATCAAAATTGAGATCAAAATTTAATTTGCACCACCAACCTAGCAAAGCTACCAGAAAAAGAAATCTCCAGAGATGTAACAAGCATGTCATAATTTACAAATAATACTAAATTGATGATATACATATTACACAAAATTGGACACATTTTTCTTCAAATAGCCCCAAATCTAATGTAATAAAAATCCTAGTTGGCTATCAGACAGAGCTCAACAAAAAATAAAATTCTTTTTTTTTTCCAAACAGCTCAGCAATGTTTTTAACCTAACCACTGTATCTATTCAAAGTATCATAGAACTTCCAAAAATCTGTCAATAGAAACTGGTATAAATCAGCATCAAAATCTGATACCTCAAAGGTAAACACACTAATTCTCCTCTTTTTTTTCCTGAGAGGTCACCATCGAAAGATTAGAAAGCTTGACTGCCAACTTGCAGGTAAGTCAGACACCGAGTTGTGGTAAGTTCAATTCCAATGTGTGATACACTTGCATGTGTCATACATTACATGTCTCCAAGACTCTTCAAGAGGACACCTCTCATGTCCATTTTCCACGATTTTTCTACCAGAGGTGCTAGCTCTCTACAATTCATCATAAAAGGAGCCTAATAACAACCCCTATTGTTTCGTAGATTGACCTTTTCATATATCAAGCTTAGGTTGAATCTGGTAGCTGATTTAGTCAAATACCATGTATTGAATCGACACCGCAAAGTTCACCCGAATAAATCAAGCGGCTGAGCTATAGTGCCAAAAAAAAGAAAGGTGAGATTAGTTTGAATTTGTCTTTCTTCAAAAGGGAAGAAACCTAATAAATCCAGTTTTGTAAGATTCTTTTTTTATGTTCTTAACTAGCTTTTATCACATCAGACCTTGCTTTCTAATCTCCTTTACAATTGAAAATGAAAAAATAATACACAAAATAGACAAGGAAAAAAAACAATTTTAACACCAAATTCATCAAAGCTCGTAAAAAGGAATACACACTGTTTGTGTCACCTTCATATGAATATTGCCTTTACGTACGAATATGTATGCCAATACAATATGCATACTGCTTTTTAATTACTCTAAACAATGGAGTGTTGAATATTGATAATAATACAAATAAAGTTAAAGATGGGACCCGGGCAAGACGGCCAGGGCAGATCTAGAGAAGAACAGGTGGTGGCTAACACTTATAACTTCCGAAAATAAACTGGTCGTATGCACATTCTTAGTTCTGGGTGTGAAAATTTTCAAATGATCCCCTCTGATAATAAAAGAGCTCCTTGATAAAAGCAAATGATCATCAATTCAACTGTTTCACCTCAAATATATAGCAGGTATGTCGATTTATAGCTTTCTATATACAAAATGATATCCTCTGATTCCTCTTGTTCATATCATAGATGAGCATGGTTTTTATTGAAAAAATAGCCATTTTTTTTGAGGTCTTAGTTGATTTATTATTCTCAAACGAAATTAATCTTAAGATATTTAATAATGATGTTTATCAACTTTGAAAGTGAACTCGTTATTAATATATATGTCATTAGTTGGAATGAGTTTACCACGCCCAATTTTTCTATAATTTAATATATTTGTAGCAAAACTTTCAAGTGTTCTGCTTTTCGTTAGCCCCTCTATGTTAAAAATCCTCACTCCACCGTTAAAGGCGGCGCTTGAATCAACCAATGAGAGAGCGCAGGTCGTCATCTAAGGATATATTTTCCAAACCACCTACCAATCAACAAAAAAATAATGTAATAATTGAAGAGAAATTCATAAGAATTCTCATGTACCGAGCCAATGGCACGTTGAAGATTCAAAGCAATCTCTTCTCCGAGTAATGCATCAGACCTTTGTCTTGGTCACCCAAATGAAACTTCCTCAAGTATGATATCTTCCAAGAGGTACCTATCATGTGCAGAAAACAAATTCGATGATGCCCTAAACATTATTTTCCACCCAAATATTAGAAAGTTTGATTATGGCTCCTAAAAAACCATTCTTGGTGCAATTGAACCCCTGAATTTCCTTTTAAGATAGATTGGGCCCTTGAAATTTAATGCTCGTTTCGAGGGCCTTTCAATCAGTAACCACTTAACAGTGCTGATGTGATGATGTGCCGATGTGGCACCTGTCAGACTCAACAGTTTCCATTACTAGAAATTTTAATTTGACAAATAAAATTAACAGTGAATTACTGAAAATGAAGTGTATTTTGCTTTTCAAGAAAGTAGAAAACAGTATCTAGTCCTTCTGGTAATAGGATTTTGGTGGCTCAGTTAGGCTTGAATCCCTGTAGAACATCTGTGCCAGAATGGACCCACATGTAGCCCAAACCAATCCGGATGAAAACTATAAATCAATTTTTACAACATAAATGACTAACTAGAATATCTGCATTGATACTTACCAACTAGTTGCTAATTCACTACTCAAACAGAAACAATTCAAGCATGTAAATTTTAATGATTATTGTATTCTGGTTCTGGTACTGAATATCATCGAGGGAATTTTTAAGCCTTTATTTATCTATAATTAAACTTTTGATTATCAGTAGCATGCACAGTCTTACATTTTGAAAAGCTCACACCATATTAAAAAAAAGATAAAAAAATTAACAAATTGCAGAATATCAACAACAGATCAATACAGACAGTCAAGTTCAGTGCTGGTACTGGTGTGATATGTGCAAATTGGGAACATGCATGTGCACACCTCTTTTTTTTTTTTTTAAAAAAAGTGTATCAACTTTTTGCGGTTTGTTGGCATAATTGAGTCTCAACTAGGCCGGAATTGCTTTATTACCATAGAAAGCACAAAAATTGCTAATTGAAAAGTTTTCTTTAAAATAACAAATAGAACTTTTATAACAGCTAAAGCTCAGCATATACATTTAGTTACAACTTCCAAGGATGATCCCAATTAAATATAACTGGGGCACTTGTGCAAAAGTTCTTAGTCAATTTAAGTCAACAAAAAGAATGATTAACTACATTCAAAATACTTTGCTGGGTCCCAGGAGACCTGTTGCTCAAACTTTAAGTTCTAGGTTCTAACCATAAAAAAAACTTAACTATTATTCAAAATTTCAAATCTTTACTTGCTTATAAGCTTAAATATACACAAAGCACAAAACACTAGATGCTCAACTTCACCTTTTCTTCTCAAAGCTTTCGTCTTGCCTAAGTGACTCCTAGAAATTTGAATTATAATACACAACTAGAAAAAGAAAAGGAAAAGGATGCAAAATTTAGGCAAATGAAAGATTAGTTGTACTGTACGCCATGAGTGGAAGAGAGTTAAGAGTTTTCAATAGACCTGTAACCTGTTTGATGAAATGCCAAAGGTATGGCAATGCCAATGGAGGTTCCTGCTTCCTTGAGCGAACTGTGAATGATGGAGATGCTTGTGTCAAGGGGGGTTAAAAAGAAGGCCCAAGGGAGGAAATATTATTTCCTTCTATTTACTTTTCCTTCTTTCATTTAATTTATTGGGTTGATAGGCCTTGAAGGACTTAATTTGATTTGTTGGGCTTTTAGACAATATCAATGTGTATGCAATGCAGAAATTATATGAATGGAAGTTATTGAAACTTAATGCATATTTATCGTTTATTGGATAACTAGGAGTATGCAACATTGTCAAGGACTTCTGATATATTAGAATTTGGTACTTAAATTTGTGTGAAAGCTGACAGTTAATTTGTTAAATGTGTTGTGAAGTTTTACAATTTTTTTTCAACCTTAATTTAAAAGTAATGCCAAAAATGACAAGCTAAACCATTATCAAAAGACATATCCCTAATTATTTTTAATTAATATACTGAGTAGGCTTTTTTTTAAAATTATTTTCATGAATATAGTTGTAAAAAATAGAGCGAGAAGCCGAGAATGAAGGTGAATAAACCTAATGATGTTAAAAGGAAGCTCCACTTTACGGAATCCGACATCGGCTGATTTCACGTAGAAGAATTGATACACTCATTAGGAAGACGCTTTTAGATCCACGGACACAACCATGTAATAGTCCCATCCCCATTCTCAGAAGCTTCAAAGGTTGACATATCCGTTTATTTTGAAACTCTTCATGCAAAGAATTAATGCAGTCTTCACTGGGAACACAGTGATGACCTATATTGAGTATATCCAGCCATACTCTTCATAATGTTTTGTAGATATAAATTAAACATAACTGATTTCAATTCATTGGCACTGATTTTACCACCAAACCATCTGCATTGAGTCCCCATCCTGTTAACAACTACTAAAAACTGACACATAAAATATGCAAAATTTATAATCAACAAGAACAAGAGCAAGAGCAGTTTGTCAACAGCTGCAATAGGAGGGTACCTTTCCTATTTCCCAACTACAACACTAGTAGCATTATTAATTTTTAAAGAATTCATTACTACCAGACACTTATTTTGACCCCCCCCCCCCTTCAATTGCAGACCTGGTCAGATGTAAATTCCAACTAGTTTGTTGCACATGCTTGTCCTTACGCCTTTTTAGCCTTTTTAACTTTCTTCGGAGGTGAAGGGATTGGGAAGAAAACACGGAAAGCGGATGCAGCGAGAAGAGCGCCGATAAATGGACATATCCAGTACACATAGAACTGCTCCCAGGTATTGTGCCGGTTGTTTACATATGCCCATCCAAATGCCTGTGCACCCACCCACACACACACACACACACAGACAGATATAAAGACAATTTGAGTGATATCTTCAACAATCTAGTGCAAAAAGATTATTAGATGTACAACTTGTAGTAGGGAAAAGAAATACACTTTAGGACAGGATGTTTCAAAAATTTTGCATTGGTATGGTTTCCACAGGGTACCAATTGGACAAAAAAGCTGATTTCCAATTCTCTCACCATAAAATGCAGGAATTTTCTTTTTGAAATTTTTTCCATTCCATATCATGCTCTATGTCTAGATTAGGAAAGCTTACTCATTGGAAGTCCTTATGTACTTACTGGACACAGTTTTCTCAGAATGATTAAGAGTTAAGACATTGGAACAATGAACCTTTTCTCCATCTTCCATAACAATATGCTTAATAAGTAATAAGAGAGTAATTATTATGGGTATGCAAATATACCAGGAGGGGGAGAGAGAGGGGACATTTTTTGTCCCCTATTGTAATACAAAAATTAGAAAAGCAAATTGAGGAGAAAGAACCTCAAATAACTTCATCAATTATGATACCAGAACCAAAAAGCTGCCATTTTCCACAAACCTCGTTAATTCGCAAACATTGTCTGCGATCATCTGTATTTGCCATTAGCGTTATTTATATCTTAAATACAGATGATTCCATGGTCATTACTAGTTTTAAATACAGATGATTCCATGGATTTAGCTTTGTACAAAAACCTAAATCCATGGTCATTACTAGTTTTATAATTTGAATACAGATCACAAACATTGTCTGCGGACCACCTTTATTCGCAGAAAATAGTTGTGGTTCCTAGTTTTAAAACTTTCCGATTCAGGCCCTGATTTCATTACTTCCTTTTTCATATTACTAAAATCAGGAAGTGGAGGGACTTTTACACCAATAACAACAAATAAAAGAAAATGCAAGAAAGGAGGAAAGAATATTACATTGGCAGGATTCATGGCGGGGCCGGTATAAGCGCCGCCAGCAATGACGAGGGTGAGCGTGGAGGAAGAGATGATAAGAATCTTGAGAAGGGGGTTGCGGGGCCCCTTGACGATGGCCCAGAGCAGAGCCAAGGTGATTACAAAGGTGAGCACGCCCTCTGCCAAAGCCCCGGTGTGGACGTCCACCTTCAGCGACGGTCCCCCTAGCATGTGTTTGTACCCGCCCGGCATCAGTTCCATTATTGCCAAAGCGCCTCCCACCGCACCAGCCGCCTACATTTGATTTCATTCCAGCCTCAATTTTTATGAGTATATAACTATTCTATTGTTAAAATTTGAGAGGGAATTGAGAACTATTATCACAATTGAAATTGATGTGAAGAAAAATAGATTGGGGTTTGCAGTTTAGAAGGAAAAAGGTTGAGAGAAAAAAAAAAGAATTAATAAAGACCTGAGCAGGGAACCGGAGGGCCATGGAAATGAGGCTGTCCTTGCCGAGACCGGCAGCATAGAAGGCGGCAATTCCAGTGGGGTTAAAGCTAGCGCCACCTATGAGCTCACAAAGGGCCGTGAAGGTGAAGAGCAGCGTGGCCAGGAGCAGCAGGGACACTCCGAGCTGCGTCGCCGGAACCCGCACATCGGGTGGAAGAAGAGACATGACCTTGGCCGTGGTGGGACCCAGGCAAGAGACGCAAAACACCCACAGAAATGTCACCACAGCATCGCCTACCACCGCCTTCACTATCCCTCTCATGGTTTTCCTCCTTTCTTTCTCTATCCCTAATTCACAGCCCCAATCAATACGACGATCGGATAGAAAAAGTAGTAGAATTGAGAGAGAGAATCTGACCTGAAGTACGAAATTCGACCTTCGAATTGAGAAAGAGCGAACGACAGAACCCAAGGGTTTTTTGGGAGAGAAAACCAAGGAATTGGGATTAAACCTGAGTTAGGTAGAGTACTTGTAAGTTGTAACTGGATCTGAACCCTCAGATCAAGTATACTAAATCAAATCAGAGATGCGATTCTTGAATCAAAAATATAAGTAAATAAATAGAGAAAATAAATATATCCCTATCACAAAAGACGTGATTCGGTTGTTGGTTTTGGCCTGTAGTTTTTTTTTATTTTTTTCCTTTATCTCTCGAGGGTACTTTAGTAAATTTGTATTGGAAGCAATTTTTTTGTTAGCTCCGTATCAGTTTCCTTAAAATGTAATTGGTACATTAAAAGAAAAAAATTATATGGCACTTTCATATAATGATTTTGTCATATAAAGCTTACTATTTATAAGGACATATTTTACTAATTATATTTTTTTTTCAAATGAATGATTTTAGAAATTAACTTTCTTAAATTTCAAACTCATTAAATACTTTGTTCTAACTAAAAGTATCTCCTAAATTTAGTTCTCTCTGAATGTCAAGTCTCACACTCTTCTTGATACTACAATTTGTTTATGTTGACAACAAATTTGTTCATAGAATAATTTATGTAAAATTTCTAAATCAATAATGATATTCATTTTCAATAATGAGATGAGTAAATTACCTTACAATTTTTAGATCACTTTTCAATAATGAAATTTTTCATGTTTTATTCGGACTAATTCCATCATATCATATCCATATCATCAAGCTTACAATTATAAGCCCAAAAATGCAACTACTTATCCTCAATTTCTTTGCAAATATAAAACGTACTTGGAATTTTTCTTTTCTTCTTTTAAAATTGTGTAGCATGCTTAATAGCACTAAATGGGAACCAAGCTGTCCATCAATAAAGTTTAGATTTTAGATTAATCATACAATAATTCATAACACAAGTTTGCACCATCATTACCATCCAAATCCATGGGAAAAAATAATATCCTAATTAAAGTGGAAAAGTAAGCTGAGAAGCCAATTAGTCATTAATTGAGAAAAGCAATCACACTCCGACTACTATGATTAATGCAACTATATAAAATGACTTAGTCAGACTGGACTAAATTTATCGTCATATGACTAATGCAACCATAAAATATTGCCACATGGTCATGATATTTGATAAAATTTTAGTCCTCTTAAAGCGCATTCTATGATTCTGAAGTCTTGAAAACGATCCGTTAAGATTTGAGGAGAAATCGAAGATTTTGAGCGTCAAATTGGTTTGGTTTCAAGACTTCTTTTAGAAAGAAAAAACAGGCTGTAATTTAGATCACTTTTGGTGTTCTTGACACTTCAGATTTTATACCATTCAAATTCTCACCATCTCAGTCTGAGATCCTTTGAATTTCATGTTCAGGTTTCAAGTCAATCGAGTTTGGAAACTATTTTTCAGTTTGTTAATCGCGATAAAGTTGATTTTGAAGTAATAATCAAACTAGGTCACAAGTCGAATTGACTGAATCATTGTGCCGTATCAGACGGGATCGATTTTGGTTCTGAATTTAGTCAGATTTGAATCGGCTCAAATCCGGATTGATCAGATATTCCAATTTGCATAGTTCGGTTCTAAATCATTGAACTTTCAAATAGATCAAGTCGGGTCTGATTCGGTTTCCAGTACAGTCAAATCAGGATCTGGCAGCTCTACCTTCTTTGATTTGTTTCAACCAAAAAGGGGCTGCCTCTAATGGCTTGATGATATTTAAGAAGGATAACTACTTGCATAGGTGTAAGAAGCACCTCACAATGTACAAATCAGGCTAAGTTTATCATACATCAGATAGAATTGGACAATTTTTACTTCCAAAAATCTCAATTCTAATGAACAAAATCAGAGTTGACAATCAGACAAAGCTTGACATTTCCTTTTTTCCATAGCCTTCCTATAATTTCAAGAGATCTTCTCATAAATTTCTAACAAGTGACAAACTCACAGTAGATATTTAATCATCACCAAATTCCGAGACCTTGAAACTTACACACTTGAATTTACCCTCTTCTTTTCCTGAGAGGTTGTAATCAAGAGATTAGAAAGCTCGACAACCAAATTATCCGTCAGTCGACACACACCGAATTGCCGTAAGTTCAATTCCAGTGCCGTCTACTTGCATGCATGATGGATTACAAGGTGAAGTATTTATTTCTCAAGGGAATTGAGGCTACAGAGGCACCGGTGCCTCTTTAAGAACACCTCCCATCTCCATTTTCCACGATTTATCTACCAGTGGTGCCAGCTCTCTGTAATTTATTTTCATGCAATAGTAATTAAGCTGATCTCTACATCAGAAAGAAATTATGTTTTACACAGCAAATAGAAACCAACAATCTCAAACTGTAGACCTTGCATTCTATACACTGGTAATAACGAATTTCAATTTGGCAGATTGACCATTTACATGTCAAGCTTAATGAACCTCTTAACTGATTTGTCAAATTTTGTAAATGTACAAGCCACATTGACAAATTCACACAAACAAACAAACAAATGACTTAGTTTCAGGTTTTCAGTACCACACAAAAGTAAGATTAGTATGAAATTTCCTTCATGACAGTTAACTTACTTTCGAAGTGAAAAAAAGACCCAAAATAGAAAAAAAAAGAGAAAACTTACTTGAGATCATGGCTAACTACCAGTATAGTAAGATCCCTTTTTATGTTTTTAAGCAGATTTACCACATCAGCTCTCGCCTTCCAATCTGCTTTCAAAAATATGAAAATGAATAAAAATTTATTAAAAATAAATAGAAACAGTAAGCATAGCAAACTAAGTTCAGTTAATGCTGATAAAGACTATATAGAAGAAGTACGTACCAAGACCAGCAAGGGGTTCGTCAAGTAATAACAAGTCCGGCATCTGAACCTAAAACCACAAAAATCATAAATAAAAATTCACATTATATCTTCAATGTTGTTTCCAGTGGAGGGATTGATATGATAACAATATGAAATAATAAAGTACAAGTTGAACAGCCAAGGCAAGCCGGCGCTTATATCCACCACTAAGAGATCGAGGGTCTTCATCCAAGGATATACTTCTCAAACCCACCTACCATGCAAACAAAAAAAGAATATATCAATTACTAAAATTCCATTATATATAAAAAAGAAACTCATCGAAACACTAATTTACCGAGCTGATGGCGTACTGAAGATTCAAACCAAGCTTTTCTCTCAGTAATGCATCAGATTTTTGTCGTGGCCAGCCAAATGTTATTTCCTCGAGTACTGTATCTGCCAAGAAGTACCTGTAATGTAAATAAATCAACTAAATGCAACCAGGTTTTGGTTCAAAATAAATAAACAAGTTCTACTGCAATTTTGGTGAGTCTCTTAACTTACACAAATGACCAAGAGAGAAAGTCTGATTTTTGTAACCTGAATTACTTCAAACTAAATGTAACCTCAGTTACTTCAACTACTCTATTATATGGATTCAGTAAAGTGGTAATAAATATTTATTAGCAAAAAAGTAATAGTCAAATAAAGTGCATTTTTACCTCTCAGGAAATTGGAAAACAATACCAACTCTTTCTGGTAAAAGAGACTTTGGTGGCTCAATCGGGCTTGAATCAATCCCAAATCTCTGTACAATAATGGACCCACATGTAGGTTGAGACAACCCTGCCAGAATCTAACAAGGTAAAAATTACAAAGGGACTAAGATGACAAATAGCCACAAATTGACTATTTAAGGCTAAGCAAGTAACCAACTAATTATTACCTGTAAAAGGGTTGTTTTCCCACTTCCACTTCGCCCAAAGATCAATCCAAATCTGTATTGGTACATTTAGTAAGTCTCTAATTTGCTACTCAAACAAAAGAGGTCCAAACATGGAATTTCCTGTGATTGATAGTATCTTATGCCAGCACTAAATTTCAACCAGATAATTTGATTAGTCTTTCCTTATCAATAATTAAGTTCTCAACAATTGATGGTATGAAGTATATTTGTCCTTAAAAATCCAACACCATGGAAGCAAAAGGTCCCAAAATTAGTGAATTACAAAGCAGCTTATTTGATCTCTCGTTCCAATCTTTGAGTGAATGAAAAAGAGCCTTGTTTTCAGTACTAAAATCAGATGATTTTTCAGCTACTTACCAGGTTTCACACATTAGGAGGAATAAGATACCAGGCCTGGTACCAGTACAGATACTGACAGAAGTAGTCAGCTCCAGTGCTGATACTGGTGTGTCAGCAGCAGATTTAGATCATGCAGATGCACATTTTTTTTTCATACTTATCAACGTAATTGGGTTTTTCAACTAACTGAGCCAGAATTATTTTTCCGGTCATAAGAACCACAAAAGAAAGCAACTTGAAAATAAATTACAGATGCACGCATCAACATATGCATTTAGTTTAAAGAGAAATGCATCTTTAATTTAAGCTAAAACCGTACCTCTTTTCGCGAAGGGAAAGATTGATTTCATTCAAAATACTTTTCTGCGTCCCGGGAGGTTTGTAGCTCAAATTTCTAACCTTAAACAAATTAACTGAACTTTTATCAACATTGCAAATCCATACACATACATAAGCATGATTACACGAACAAAAAACAACATTTAGATGCTTTTTTACTTCAATTTTAGAAAAATCCGACGAAACCTTCAAAGCTCTCGGTTTCCGAAAGTGCTTCCTGGAATATGAATAGAGAAAGAGAGAAACCAAAACTTGGGTAAGAAACAGGTAATGTTTTTTATGCGACAAAAGGAAGACGGTAAGAGATTGCGAGAGACCTGTTTGATGAAATGCCAAGGAGGAGAGGGGAGCGAGGAGCAAGGGAAGTTTCCATCAGCGAACTTGTCGGACTGGAGCAAGAGCAGTTGCAGTTCTTCTTGTTTCTCTCTCTTTTCCATTTTGGGTCTCCATTACTGTTAATTACACGGGCTTTTTAGTTGTAAGTTATATTTCCTTTTGATGATAGGTCTTGAAGGCCTTTTTTTGTTGATGGTCTTTTTAGGCCTTAAATGAAGCCTAGAGATTGATGGTCATTCAAATAGCATGTGGTTTGGTATGATTTGTGTGAGATGTTTCTTTGCATGATATAATTAACATGGCGGTATGATTCTTGTCAAACATTTTTCTTGAGCATTTCGACTTTAATATCTAACTTAATATTTTGGCTTGGAGTGAAATTAGGATTTGAAATATAATAATTGTACATTTTGGGAGACAAATAATCACAATTCATTGTAATTGTGTGATGATAATTTTTGTACATAAAAGAAAGACCGCTAACTAACAAATAATTTGAAAAAATTAATTTATAATCTCGAATAAGATATTGGGGAAAACTATCATAATAGCAAAATAATCTCAAAAAAGGGTGTTCTATATATGATAATAATTTTTAACAAATATTTTTGAATTTAGGAATTCTCCAACTACTCGCATTCGCAGCGTTTGGGAGGTCCCACAGTCGAAACATCGACCAAACCAAAATTTCTTGAATAAGTTGGGAAAACCCTCTGACCCTAAATAGGTCAAACCTGATAAATCTATATATGAAATTAACCAAGCTCTAAAGGCATAAAATCAACAGCACCCGAATAAATACCAAGTATGTACTGTCCAGACTCAAAAAAAACAGACTCATATCCCCCAGATTTCAGGGGAACCGTCCACATGAACGGGCACAAGGAACCAACAAAATATGACTCCCACAATCTCACTTGACCCAAACAAGTTAGATACAACCCACCTATATTCAGATGGGTAAGCCCAAAAGTTGGGTTATACTAAAACCAATGCTCTCTCAACCGAATTTGAGAACGAGAGCGTATTCAATAGACTGGGGCCAAATATAAGTCCCAAATTCCAAACACAACTGTTAGGACCAAAAAACAATCCCAAACTGTCAAACCTAAATAAAGGACTAACAATCACAATCCCTGATCAAGTCTGAAAGAAACGAGGGTATCTTATCAAGCACCGTATGTTAACAATACAAAAGAACACTTCACGATTTACGCCATAGAAGTAGATGAAGAAAGCTCTTCTAATGAGCTAGAAGAGCCCTACACTGCTTACCTGGCAAGTGAAAATGAGACGGGCCCATCTAATGATCCATCTACTAGTCAGGATGTTGAAAATGCGAATGTAATTAAGACTAGGGCCAAAACCAGAAAGGGGCAAAAAGGGGGTCATCCGACTAATGATGAGTCGGCCCATAATGACACAGAGTTAAAATAACAGTGATTTTGCGAATAATTTATTGTCTACTAAAATAAGATAATTTTGCCATATATAATTTTATTAATAAAGTTAAACATCATTGTATTTATTGTCGTATATTTATATCTTGGACATACTTTAATATTTAATTTGTCATATACTGCCAAAACTATTATGATCGGATCTTTATTGGAATCACTTTCAAACAATATCATTATCTTTAATAACATTTTTTACTTAATGTATGGAGTTCAAATTTCTTTTTGTTATTATTATTATTATTGTAAGTTATTTTTGTTTTAGTTTTATTATACATATTATGTTTTGATAAAATACAAGGTAGCAAAAAGGAGGGAAAAGATGGAACGTATATTAGCCGTTGTGATCAGAACAGTTCAGATAATAAAAACATCACAGAAGAAAATCATAGAATAACATCTCTCTAAAAGACGGGCAAACCGGGCCAGCCCAGAGAGCCCAGGAAGACTTCAAATCAACGAATGCGCCAGATGATATCAGATCAATTCCATCAAAAAATCAACGACTGAGATGCAAAACACTATATTTTCTACAATGCTACAAACATCCAAAACTGATATATGTTTAATTAAGGAAACAAAAAAAAAAGTTGGAGGGAGAATATGAGACGTCTTTGACTAACTCAGCGAGATACAAAAATTATTTTGATTTTATTATCATCCAAATAATTAGTTTAGCTAGTCATTTTTGGATATATTATTATGTTTACAGTACATATTTTGATACTTTAATTAATTCAGGCTACACGTAAAATTCATCAAAAAGAGAATAAAGGCATCACCATAGTTTTTTCCTCAAAAGATAATTAAAAAGAGAGAGAGAGAGAGAGAGAGAACGGCACGGCCTCACATTGGGTTCAAGAAAATAAAAGAGAACAAAATTTAAAGGCTAATTTTATTATGAATTAAAATTTATATTATAAGTAAAGAGATCGATTAACGATTATAATTTATTAAAAATAGGAGGTCCGCTTTAATTGTAGAATCAAATGGACCAATATTATGTGAGAAATTCATCAAAACTTTAAAATTATTTTTAGGGCCACAATTGGTTTGGGCCTGGTCACTTGAAACCGCATCCTAAATTTTGAAACCATTAGACAGATTGACGAACATTTTTATGAATGTCTTTAGTCAATAATTCTTCTTCTATATATTTATTCTGTACATAACACACAAGTTCTACTTAGCGTTGGCTGAATAATATGCATCTCTAAGATAACACTAGAAATTCAGGAGTGGCATTTCAAAAAAAGATTGTAAGATTGTAAGATTGTCAGACCAGAATGAAGCTCGGTATCAAGTAATTAAGTTCGTAACAGATGAAGTCTACTTTATAAAATGAAACTCATATATTTAAAAACGAGAAGAATCACTTGACAATGGTTATTAATCTTTTTAAATAAATTTTAATTATATTTCAAATTTTATATAATTTAAATATTATCTGATAGGCGCCAACCGAAAAGATAAACCTAAAAATGTGAGGAAAGCATGAGATACACTTTGGATGGCTGGACTGTGGTCCTTGTGGAGAAGAAAGAACGCAACGGACGAGAGAGGTCCGGGACTCTGCGCGCAGTGTTTACTGACTTGGTAGTAGCCACGACTGAATGTGATGTGAGAGAGTTGCTAACGTATTGCCCTTAGTAAGGATGGTAGTGATTGCACCCATGCAGGGATGCGCTGTTTTGTTTTGTGTTTTTGCCCATCCCTGTAATTAATGACGTGTGCTGAACTTTTTCTTAATTTTAATTAATATGCTGGCATGGTAATCGCCGTCTGGCCTTCAAAAAAGAATTGTTATTTGATAGTTTATCAACAATCATTTGATTGGAACTGTAGCAAATTATATAAATTTTAATAGTTTTTTATGGACTACTAAATAACATTTAAATTATAAAAAATTTGAAATACAATCAATCTTTTAAGTTTAAATATATATCTATATTTTTTTCTATTTTTAAAATTTTTAATATTATTGAAAATTTATTTTCAAAATTATCAAAATAAATATTTTCATGAGATCTCTTCCTAGAGTTTGAAAAATGACATGTCATGACTAATAACATCACGGCATGTGTACATATTACATGACGTATCTCACGTGTCACATAACGTGTCTCCTTTCAAATAAAATTGACATGTCATGATACGTCACGTTATAGCACATCACGTAGTTACGTGAAGTTATACATCCATTATTTAAATTTTTTTTAATATCTAATATAAATATGAAGTATATTTCTTACCATAATTTTTTTTAATATTTTTCAACACTATACAAAAAATTTATAACTTTTCACAAATTAAAATAATTTTTAATATTTTTCAATGAAAAGATAAAAAAAATGATGTGCTATATATATATGTCACATTACATATTAATATATCACGGTATAATACGGTTTGTCTAAATATGACTTGTCTTATGCGTGTTATATCATAGACTTGACGTGTCTCCATTTTATTATTTTTCATGTTACGTGAAAAAAATATTTTAATCATATCACAACCTATTACATAATTTAAACACATAATATTTTTACACGAAATATCAACACACCTGACGTTTTTATTCACTATCCCTCTCCTTCAATTAAGAATCTTCTTGTGCAAATGGAAACGATAAAGTGCAACACGCATTCCTCTTTAACAAATTCTTCCCAATTATAAAGTACAAAGCAAGTATAAATTAAATTCTGAGATCCAAATAAAATAATGCTACATTGATATTTGGTAGTTGATATAAAATGTACAGTGTAAACAGTGCAGAACAAAACAAGAGAGTCTTGTCTGCATGCGTCCATTCAGTTATGGGTTGGGAATAAGAAAACCTCCATCAACCATTTGTCTAGATGCAATTAATTAATCATATCAACTTCTGTTTCTAACATGGGGTCGTGTACTACCAGACACACATTTTTGGTATAATTAATTGTCATTGTCAAGTTTTGTTTAGTACAATCCTTGAATAGCAAACTTGATAATGCTTCTACATCTTCCCATATACTTATCATTCAGTTTCTTTGTAAATTAATTTAGCTTATTTTTGGAATTCAAAAGTTGAAAACTATATGCATGAATAAAGTTAAGGGAAATGTTAAGGAAATATTATCGATACTAACTTTATTATTCATATTAAATAAATTATTATTAATATTAATGATTTTATTATATAATTTATTTTATACACTAATTTTATTATTCATTTTAAATAACACTAATTTAAATAATAATTCATTTAAATTATAATAAAATCATTAATATAAATAATAAAATTCATATTAATAATATTTTTCGGCATCAGCCCTCCAAAATTAAATATGTTAATCTTGGTTTTTGCCTCTTGTCTAATCAAGTAGGCACCAAGAGAAAGAAGTACAAATTTGACCCGATGATGATAGATGTCATGTCTACATATGGGGTACATGGCAGGAAATATATAGGAAGCTAGCTTATTTTCACGTAGCGACACTTGCATATGCAATTATTTGTCATATCACTCTCGCATCAAGTGCCATCCATTATCTATATAATATATATGCTTGGGCAAGCACTAATAAACAAAAGAGCAAAAACAATTTGTTGGAAACCATCGAAGTACCTAAATTAGAGAAACAGGAGTAGTTGTAGAATACTAAAAGGACCTATTCCGGATCATAATAAAAAAGAATTAATAACGTGTTTAAAAAAGAAAATGGTTAGTCATTGTACAAACCCACTTTTAGCACAATTGATGTTATTTCCGAAGGGTTATAGTTTAATCAAATTATCCTAAATGATAGGTATAGGCTGACTTAAAAAAAAAATTAAAAAGAATTAAGGATTCAGTGTTATTGAGAAGAAAAAAAAACTGAATTGAAAAATTGATATGGACAGACTTAATTTGATATAGCAGATTGGGAAATTAGTGCAGGAGGCAATATATAATATATTTATTTGAAAACTTTAAGAAAAGAGAGGGCAAGATACAAAAAACATCATTTCTATTTAATTACTTTCCAGTCATATCAGAAAGACACAGTATATAATATAATATAATATAGAAATAGAAATATGATTTCTCTTTTAAAGTACAGCACAGGAATAAGTACGATTATTCTCATATCCTTTTTATAAACATTCGCAAACAACAGTATTTATATATATATATATATATATATCAACCAATTGCACACAGATCACTCAGCTATGTAGCCAAATTTAATATATAGTTTACATATATATAGATTCTCTCACATGCACACTGTTTAATTTGTATAGGTTGCTTGCCTTAATTTGCCTTGTTGCAACTTCTACAGCTCCAGCACCAGATCTGCATCAGTAAGTTCATATCATGTGAAAGGATCTGAATTAAACAGTTTGTACTACAGTATGAAATGTTTTTTATTTATTTATTTTATTCATGATTTGTGATGATTTTATTCCTTTTGCAGAGCAAAAACTCTAGGTAAAAAAAATATATAAAAGATGAAGTTCAAGTTCGACAAAAAATATTTAAAAAAATAAATATCAGGATTAAAGAAACCTTTTTATATATATATATATATAGTAAAAGCTACCGTGAGCATAAAATCACCAATTTTTTGATGAGTTTAACTCAAACAATTATTGAAACAAATTCAAATAGTAGATCCCAATAGCTCAATAAATTTTTTATATCAAAATATCGAAGGACACCAAAATTTTCTATTTTTAGAGTTTTCTAACTATTTTTTTCAGATCTTTTTGAAATGCTACTAAAATAGTTTCAGAACAGATTCTCTCTTATTTTTATTTCTTTTTAATTAGAAATAGAACACGATGAGCATGACTTACAATCGGCATCAGTTTTGATCCAGTGCTCCCTATTTACACTCGAGTCGGTGCTGCCACGATGATCACTGAGTGGAACAAAAGACCGAGCGGAGCAGCAGTTGAAGCTCGATGTGCGCACATTTCTGCTCGTGTCCCTCGAACTGTCGCTATTTGCAATACAGGACTCCATGTCTTCACTCTTTTTCTTAGGGATAGAGCGGATATGATCCTTGCTCATCTCGCGCTTCTTGGTTCTTGTACCGGTCCATTTGTTCTTACGGGTAGCCGTGGTCTCGGGGTAGACTTTCCTATGGAACATTTGAAGTATCTGCACAAATTGGAATAGATTTCAGGTACTGTTACTCTGTTAATTATTGCTACACCAAAACTTTTGAAAACATCAGTCTACTGGTACTTGTTATGACTGTTCTAAGTAATAAAAGTGGTGGTCTTATTAAGACAACTTATTTTCAAAGAAAAAAAAAGAAGGAATATTTCTTGTTTAGGGAATAAAAACTATAATAAGTACTCTGTTTGAGATGGCTTTAATCATAGGCCTGTCGGTTGCATTATCACATAATTGATTCCAAAATAAACAATGTACAAAATAACAGGGTATCAGAAAAACAGAATTGAAACACAGACTTGAATCCAAAATTCCAAATCAACCAATGTAAAAGCAGTCATCTTATTATGCTTGCATGTAGTTCAACAAACAAGATAGATAAATGATGTGACGTCAAAGCTAATATACGTTTGATTGAGGTTGTTATCTAGTCATAATGGATGGTATTTGATTAAAATGTGGAGAATTCTCCACATTTAAAAAAAATATATGTCTATAAATTTGATTAAAATGTTGATAATTATATAAACGTATAACTGAGCTCTGCAAATTATTTCTATAAGAAAAACTTTAAAAATTACCTATTGCAGAGAGTGCTCTCTGTTTTTTACGCTTCGTGATACTTATTATTTTGACAATCTTAACAGTAAATTTTCAAATGAATTCAAAATAGATTTTAAAAACAGAAAAAGGTTTATAGCTATATTTTTTAAATTATAAATTAATTATGTTTCAATTCAGACAATTTAAATATAATTTAATAATTCATCAAAAATCATTAAAATTTATACAATTTACAACAATTCCGAATTAATGATCATTGGTAGTCTACTAAATGATATTTAAATTACATAAAATTTAAAACATAATCAATTTATAAATCTAAAAATATGTATATATTTTTTTTCTATTTTTAAGATTTTTTTCGAATTTATTTGAAATTTATTGGTAGAATTGTTCAATAATCATTGTGACAATGTCCCTCCAGTCCAAATCACATTATTTTTAGTATTCATTGACTATATTTTGAGGTCTAACTCTATCATTCTAAAATTCCAAATAAGATTGAAATTGTTGAGAATGGGTCAGCTCAGTATTTTAAGTTGAATGTGTTAAATGAGGTCTAGATGTTTTTGAGGTTATTCCGTAATATATTGAGAATCAAATTTTGATTTACATTAAAGAGTTCATGTTTAATAAAGAGATTTAATCCGGAAAGTTCTTTAAGGTACAGACAAGAATTAATATTTTAAGCAAAAAAATGTTAAAGGAGATGTTCTTAATCTAGGTTTAAGAATATATGTTGAGAAAAATTAAATAACTAAAAAAATATTAAATTAGACTTAGACTAAAGAAAACTAAAAGACACAGTTGTCTGACTAAAAGGCTCCATTAATTCCACATCTTTATATTTATTTCATTACCTGAAAAGTGAGGTTGTCGCTTGATTTCAGTGGCATCAGACCAGACCAGATAATCTAGGTAGATGTAGAATAATTTTATCTACACCTCACACCTGTACTTTCATGCTTCAAGTTTTCTATTTCCAATCATTGAGACGATAAATAAATTGATAGAGTCAAATCAGTGTTATTATTAAAACAGTGTTTTGGAGATCAGATCAGATCACTATTCATTAGGGTATATGTTTGGTGCAAGGAAATAGTACTAATTTGAGAATGTTAATGTCATTTTTTTTAGATGTTTAATCTAAATATTTTTTTTTTCGAAATCATATTGAGTTAACTAATTCTGATAATTTGAGTTAATATAGAAAAAAGAGTTATCACTCTTTGAATGAACATTATTAGGAAAAAGAAACAATCTAGAGATATTTATACTATTCTGAATAGCAGAAATTAGTACGTTTTCTCATATTATTCGGATTAATATTATTTTCTACACCATTTTCATACTAATTTTAATAACTTCTTGCACTACATGATCCAACCACAAAAATGCAAAGGCTCAAGAACTAAAAGGAGATATTTTGAGGGGGATTTAAAGGTGTTCTTTTCTCAAGCCCTTATCATAGTTTTAATTTTTTTTAAAATCTTAAATAATAGAAAAAAAACACAATTTAAGACCATTAAATAGTTTATATATCATTTTGTGGTATTTGAGCTTTATTTTATTGGACAACAAAATGTTAGCAAATAATAATTGATATATAGATGATTTCTAAACGTTGATTTTTCATATTTTCATATATACTATATGAAATCCAAATCTGCCAAAATTTTATGCCCCTATAGAAAATACAATAACAAGTCATATCTAATAATCTAATTTTTCTTATATTGAATTTAAAATTTTAGTCGCTAAATATTAAAAAAATAAAAACAATTACATTAAGAATAAAGATATTTAAGCTCTCCGTTTTTTCATATAAGAAACTTTGGTATTTCTAAATTAACAAGCATAGTTAAAACTTGACGGGAATTCCATTATTCAAGGAACTGTGGTAAATAACAAATGAGCAATTCTAATATGAATTAAATTTTTTAGTTGTATGTTAATTTCAGGTGTATCTCTTCATTTATAATTTAAATTTTGATTCATAATAAAATTAACTATAATAAATTACTGGACTAACCTTTTGGAGCTTATTATTAGTATCGGCCGTGGTGCCTGAAGCCCGGGACCCACTGCACAGACCAATGATTTTCTTGAGACCAATCCTAGCCGTCCATCTCTCCTCCCCTTTCTCTCCGGCTCCATCCGGTTCGTCCCCGGCCTCCTCGGCCAGCTCAGCCATGCGACTCCTCATAAACAACTCCCCAAGTGATGCCCTCTTCTCTCTCAACCCTTCTTCGACATCCCTCGTCGTCAAATCCACCATCGGAGACCCAAACAAGAAACCCTGAAGTGGGCATGACGAGATGCCGCTGCTGGGCCGTGCTGATGACACCCGTACCTCGCTACCCTCTTTCTCCTCTGCCGCTGCAACTGCTGCTAGTGCCTTTTCCAGCTCTGCCGTAACTGCCATCAGGTCACTTTCTGTAGTTGCCTCCGCAGCTTTTTCTGCGATCGCTTCCACCATGGCTGCCACTTCCGTCGCCTCTTCAGGGTCTATTTTTTCTTCCGATGCGTCTGTCTCCGCTGTCTGTAGGGAATCAAGGGGGCCGAGTGTCGGGGTTTCTGTGTTGGTGAAGATGTTGTGTTGTTCTTCTTCTTCCATAGACTGGGGGAAGAAGCCGAGCGTGCCGATGGAAAGGAGAGCACTGCTTGGAAAAAGGTCAGGTGTAACATAGGATATGTCAGAGTTGTTTGGTGGTGTCGGAAAGGTGCCAGCTGAGAGGCTTAGAAAGGTGTCGAATTCGTGGTGCAATGGTGGCTCGTCGAGCGAAGGCCGCCCGGCCAGGCATGTGCATGCGCCGCCTTCAATTGTAAAACATGAAAATGGATATTGTATTATATGTAAGAAAATTTAATTAATTGAATATATATTTTATTCCAGATGACAATATTCTAACAGAAATGATTGGTCTTGATTGATTTGTTTTAGGAAAATATCTGCAATATTTACCTTTTATATGGCACTCAAGTTTAGTTCCTCTATCAACTAATCACTGTCAGTAGTACCATGTGAGATATATGGATAGAAAGGACATAGCTTAATTAAGTAGTGTCGGTAAAATTAATTAACGACGCTCCCTCCCTTTAATTTTAACAATTTTATATGCATAAATAAAAAAAAATTCAAGATTTTTATAGTATATATATAACATGTCAAAAATCAATTAGTTTGGTTCATTTTAAATCTTCAATTTTCAAATAGTAAACTTAGAATTTTGAAATTAATATGTTGGTATATATCATGCATCCTTGTGCTTTAAAATTTTGTACAAACTTTGCTACTGTGGATGGAAATAAAAAAAATTATACAAAAAGTTTAGTCACTGTCAGTGACTAATGAAATTTAAAGGCTCTAGATTTGGATCCAGAGACTTTCAAGCTGCAAACTTTGATGACATTTAACTTGCCTCTGGTTTTGTTTTATTTTTCTGGAAATGGAAATTGAACATACCGCCGGTAAAGTCTTTAAACACATCACTGGAATTTTGTCGAAATTTTCGATGCATCCAACCGAGTAGCTGAAACAATCCAAGAACTCAATTGTTAATCAACTATGTCCTTTGATTAGTATATAATAAACTTAAATGCTACATCTAAATTGTGTTTACTTGAGGCAAAACAATACACTAATCCATTTTAGTAAATTTTGTTTACATGACAAGCTTAATTTCAGTTTCATTCAAAAAAAAAAAAGCTTAATAGTAACTCCTGTTGACTGACATCAATTGCAAAGTCATATAGTTAGATGGAAATTTTTCTGACATAATTATAGATAATTAACTAGCTAGAAAAACATGTAAAAACAATCAAAGATATCATCTTTGAGGACTCTACTTAAAGTTGGTCCATGGTAGAATAGCCAGTTCTTTAAAGTTGATAATTTATAGGTTTGCTAGCTTTTTCTCTCAATATAGATAGATAGATAGACAGACAGACAGACAGAGAGATAGATAGGTAACTTGAAAACATGCACACAAGCAAGGAAAGAACAAGAGCTAAAAAGAAAAAAGGAAGAAGATCAGTTTGGAAAGGAATTACTAACCTTCATTTTTGCTGATGAGAACTCTTATGCCAGAAGGTCAGAAGAAGAAAGCAAGAGCATGAATAGATACAGGTTGGAGTTTTTGAAGGCAGAATCTAGCTAAGTTCCGAGCACTGTAAAGGGCAGCAGGTTGGTAGAGAGAAACACAAAGAAGGAAACAAAAGGTGTGATAGATCAGCCAAGTCATACCACCATGTGGTCAAAATCTCCATGGCTTTCTATATGGCTATTCTCTGTAGCAATTAATTTCATTATGAACCCAATTAAACGAAATTGCTATAATTAATTAAACCAAGAAAAGACTTTGGAACTTAATTAATTAATTATGCATGTGCAATATTTGAGAGTCTTCAGTAAACAACATAAATTTAAGTATTTCATTGAGTCAAATTGATGGTTTAAGAGTTAAAAATCAGATTTTCTCAAATAAAATATTTGTAATTAATATTTATGATGATAAATCAGAAGGAATCATATGGTAAATATATTTGCAAATGGATTAAATAGCTAGCATCATAAACTATCTGTATTTCAAAATTAAATTAAGGGCTTCAAGCATCCATCCATACAAAATTAGAGTAAAAATAACATGCTCCTAGAAACACCGGGCTCCTCGATACTCCTAACTCAAAATATGTCGAATTCAAACGACATATCTAAGTCACACAATAATTTATTTATATTATAATCTTATAGAATACTAAAATTATTTATTTTAGAATTTTTTTAGCTATATGTTTCATATTTTTTAAAATGATCTATTTTTATATACAAAAATTTATTATTTTATTATTATTATTATTAGAGACATTTTAAAAAATAGTTAGGAGATCCTAAAAATAGAATATTTCGGTACTCTATAAGATTTTAATTTGAAAATTTTATTAAACAACTTAAATTTTTCATTGGAAATCGATTCAATAGATTTTTTAGTTAAAAGCACCAAAATGTTGCGTGCTCCTAGAAGCACACTAATTTTACTCTACAAAATTATATATATAGGAGCTTCTCTATCTACTTCTCGAAATATTTATCATTCTCCATTCAATTAATAATGAGAAATATACATTAAAAAAATGTGTCCTTCATTCTTATCGGCAGGTTATATTAATCATAGAATATAATAAACATCTAGCATTAATTTTGCCAATTGCATTCCAATACCAAATGGCAACAAAATAAGTTGAGATTCAATGATTAATACAATCTAGAATTACATCTCAACTTGTTATTTGAGCGGAGCTATTTTTTTTTTATGAAGAAGGTTTCAACTTTCAAGTGCAATCAATCTTTGTGAAATGAAGACAAAATTCACATATTTTTCCCAAAAAAAAAGAAATATATTTCTTCTCCAATTTGTTATAATTGAACCATATTAATTAAGTTATATATCTTTCTCCAACTAAGTTGCAAAAGTCAATTAATACTAGCAAGTAATGTAATGTTATATAGACCTATATATCCTATATATCTAGCTTGTACATATAGAGTGCAATTAGTTACAGTACATGTTGAGGTTTAGAGAGAATCCATGGCCTAGGAAAGGATTGCCCCAACAGATCAAATCATGTGAGCAAATGGGAAAAATGTAGGCCCGAGCTATGTTGGGCATTTCCTGATCACTCTCTTAATTAATCTTACGATAATGATGATGATGATGATGATGATGATGATGATAATGCTGATTGAGTTCGCATGCATGCTTCATATATTGTTTATACATATATGTGCGTACAGCTACTTTTTGCACGAGTGCAACGAATTGCATTGAAATATGACAGAGGGGGGAGAGTATGGGTTTTACAGGAAAATGATAAGGGAAGATTAATTACTTTTGTCTACACAACTGTGGTGATATATATCTGTGCATCCTGATCATGTTGCTAGCTAGGTGGTAAGATTTTATTTGCGTAGCTACAGATAGTTGTACCGTATGATGTTTTCATGTATTCGCTGAAGTGTTATCAAAACATACGTGTCAGAAATTTCGTACTGTTTCAATATGTCACACAGGACACTAGAAATAACGCGTCACGTACGAAAAGAACACACACGAGAAGCACGGAGCTGCCAGCATGAGAAGATACGAGCAGGGGCGTAGGGCGTCTTTGAAAAGTTGAATGATTAGGGTGAATTATTAGGGCGCCCCTTGTGGCTGGTGGGCGGATGGGATTTGGCCACTCGGGACAGAGGGGCAGAGCCTTTGCACCTATGCACTAGGAGCCTAGCAGAGCGAGGCTGCAGGGAGGGGCTAGCTAGGGGATTAGTTCTAAAATGTGCTAACAAAATTTTCAATTTTTTAACTTTGTCTATCTACAATAATATACTGGGATTCCGAAAATACTGTAGTTACTACAGTTAAATGAACAGAACAGTATAATTTTTATTTTTATATATATTTGTTTGTCTGTATAAATATTGGGAAATAGTTCGAATATTATAATATTTGCAGTTATTTGAATAGTGTTTTTTTCATAATTATTTATAGTATAATAATATAAAATTGTAGTTTCTACAATTAAATGAACAATTTTCTTTTTTATAATTATTTGTAGTACAATAATATAAATTTTGGAAGATCGTTTGGATATTGTAATTTTTACAATTGTTCAAATGAAATTTTTTTTACAATTTCTTTAACATTTTTTATATAAGGGCTCATGTTAATCTCAGTATTTATTTCTTTTCAAATACATTTTGCGGGACTGAAAATATACGCCTCTTTGTAAAAAGACGAAATACTTATTACTACTGCGCTAGACTGACAACTCGATTGTTTGAACGGTTCTTTTAAATTTTTCTGAATAGAGCACTTATTTATTAAGTTTTCTATATTTTTTCAGTGTCTTTTTAATATGTGTTGGCTAATATGTTGTCATCATTATTTTTTTATTAAAATCTCAGTGTCATCTCATTTATTTGAAATTGAGTTATTATTCTTATTAGAAATATTTTTTTTTCTATTCTATCATATAGTAATATAAAAGTGCATCGTGTTCTTCTCCTTCAAATTATGAGTATGAAATTTTTTTCGTTATTAACGTGTATTTAATTCTCTTAACTAATTAAAGTGCTTCTTGAAAATTAAAAAGTGTGCATTCTCTTTCATTTTTTTTACTTCTGTTGTTATTTTTCCGATTTTTATTTTTTTTTATTTTACAGTTCTTAAAAAAAAAAAGTATTGTTACATACTAACCCGTCTTGTTAACATGTATCGTGCTCTTTTATGTACGTTGTGGATAATCTGCACTGATTAAGTATGTTACGTACAACATGTGTAAAGCAGTTGACACGTGAATTGTCGTGTTAGCATGTATTCTGACACGTCTATATGCCAGCACGTGACACACACGTGCCCATGCCTAGCAATTCACTAGAAATTGATTCATATTTAAGGAAAATAAGTTGAAAGATACATCCAGCGACTTATAAATCTATAATTTTTACCGTTGATGGACCTAATAGTTTTGGCAATTAATGGAAAATCCTTGTAATTAAAATTCCAGTACAGATGCATCATTTGTGAGCAGCGTTTGATTCATTATTGTATTTTCAAAGTGATTGACAGGAGACTCCTAACACCCAAAATAATTATAAATTTTAAAATAATATATGATTGAATTAAATTGAATTCTCAACATTTGGATGTTGATAATTTGATATAAATAGGAAACATAGTACATGAATGATAGCCAATCAATAACCGGGAAACTCAGAACACACAAATTAAAGAATTGTAAAAGAAACCAACATAAGTTCTCAATAATTGGATGTTGATATACATAACTTGATACATATAGGAAATGTAGCTATAGTACATGAATGGGACTTGGCTACAGTGTTATGAGTTTTACGACCATTTAATCCGTTTAAAGATTCGTGTAAAATATTTCAAATATAAATTTTAAAATCTGTGTACAAATCTTAAAACAAATCGAACGATCTTAAAATACATAGTATGAGTCCTCACTAAATATACACCACACTAGAGCCAAATTCCACATAAATGTTAGATGATGTAAATGCAAATAATTAATGAATAGAAACAAAAGCAACCCACAAGCATGAAAGCCTTTGAAGATGTGACTAGATATATATAATATATAGATGGGCCATCTTTTTTTCACGTGAAATGGGCCAACACCAAACAGAAGTTTCTTAAAAAAAAAAACACCAAACCATAAGTCGGCACTGTTTTTGTCCCCATGGGCATTATATTTTTTTTAAATTATCTTTGTGTATATGCTTACACATTATTTAATTACCAAGCACGTGGGACATATGAGAAACATCAACCTAAATGGTGCAAATGACAAGTTGGTATTGGCACCTTTGGTCAATTTTCATGAATTGAAATTATTTATTTATTTATTTATTTTTTTTTTTTTTTTATTATTATTATTATTATTATTATTATTATTATTATTATTATTATTATTATTATTATTATTATTATTATTATTATTATTACTATTATTATTATTATTACTACCACTACTACTATTTCTATTATTATTACTACTACTACTACTATTTCTATTATTGGTATTATTTTGAAATAAAGACTTTGTGCCGCATCCATGTCTTTTTAAATATTTATTGACAAATCTGAATCTACCTCTCTTTATAGAGAGGTGGAGCCCATTATCATTTGTAATAGATAGACATTACCAATTCATGAATTGAAAATTTAGGCGACTTAGATGAATATGTACAATATTATTCTAAATGTTTGTTAGCAAATAATTGAATCCACGTGTCTACATGTATATTAAAAGTACGATAAAGCTGGAAATTTATTATTTGCGTTCACTCAAAACTTAATTTTACAGTATCTAAATTGAATGGTAGGACATACATGTTGGTTGTATTTACTTTAATCTCATGTAATAATGTCACTAAAGTTTTATCGCAAATTATTGTAAAATTAACGTGCATGCGAATTAAGAACATTTTTTTCTCCTCAACTCAGTGGCGGAATCACATTGTAGAATATGAGGTCAAATGTCTCCACTCAATTTAACAAATTAACCTTATAAATATGCAAATTTAATTAATATTATTTGTAAAATCTTCAACCAAATATATATATTGACACCGCTCAATATTTCTCCTACCTTCGCCACTGCCTCAACTCAAAGCTATTTGTAATTAATCGATGTGATTTTTACTACCATTGCTAATTTCAATTATTTTTTTAAAAAGAAAAAAAGAAAGAAACTTCAGTCAGCTTTGTATTTGTTATCTTGGAAGTAGACAGATTGGACTATATATTTGCACGCATTATGACATGCGCATCTCTGATTATCATTATTATCATTAAGATATTTTCTTAGGTAAATATTAAGTTATTATTGACCATACGCCAGCTCTCCAGACAACCCTAGCAATGTAAAATATGGGACCAAATGATCCAATAAAGCTAAGCAAGGATCCCCATTTCCCATATGAATATATATGATCATGCACTACACCACAACAAGCATGGCCCCAATCTATCTATGCATCTATGCCTATCTTTTCCACATTTCATGAATGGGAAAGCAGCGGATCTTTCTTTGTGGCTAACAATTTTACCTCAAGCCTATAATTAGTTTTAAGCACTGATGGGACATGCAGATTTTGAGTTCTCCAAAGAGAGAAATTATTGTTTTGTTAGTATAGCTATTTTGGGTTAGACTTGAACAAATTCAACCTGAATTTCAGTCTGAGGAATTTTTTTTTTCAGAATTTGAGGCATTTTTTTTTACAAAATTTAAAATTATGTATTTCTTCCTTCAAAATCGAAATATCATATTTTATCTTATTGAATTACAAAAATATTTATATATTTTCCAATAAATTTTAAGATTTATCAAAAATATACAAGTCTCAAATTAATTATGTGAAAACTAAAATGACAACCTTTATTATTAAATTATAAACTGATTTAGTCCTCTCTTTCTCTATCATTTTTCTCACCAAGGAAAAGTACGTCATATATATATATATATAGTAAAGCTAGCATGAGATTAAGCTCATTAAAAAAGTTGGTAAGCTTAACTCAAAAAATCTATCGAATCAGCTTAAATTTTCAAATCCAAATTGCTCAATAAATTCTTCATATTAAAATCTCAGAAAATACTAAAATTTTCTATTTTTAGAGTTTTTTAACTATTTGTTTAAGATTTTTTAAGATGGTTCTACAATAGTAATAAAATAATGAATATTAGAATAGGTCATTTCAAAAAAAATTCAAAACAAATACTTCAAAAACTTTAAAAATAGAAAATTTTTGATCCTATAACATTTTGATATAAAAAATTTATTAAGCAAATTAGATTTATTATTTAAAGTCGATTTGATAGGTTTTTGAGTTAAACTCATCAAAAATATTGGTAAGGTTAAGTTCATACTAACTTTACTATATATATATATATATATATATATATATATATTGTCTTCAGATTTCCTTAGCTCCAACATATTCGGTTCATTAGAGAGATTGGTTGCTATTGCAATATATCAAGTAAAAAGAAAAGACAATTTTTAAATTGCAACTGAAAAGTTCTCACTATGTTGAACACGAATAGTACCGATACATAGCTAGTTATGTTCTTGTGACATGTCATGACATACCTAAGAAAATGTAGCACCTAAATTGATTTGAAATTACGACTGGTGCATGTTGTTGTTGTTGCTAACACATAATCAGGGCCCTCTTAATTTCACCATCAGAGTTAAAATTATAAGTCTAAAGTTAGTTTTAGTAAAAAGATGATCAATTGAATAAATATAATATTTTCCTAATGAGAGAGGATATCTTGACAATTATATTTTGATAACCTTGACAATCATTTTTTAAATAATTTCAAAATAAATCTTAAAAAATATTAAAAATAGAAAAAAGTTTACAAACATACTTTGTAACTCATAAATAGATTGTGTTTTAATTTTCATGCAATTTAAAGGTCATTTGATATTCCATCATTTGTATTAAATTTTAAACCATTGAAAATCTCATGTAATTTTGATTATTTTTTATGGAACATCAAATGACCCTTAAATTGCATGAAATTTGAAATATAATCAATCTATAAGTTACAAAATATATTTGTAATTTTTTTCTATTTTTAAGAATTTTTAAGATTTATTCTGAAATTATTTTAAAAATAGTTATTAAGGTTGTTAAAATATTAGTTGTCAAAGGATCCTTCCCTTTTCTAATTTAGATAAATAAATACAATATTATATTTTTTGAAGGGGAAAATTCATAATTTTGAAGTATTTTATGGGTACACAGAAACTTTCTAAGAAAGGACCCAGATAATGTTATATGAGGGCTCCAGTACATTTATGTTTCGTACTTTCATTAAATTCATTCATAACAGAAGTTTTAAATTCATAAATGAATGTCCTATATGATTTTTGTTATTTCGTTACACGTTCATATAAAATAATAGCAGTTGTTCTTATATGAATCTAGAATTGAAAATTAATACTAAAAGATAATCCACGTCAGTGAATTTTGTTTGCACATAGAAAATTAATAGAGATGGGCAGATGGCACTAACTATTTTATGTTGATATCAATTATTTGGATTTGAGCTATTATTATTATTTTTTTAAAATGAAGATATCATAAAGACTGCAAAAGTACAGACATTTAAAGCATCCTGATCTCACATATAATGTGTAATATGCAAACATTTGCAAGTGAGAGAAGAAATCCCAAAGAAAAAGAAAACAATGCGAAGTAGAGAAAGTGAGACTCACAAAAGAAAGAAAAAAAAATTCACATGACTTTGTCATAAAAAAGAATTGAGAAATTACCCGCACATCTCATATTTTACGTCTCTTAACTACACATCAAAAATATAATTTATTTATATCTGTTTTTATAAGTATTTATAGTTAGTATAAACATGATTTATCATTTTTTCTTTCTTAAATGATTATAGAAAAATTAAAGTAAAAATTTTATTACATAAGTAGAAATACAACTTACATAAATTTTAATTATAATAATATTAAGTATAAATACTTTTATCATTACTTATAAATATTTTCTAAAATAAATATAAATACATTTAGAGTGTAAATAAGGGGTGTAATTATCACTCCTCAAAATAATTATAGCATGTGTAGAGTCAATTAAGAGAGGAATCACATGACGATTCTTTAATCTTGATAATCTTTAAAAATATATTAAGTTTAATATTCAATAGTATAAATACGCAGTTAAGTGATTTTAGATTTCAACGATCTGAAATTAAAAATTCTTGATGCATCAACAAACTATAGTTAAATTACATGAAATTTGATTGTTAGATTATTTATATGATCAATTACATTTCTACAATCATTTTTAATTTTATCTAATTTAAAAAATTAATTGTTAAGATTTATTAAAATAACCATTATCAAGTGATCCCTTCTCATTAGTTAAATTATCTGTACAACTAAAATCAGCTTGTTTTGATTAAAACAAATAAACATTTTTTTCATAAAAATAAAGTATAAATATGAACTGTTTAATTCGTTACAATACAGCACATTGGCAAATCTGCTCTCTCCACCCGCCACAATGATGATCACAGCAGATGCCGATGCAGATTCGATTTTCAATTACATCATTCCGTAAACCGAGATAATAGAGCAAAGTGGATGCTATACTAGAGCGGAGTCCATATCCTCAAAAGTTTTTAGCTGCTTCATTTTGTAAAATGGATAAAAATATCACATAAGTACTATAACAATCACTGTAGCGAACAATATTGAGATTATGCAGAAAGCTTTTTAAAAAGGATTTTTTGTTCACTTCATGATGAAGTACTCACTGTAGCATAGCCTTCTGCTAATAGAAAGTCTTCTACTAATAAAAAAAAAGTTATGTACTCAAAAAAATATATGTGTTATGAATCCAAATTTGAAATATAGGAAAGTTTCTTTATCATTATTTGAAATCCTCCACTGTGCCAGCATGCATATTGCTTGGTTCCGGATAATCCAATTGCATTACAATTCGATTACATTAAACACCAATCTTCAATTCTCCTCCCCCTACAAATTCATCTGTTTGTGTGACATATAGCACGTGTGTTGCCGCGACAGAGCATGAGGGATCTTTCAACATAGTTACGTTTGTCAATTTCTCAACTGTTATTTCAACTAATTTTCAAATAATGTTGGCAGAAAGACAAATTATTAGAAACGACAAGAGTCCGTAAAGTTTCTTAAAAATAGAACCTACCTGTGATTTTTCTATTAATCTTTCATTAGTGTTAGAAATTTATTAAGGCCATATTTAGTATAAATCAATATACCACCGTAATTAAAGTAACCGGAAATTAGGATAATGAATCAAAATTAAGTTTGAAAAAGAAATATTCTACCCTGTTGTATCTAACTATATATCTATAGAGAAAAAAAAATCTTGGTGTCATAAGTTTTTGATGTCATAAAATATCATTATTTTTTAATAGTTATACAAAAGCTTAAACTGTTAAGTATCACAATGAAATTTGAGAACTGAAGTATCACAATTATATTACCACAAAAGACTAATAAATTATTATGCCATTTGGTTGAGAAAACCTCTAATCATTTTTAGCAAAATTGATCAGTAACCAGATGTTTTCTCAGTTCAGAAATGACCCCCTTCTCTTTGGGCTATATAAACATTGAATAAAACTCTGGAGAGAGAATTTATGTTGAGAGTCCAATTTAAAAGCATAATTTAGTTACAAAAGGTTCTTCAGGAAGAATTAATCATATACTCTGGGCTTCTTTTAATTAATACACATTGAACCATTATTGAAGTACCGAGTGAAAAACCATATAATGGGCCTAGCTTTTGGCAAATTGTAAATAGAAAAATCATATCTGCTGGGTTTCTTTTAATACATGGCATTTTGTTTTTCTGGGCCGGATTAATATTGAATAAAACAATGCACCGTTTTGAATAGACTTCTAGTATATTATGTGCTTGAATTAAACTTGATGTTATTGCCTTCTTAGTACTGGTAATTTTCCAAAATGTTGTGCTTTAATTGGATATGGACTAAGTTGTCTTCCCTTTTGACTATTTGCAGAATTAATTGAAAACATGTCTCCAAGTTTTGGACCATTTATTTCAGATTGGCCAGCACAGATAGTATAAACAGTTCAATAAGAATTGTTCTGAACTATTTTGAGTTTGAATTTTGCATGAATTTTTCAAGTTTTGTACAATTGGAGAAGAATCAAACCCAGTAAAATCGCTCTGATTGGAGGCTGCCAGTGCAGGACAGCATCCCATAATTGAAGTATGTATAGGACAAGGAGCAAGATAGAGACAAGGTAAATATGTAATATATGAAGATAAAAAGTAAAAAAAATGCATGATAGGATAGCAATCGGAATTGCATGAAGCCAAGTTATCAATGCATAAATGATGCATGATATTAGAAATGTAGCAACTCTCTTTCTCGTAATTCTTTTGATGAACATCTAAGCATGCTCATTCATAAGATAATATATTAATATGCAATAATAAATTTGATCATATGTGGCACACAATTGTGTGATCATGTCATGTGCTGCTTGTGTGAGAAAAGTTTTTTGAGTCCAGATGGATGGTCACACCATTGTGGCAGCACGCAATTACGTGGGCATGCTATAAAGAACATTTTAGGACGAGAGACAAATAAATTTGAAATAAAAAATTTAAAAATTGGAAAAAAAATTTCAAACATATTATTAAATTTATAAATATATTGTATTTTAAATTTCATACAATTTAATATCATTTAATATTTAGTTAAAGACCTTTAAATATGAATTATTATAATATCATGTAATTTTAGTAATTTTTAACAAATATTAGATAATACTTAAATTACATTTAAAACAAAACTAATTTATAAGTTTAACTATTTACCCATAAGAATAGTTTAGAATGAGACAAATAATTTGTACGAAATACAGGGATAGGATGTGAAAATTCCGCATGGTGCTGGACTGGACTACTGTTTGCATTTGTGCTGCATTTCTCTCTCTGTCTGATGCTGTCACAGTCCCTTCTATTATTGGTGCAGCTTCTCTGAACCACTGAACCCGTGACCTCTCTGGCCTTCCCGCCTTTCATGTAGGGCTGTAAACAGATCAAACATTATCTGATTTTATTTAGATTTATATTCGGATATTTTATGAATACGGTTTCGGATTCAGATAATTATTGGATACGGATTCGGATAATTATCCGGATTCAGATTTATTTGAAATTCGGATATCCGTTTCAATGGCTCATATGTTTTTCAATTGAATTTTTTATGTAAATTACAAATTCAACTAATTTTAAATCAAATTTGTGCTCATATTTCATTTTTTTATATAATTTCTTAGTACATTTAAACTAATAATATAATGTAATTACTGATTAATTTTTGTAATTAATATTTAACTTTTCTAACTAGTAATACTATCATGTAAAATATTATGCAATTATTTTTTAATGATATGTGGGTATTATTATTTAATATCCGAAATCCAAACATGTATCCGTATTCGTTTAATATTCGATCAATATTATATATGTATACGAGACTATTTTTATCCGTAACTATCCGAGCCATTTACATATTTATTTCCATCCGTACAAACTGCTCATGTGTTGTGGGTTCTGGATTGTGTTGTACTGCTGCGCCTGTGTGCGCTCGCTCGTTGTTAATTTCTGGCTTGTTCTTTTTTTTTTCTTTTGGATTAAATTTTTTGGGTCCCCCCATGCTTTCATTTTTTGGTAGATTTTGAGCACGTTTGACTACACAATTTTCTATTGAGTTACATTATATCCCTGAATTAGGATAATTTCAAATTGACCCAATTTTCGAAGACAAAAAAACGAATGATGTTAATATAATACGAATATTGATTCGGAAATTATGTTACTATAGAAATTTCAAAGGAAAAATTTATGTTAGCGTCAAGTACTAATTCAAAACGTGCTACTAAAATCCGGTTTACGTGTGCGGGTAGAAATAATAATTCATTGTTTGTTAAGTAGGCATATACCATAATAGTGTTAAAACTTTTTTTCCCACTAATAAAATAATGGCCTAGATTAATTTTATTTATGTATATATTATTTCTCATGACATTAAATCGAGCATTAATAAGCGACTAGCATACTTCATCGCTCATTAATGCAAACAATATTTGTGCCTCATTGCTGGAATATACAAACCGTAATCTATGCTGGCTGTCTCCTACTCTCCTTCTTATAAAGCCATATAAAATAATAGCATAATAGTCTTTTCTGATTCAGAACACTTTATTGTGGAGCCTACATAATTTTATATGTTAAGAGTACTTACTCTCATTACCTCTTTTTTTTTTCTTTTTTGTAAAGTATTTAAGAACACTTCGCTTCACTGTACCAGTATCAGATTCTGTTTTCAAATATTGTTCAGGTGTATTTTCCCTCAAAACCGTATATAATTAGAGAGAAGAATCGCCTATCTGATAGTAAGAATATTAGGCACCATTTTGTTTTCCAGCTATTATTAATGCTCATTTAAATTACCAAAAACAGAAATAAGAAGTTCCACATATCGTCATCGGACATTTTTTTTGAGTCATGATATGATGTTTATCTTGTAGATTTTTCCTATGATATTTTCTACTATCACAACTATTGGTTTTTCCTATGTAATATTTGAAATATTGATTTGATAAAAAGCAAAATATATACACAATATCTAGTATTACACTTAGTGCTCATAAGTTTTAATACTACATTATACCATGGTTTCTCTCCTCCCCTCTCCTCCGAAATAATTTCTTTCTTTTCATGTGAAAGGCAAATGCTTCATATATAAGAATCATAATAATAGTTTTAGACATTTCAACCTCTTTTTTTGGATTGAAAGTGGGAAACCCACCTGTTTCATTGAAACAGAAAAATATTATAAAAAGGGTACCAAACAGCTGATACTTATTGTTTTAACTACTTATTACACTACCTCATAAATTGCAGAAAAAGATAAAGCTATAAGTTTGATACTGATATCATAAACTGTCCCAATCAGTACAAAAAAAATCTATTTTGAAGAGTAGAACTAAGAAAAATTAGTTTCTTCTCCAAACCCAAGGTTTTCCTTCTTCTACATTTTCAACAGTTGCACCATATGTTCTGCCTCTCCTTCCAATACCTTTGTACCAGTATCCTCTTCCTCTAGCTTCATGGGGTGTTATGTTACCTCCTGAGGTAATATGAGGGTTAATTTGAAGAAATTAGATTCCCCTCTAGCTTTACACCAAAAACTAGCTAGATTTATAATTTTAATTCCTAAATATGACAAAGGACTAGGTTTTGTATTTTGAAAATATACCTTATTTTTCGCTAACCAAATAATCCAACAAATAACACTTCAAACTAATATACTAAGGGCTTACCTTTGAGTTGTACACAAGAATCAATTAACCATAAATCAGCTAAATCGGTACCAGTAAAACAAATATTGTGAAATTTGGTTATCCAATTCCAAATAGATGAGCAACATGGTAGGTAACAAAAAGATAGTCTGTTGTTTCATCTTTACTACAGAATAAATAATGGGTAGATCATTGCCATTCTCTTTTAAATAACTGATCTTTATTTAATATCATTTTCCTTCTAACCAATCACATAAAAATTTTGATTTTTAGAGGGATTTTAGATTTCCACACAATATCAAAATCATGATTTACAATTCCTCCAAAATCTAACCACTCATAGGAAAAATACACTGAAAACTTGTTGGAGGAATGTCATCTCCGTATTTTGATAGAAACCAGACATTTCAACCTCTTATTCCTTTATTGTTCTCTCACTCGAACAAATGGGACACAATAGAAGAAATAAATAAAAGCAACGAATGAAGGACTACTAACTTCTATGCTTGGCTCAAGATGGAGTGGAAGGAGAAGCGGAAATCAAGTGTTGGAAGAATAAACAGCGCAGTATATAAACGTTAAAAGGAAGAAGGGGGCAAAATAGTGAAAGGAGTAATTTTAATGTGCATTTAACTTTTAACGTATATTCAATTTTTACGGTATATATTTTTGAAAAATATAATTCAAATTAAAAAACTAAAATTATAGATATGATTCTTATTATTTAGATAAAATATAAATCAAATTTGGGTCAATCTAAAAGAAATTTTGTCTTCTATCAAATAATTTTAAAATTTTAACGGTGGAGTTTTAATGATTTTGTAATAAATAATCAATCGAATTCTAAATTGATTCAAAATTCATACACGTTCTATCTAAACAATTAAGAACACATCTACAATTTTAATTTTTTTAATTTAAACGATATTTTTTTAAAAATGTACCATAAGACATAGAAGTACCAGAACAATTGAATATATGCTAGACTTACTCGAAATTAAAATTATTTTTTCTAAATTTGGAGACGGATTCCTCTCTAGCTTATCATGCACCATATCGGTACAACCAGGGAAAAGTGCTATTGAAAGTGAAAACTGAAAACAATTCTTCGCAAATTAAGGTTCTAAGGGAAAAAAATAAAAACATAAAAGAAGTTACGTGTTTATGATTTTTTTTTCTTTGAGAGGTGATATACAGATTACGGATACCGTTATTAATACTATCATCGATACTGACTTTATCATTAAGATTAAATTAATTATTATTTATATTAGCAATTTTATTATGTAACTTATTTGTATAATTGTTTTATTATTCAACTTAAATAAATTATTATTTAAATTAATAATATTTAAATTAAATAATAAAATATAGTATAAAATAAATTATATAATATAATCATTAATAAAATAATAATAATTAATAACTCATTTTATATATAAATAATAAAATCATACAGATGACGGTATCAAAATCTCTCTCCAACATTTATTTTTAATACAAGTAGGTCTAAGTCTACTTTAAATTTTTATTAAAATAATAAAAAGAGGTTACAGGTTAAGAAAGCAGAAAGATTGAACGAATCAAATTTGATTTGATATTTTCTAAGTTTCGGAGGATACATGCTTGAACCAACCAACATGTCAAATGAAAATTGGCCACATCAGACCTTCCCCGGCAACTCTCTGCTATCAATTACGTGTCACATACAAAAGTCCACCGTCCTCTTACCTCATTGATTCTACCTTTGCCCCCCTCATTATTAGGTACGACATAATATATATATATATATATATATATATATATATATGTCAATAACAACAACAACTTTTCTGTGTAAACCTCAACAAGCGAAAATATCAATTATAAGAATAAAACCCATAAAATTTCAAAAATCTTCTTTATATTTAGCTAAATCTTATACAAAACTAGATAGGAGATCATCAAACAAATTCCAACTAAAATGAATCATTAACTTTTCATATTGGTTAAGAGACGATCAATTTATTTCGGACAAATTACTTTATGAAAAATATACAAAAGTTTATCTACTTTGTCCTTATAATCGTTTTATGGGTTATTCACAATCGTCAAATAAAATTTGTGTTGATATACACCGTTTTATCTTATAAAATCACGCAGCAGAGTAGGAAAATTTGACTAACAACAATGTCATTTTGATAGTAATTTACAAGAAACACGGGCTATTTGCCAAAATTGATGACCTTTGAAAGAAATTTTATATACCTCATCCTTGGCAGAGCTAGGCATTAGCATAGCTTATGCCTTATCTAAATAACTAATCCACCACATGTACCAAACTAATTGCTTAGTTAGTCGGAAATTATCTACTCATCTGATGGGTTACCAAATTTCCTTCAACACAATTTCAACATAAAGAATTAGCGACTGGTGCAATTAAAAACACCTCATCTAAGTCAAATTGTACTGTCTTTCCCATTTTCCTTATTTCCCTGAGAAGATAAGATATACATAGTTGAAAGATCCTGTGTTTAACAGTCCCAATTGGGATAAACAATGAATTTATTATTTGATTCATTTCATAACCCATCGAAGACCACACGTATGAATTGATGCATTTTTTTAAGTACAAATCCGTAGAAACACGCACTCAACTCACACTCCTCGAAATTAAAGCAATAATTGATCGCATTTGATTCCTAGATTCACTACAAGAGAGGCTATATTACTATCATCAGACCGTAGTGGTATAGCAAGTGGCAAATGAACTTGTTGATGTAATAAATGACCTCTGAAATCATCAAAAATACTGCACTAATTTCAATAAAATAAATCATAGGCTGCATATATAAATTATGAAATGCAACTAGTTACTGATCCTATATAGAACCTCTTAAAATGAACTTTTGCACAAATCTCAGCCAATCACCACACACTTGACCCAATGCCGAAGGAGCAATTCAGTTAAATTTTGCATGCACATAAAATAATTGCAATTTTCAAAAAGAAAGATTGAATAATTGCATTTACAATTACTCAGATATACAATCAATCCAAATGCCAAAACTTAAACCTTCAAATTGTTAATGATCTTATTATTGGCAATTAATGACCTACATAGGGAACTGAAACAGATTTAGAAAATTAATAATGAAGAATCGTCTTTCCTGGCGAATATCTGATTCCATACCAAAATTGGAGACTTTTTAAAAGTACTATACTGCCTAAGGACTTGTAAACAACACAAAAACAAAAACAAATATACGAGTCAATATACACATTTCCGTAAACAGGTTAAAAGAAAAAAGAGAAAGGAGAAAGGACCAATGCTTACACCAAAAACTGTTCAATTAAAAAAAAAATTATAGGTGTAGTTCATCAGTTGGATAGGGTGCATATTTGGTTCAATGCTAGCATATACACTAAACTATAATCATAATCAAAACTATTCAAATAAAAGTAGAAATTAGTAGGCTTAGTTCATCAGTTGGATAGGGTGTCTTAATTTTGGTCAATTTGGAAATTTTTTTGTCATTATTAAACATCCATTCAAACTAAATCCCTCAATTATACAATTACTTAGAAAAATGGCCTAATTATTGTTAAATTGGACCAAAAATTTGACATGCACCTTATAGGAAAAATGGGAAACAGAACAAAATTATCATTTTTTTCAAAATTTGGATAAAGGTGTCAAAATATGTAAAATATATAATTAATTAGAAGTTAAAAAAGCATCAAACAAAATATACAAGGCAACACAACCCAGCACACTAAGGCAATAAGACATCCCAGTTAACCAGAAAAAGAAAATCTAAACTAGATCTAATTTAACCAATACATGCACCACTTCCTAACAAATTCATCACTAAAAACCAGAGATACCTTGTCCCTCCATAAAATTGTCACTTTCACCCCATCACAAATGCAATCCAACAATGATATGCATCACCATTTAAGGCAAAATTGAATAGCCGACTCAGCAGCTGAACTAGTCCAAAAGTATATTCAGAAAGAGGCCCCAACTCACTACAATCCAATCCAGTAGTGCCATACAAGTATAATTAACATACCAAATTTGAAAAAGAAACCTCAACCAAACTACAATAGAAACACAGCTGAACTTAAATTAGCAATTTAAGACAAGACGGGAGAACTAGACTAAATTAACAACTCAACATACTATTTATTCATTTTTCTTAAGACTTAAGCAATGAACCTAGTTGAAGATTGGCTCTTTTTAATTTCCTTTTGGTAAAAAGGGTTCTGTCCTTTTCAATTAAACAAAATAAAAATATTCACAACCCCAACAGTTCACCAAACTACACTAGACCAAGAAACCATAGATGATACCAAACAAATATGCACACAAAGAAGGGGGATTAAAATTAGCATAACTGAGAGAAAAGATATACAGGAACAGAAACAAAAAAATTTCGATTAACTATTAGTGCCACTAAATTAAACCCAGCATCAGCTACAGTAGCCATAGATACTGCAAAAGCAACTACTATATTATCAGAGCTACCAAAATTTACAGAAAGGAAAAAAGAAAGAGAAAACAAAATAACATCCCCATAATAATCAAACAAACCAACGACCAACTCCTGATGACGCGAGCTTCTAACCCCCTTCTCCTCCAAGAAAGAAAAAGTTCAAAAAAGAAGAAAGTACCTTCGAGAGCAGAGCCGGACTTCAGGCTCCAAAAAAACGGAAATTAAATATTCCCATCAGGTCCACCCAGCTTTTCCTCCTCTCACCCCCACCGCTCACCGCCCCTTCCCCTTCACCGTTATCCTCACCGCCTTCCTCTTCTAGAACCTTCTCAGCGTCTTCCTCCACCGTCTCGGCCTCCTTATTCTCACCGCTCACCACAGCCTCTTCGGGAACCTTCTCTTCCAGCTCACCGGATGCTTCTGGAACCTTCTCTACGACTTCCCCTTTCTTGCTTTTCTTCTTTCCATCCTTATCATTCTTCTCTTTCTCCACTCGAGCTAGGTGCTCCTCAAAGGCATCGATCGCCTGGTCGAGGATCCCCTTGTCAGCCGAGTTGTTCCACCTTGACCAGAAGCTCTTGTAGCACTCGAAACAGCCACAGCCGATCATCGGACGGTGAGAAGCCGCCGCCCTAGGTGCCACGTGACACTTCATCGACCTTGTGATGAGGTAAGCCAGCACCTCCTTGTCTTTCTCCCCCAGCGCCGCTGTCTGTGACAGGATATCCGCTGGTAGGAGCTTCAGTGCAGAAGAAACATCGCCGGAGCCGGAGTTGGCCGATGGACCTGGGGAAGGATGCACCTTCCCTTTCCCCTTTCCCTTAGGGTATGGACCCTTCATCGCGTGAGCTTCTCTCCGTCTTTTTTTTCCCTCTTTGTTTTTTTTCCTGGTTTCTTTTGGGACTGAAATGTAGAAAGTTGCTAGGGTTTATCTCTTGTTGGTGGAGAAGTAAGAGGAAAAGACATTCAGTCTAAAAGCTTTTATTCAATGAACCACCTCACCACGAATTGGAACTTCCTCTTCATTGTAACACGCGGGGCCTACAAATCAGTGAAACACATGGTCTACATTAGAAGTTTACACCAGGTCTAAGAGGCCGTTGCTTTTGAAGGGACTTGTCGCTGTTAGGAGAGCTGAGTGACTACTTTATGTCAGGTGTCTTGTTTACTGGGTAGAATATTAGGTGACCGGCTATAGCCAGCGAAGAGTACGGGATAAGGTCAATTCGAACGGTCCAGATTCGTTTGTCTGATTGGGTACCCTTGTGTAGCCTGTAGTTGTTTTTTGACGGAAAGGATTCTCCGAGTAGCATTTGGAAATCCGCAACAGAATTAACTGTGGCAAACTTGGATCAAGGTGTGTATGTGGGCTCTCGGATCAAAATTGGACGGTGGACATTGGATCTTAAAATTCTTTAAATGATATCATATATAAAAATATCGTTAATTTTGATCGGACGGTTACCGTACAACAATGCTATTACATAAATATCTTGCAGCGGATGCGAAATTGGCTTTGGAGTCGTACGAAAGGCGGTTCCAATAATATCTCTGAGGAGATTATATTGATTTGACTAATTTATCCCCGGGGAATCGGTATCCTACCTCTAAAAGGTGTGGGTAATTCCGGAAAGACGGAGAAAAAGTTTAAAAATTTTAGAAAACTTTTTCGTGTTTGGCGCCGGGTGGGGATTGTTTTATCGAAGCGGTCCAATAAGCGTTTTTGACAAGGACGCCCCTGATAAATTATTAATTTCTCATTTTTATCAGAAAGCAGCATTTTAGGAAAAGTTAGTTTCGTGCGGCAAGGTAATATGTGTTGGTCGATCCTTTTGGTAAATTTGTGCTGGTAGGCAAAAAGGCAGAGGTCAAAGCAAAATTAAATGCGGATCGCTCCTTTGACTTTCTTTGACCAGTTCAAAGCGAAAGCTCTGTTTCAGCATTAATGCATTATTGACCTACGAGAGGATCTTCTAAAAGAAAAAAGGGAAAAAATACTTCAGCTGGTTGAAAGGATGATTTACTTTGTATGTTGCATTTCCAATGACTTACTTTGTATGGTTGAAAGGATGATTTACATGACGATGCAAGAGGGGGTGTAATATTGTATTGAGCTTTAGTTGAACATAATTATCATTGCTCGAAGATTATTACACAAAAGAAGTCTTATAATTCATTGCAAACATAGTTTTTTGATAATCTTAATAACAGTTTTTCAAATAAATTCAAAGCAATTAAAAAATTTATAAAAATTATACACATATTTTTAAACTCATAGATTGATTGTATTTTCGAGTTATATGTAATTTAAATATCATTTCATATTTCAATAAAAAAAATCATTATATTTAGATCATTGTAAATTTTGTGCTACTTTTATTGTTTTTTATGAAATATTAAATAATACTTAAATTATAATTTAAGTATAGATAAATTTTTATTGTTTTTTATGAAATATTAAATAATACTTAAATTATAATTTAAGTATAGATAAATTTATAAATTCAAGAATATATGTATAAATATTTTTGAAGATTTTTTTATTCATTTAAAAAAATATTATTCAAGTTATCAAAATAATCGTTGTCAATGAATCTCATCTTTTTTCAACATAACTAATTATACTTAAAATAAACATCCCTTTCTAAATAAATTTTAAATGCTTGAGAGTTGACACCAAGGAAAATTATACCCAGAAACCTTCATTAAACACAGTCCACATGAAGCCGTAAGAAAAGGATGGAATTGAGGAGTAAAATTGGTATAATTTTATGCTAACTAAGAGAGTTCATGAGTCGATTTCAAACATGGCGGATCACAATGGATACGACTTGTTTCATTTTTATTGTCTCGGTTTCAAATAATAAATTTAAATCGTTGAATATTATTTGCTTAGGGAATTGAGTATTTATATGTTCAAATTTATTGTCATTTGATTACAAGAAGTAGCAATTTTATTCTTTTGTAATTACTCGGCTTAAGTTAGGAATACGCATAAAGTTTTTTCATTAAATTTTGGTCGTTCCTTAAACTTTTTTAATAATATATGTTCTTAAACTACATGAATTATTTCAAATAATCCAGATGGTACATGTCCGCATAACCATTTGAAATAAAAAAATATATAATAATATTTTTACAAATTCTTTTGAGCCATGGATATATCTTCATGTCTTTTGAACATTTAAAGATAATTCAAATGAGAAGTAATTTCCATCCATAAAACATTTAATTAAAAGGATTGTCACATCAAATTGCACTAGGTCATTTAGAATATTATGCTGTTCTTATCATTTTTATAAATCCTTCATGACAGGGGATGTTAACTTGAAAACGAAGAAGAATGTTTGGTCTCACCTTTTATAAAGACAGACTGAATAATATGTATATCCATATGATTATCCCTTTTTTTTGCAATTTTGAAAATTTGAAATATAAAATTTGGGACTTCAGAAATAAATGTTGTGCACTTCATATATATCAATGCCAATCGTTAAAAAAAAATATGTCACTTGAAATCCAACTCAATAACTTTTTTTAATATAGTTCAGAAACTCACTAGTTAATTTAATTTTGTATATAAGCTTTGTTCCATGTTTATGCTCGTGAAAATAAAACAAAAATAACCAACGTTCTACCAAGAATGAATGGAAATTTTCCAACGGAGCACCTTTTTTTCTTCTTCCTTTTTTGTGAATTTCAGAAATGTAGAAAATAGAACTATTTTTCAAAGGTCGGTGACAGTATCTAGTACCAATAAGATCGTGAGACTTTATCAGTGATGTGGACCTGTCACAACCGTCAGATGACAGGTTGAGATCGAAACGGACGGTTCTGTGGCGAATTTTGGATTACAAAACAGAGGTCGACACGGACACGGTGGTCCATGAGATGTGCACCAGTCGCACCCTGCAAGTTGCATTCCATTTTGTATCTTCCTCTCTTTCTACACATCTTCCTGTGTGGCCATTTATATCTCGGTCTCATAAAGCGCCCGCTTACAGTTCGTATGTGATCCATCAATCATTCACAACATAGGGGACCACACAGCATGAGGCGCATAAAACACAGTCCTAGTTATTTTACCAGAGAACAGCTCGAGGTCGATATAATAAATGACATAGGCATATGTCCATGTCACGAATCGAAGAACGCGTCAAAATACGAAACGGCGGTGACCAGTAATATTCGGATGGTCCCGTGTTTTGCAACTTTTGTTCGCACAAAGGAGAGACGAGAGAATTTTTGGTTGAGAGGCGCTCTGTCTCAGACCAGACGAGGTCTCTTTTTTTAGCATTTGTTTAATCCTTTTAGACAGTGAAAGAAAGAATCAAAATGGGATGGATGGCAATCAGGATGAGAGTGTGAAAGTGGACTTGCTTCCTCTTGTTCTCTAGTTATTCAATAAAATTGGAAATTCAATAATCAAATGTGTATGTTTTTCTTTTCTTTTTCTTTTCTTTTTTTTTTGTTGATGAACAAACAATGGGCCAATGGCAAATTTGTGGACACAAAATGCTGAACCGCTTGTCCTCTTGTTATTGTTTTGCCACTTTTGTGAATTATGTTATTGTTTCCTCTTGGACTGTATGTTGAAGAAAACTGGTTCCTCCTGTGAAGTGTGTTTTCTCATATGTTAGAGTTTTAAAAATGATACACATATTGATTAGACATCACACAATAACATATGTGATAACATAATATATGATCAGTACACATGTGTATATTACATAATGTGTATTATGTAGCTACGTAGTTAACGTTATGATAGGAAGGAACACTTTATTTATACATATTAGAGGTGTCTTGTACAGTGACAGAGGCATATTGGCTCCTCCCTCTGTCAAAATATTTTTAAAAAGTATATCCACGAAAATTATATTTTAAACAAAATTATAAAAATATGATTTAATTTTAATATATTATAACAATATGTCTCAATCTCAAAATATTTTACAATTATATCCTTGCAACTATACTTTAACATAAAATTATAGAATTATACTTAAATTTTAAAATAATTATAAAATTATGTTTCATCCTAAAACTTTATCTCACCATATATTCCTCGTAAGTCTTGCATGATGTCTTTTTACACTCATTTGACCAAATAGTAAACACATGTCACTGAATCGTCACACAAATATTATTTGAAACTTTTTTTAATCTGTAATATGTTTTTACCATGAGAAAAAATTTCCTAACATTTTTCTTCATTTTATATTATTTTCACAAATTTAACATTTTTTATATTTGTTTCAATGAATAAGATAAGTCCAAAAAAACTGTGACTAAATATTACTATAAACATTGCTAAATATAATTGATATGTCATAGACTCATAGGTGTGTCATGTCATTATGTCACAACATAATATGATATATTTAAACATGAAGTATCATATCTTTCCATCATTTTTAACAAATCACTATATTCTAATTACATCATGACACGAGATAAACACTTGCCACATCACATTTTTAAAAATACTATCCTAGAAAGCTTAAAATTAAAAAGACCGCACAACAGTCATTTCGTCATTGCGGAATAATAATAACACTAAGAATAGAAACATCATGTCCCAATTCATATCCTCTATAATACTATATGTATAACGGTAAAAAATCCCTCTCTACAAAACTTCTCGCACGGATTTTGATATTATTTATCACAATAATCACTATAATGATTGTATATAATTTATGTCCACTATATTCTTTGAATTAGTTACTCTCTCAAGAGAATATAGACTCCATGCCCAAGGCCCAAAATTGAACGAGCCCAAGCTGGCAGAACAAATTGCCTTCTTTTTCTTTCTGATTAGTAACAATTTCTGCATCTTGTACTGTTCGTCCTTCGATCCTGCATGAACTCATGGCACCTTTTGTCTCAAATTCCTCCAACTATCAAATCGGAGCCATACCGTCTTGTTCTTGCTTTTAGCATTGACCAGCCGAGCGCTGAATTACTATTTATTTTGATAGCTAGGAAAAAAAGCTGCTTTCTGTTTTCTCTTCTCGAGATTTTTTTTTTCTTCGATCCCTTCATCCTTCGGGGCAGCCTTCAGTAGAATTGGACTAAGACGAAGGGAGGGAAATTCAGCCTTCAGTAGAAAGTGGATATGCCAAAATGAGAACTTTGACACAGCATCAATTGTTTTATCTGATAAGGAATGACTACATTTGGAACTTAAGATGAATTATTTCGACTGTTGATGACAAATAATTTATCGGCTTGCTTAATAACCAGGTATAACCACATAAGCGTTTCATAACAACGCCGAATCTATGATTTCAGTACCGAACTGGCTAATGTCATATTCCCCACATAAGAAATTCTCCAGGTAGCCCTCTGTCATGCTTTATTTGTAACAGCAAATATGATCATTACCAAGTGGCTAAGTGCAATCTGATTCTGATTCTCGTTTCTAATTCCAAATGTGTGCCAAACTCCATTCAGATTCTCCAATTCTGTTTCGCTTTCATGAATAATATCAATTCTGAGGAAATTTTTTTGAGGCAATTTCAAGAAAGATACTCAAGTCTCAACGCTCTGTCGGGAAATATGACACACAAATCTAGTGGATCATAATTTTTCTACAAAAGAATTAATATTACAATCCTAATACATTGGAACCAATATTTCAAGCAAACAAAAGCAAATTGTCAGACCTGCAATGAACTACAAAACTATATGATGACTGATTTCACAAAAGAATAACAAATTTCTATCAATAAACTAAAAAAAAATATGATGACATGCTTTACCTTCTTCATCTTAGTATCATTTGACCGAAATCTAAATTCTACAGTATGCAAAAAAAAATCAGAACACCAAGAGGATATGTAGTCTGTAAGTCCGGCACAGCAGAGAGCCCTTTTGACAAATAACTATGGCGAGAAATTTCTCAGTATTTCAACAAACTCAGGATATGCCGTGAAACAACGCATCAATGATGCCACCCAATATTTCTCTCAATTTTGAAGAAATTTACCAAATCTCCCTCCACAATCCAAGGATAACCACTGTATGTTGAGTCAGTAAATTCCTCAGACTATGAAATCTGAATTGCAAAACCCCTCAGCCAGACCAAGTTACAAAACACCAGCTACAAAATCTGAATTGCATTCTGTGAGCAGAATAGTTTAGATCGATAATTGCTTTTAATCCTAAAATGCCATAGCCTCCCCTTTGAAGCCACCAAATTCTCATCACATAAAAACTCCCATGCGAACCACCTCTCCACCGTCCGATCCACATTATGCACAATAACATCCGTTGGACTCAAAACCGACCCTTTTTTAATCCTTCCAATAACCCCAGCAGTATAGATTGCACTCATTCGGCCCGGTTGGTCTGGACCGCTGCCACTGGGCCCGTCCACTACTATAATGTCCCATCTTTTGTTATACACTACTTTTGGTAGCCCTGTCAAAGCCAGTTTGCAGCGAGATGTGAGCAGTTTATCAGGCACTATCCTGCAATTTGGGGCAAATGTCAAGGCATAGATGCTCATGTAATAAAAAGAACAAAGTTTTGGGATTTAAGAGACTCACTACCTTATTGGATATATTAGATCTATAAAATGGAGCAATGCAATTTTGGAATTTTATGTATTTGAAGACCGGTAAATTTTGCAGGAAAGAAGGTCCATAACTGTAGTTGCAGTACCAGACATAAAAGGTGCCACTGCAACTGTGCAGATCAGGTTCCAGCCAGATAATTATTTTCCCTTTTCTTTAATTTTGTTAGTTTAGAATTGTAAACTACGGCTCAATTCAGCAAACTAAGTGTTAACTATTCTGTCATTTGGAAGACTAGAAATAGAAACCACACTTCTATAATTTGACACTATAAGGTAAAGATCCATTTTTAGTATGTGGATATTTTGAGGCTTAGTTTATTATAAGATCTACTGTCAATTTGGAATCTGCAACAATGGAAACCATTGAAATGCAGTGCTCGATTCATCGAACCTACACAAACCAAACTTCAGAATCAAGAACTAGTGCACTTGGATCCTCAACCAAATCTAAATCAAACCAACCAAGAAATTGTACCTGCAATCATCTCCAATTCTGGCATCACGCAACAGATCATAGGCTTCACTGGCCTTGAAATTATACTGCACCCAATGCATCTCCACGCCGTCCCTTCTCTCCAATCGGTGCTCCCTGATTCTTGTAAAATCATCCTCTAGAAAGACCGAACTGCCCCCGTGGTTCGATCTCGCCAATTCGAGGTGTTGCGGGGTGCTGAGGCCGAAGAAGAGGACGTTACAAGGGGCTCTCTTGGCAATTAGGGATTGGATCAAGCTGAATTCTTTTGGGGTGAAGGGGTCTCGTGAGAAAGTAGAGATGAGAGAGTGGTGGTGGAGGTGGCGACTGGAAGGACCGGAGAAGGTGGTGGTGATAATTAGCAGCCTGATGAAGGAGATGGTTGAGAAAGAGAGCAGCAGCAGGAAGAACAGTCTTTTTCTACTAATTCTCATCTTTTGTTTTGGTTATGGTTTTGGGTGTTGGTGTTGGTGTTGGTGGTGACCATTAAGTTTTTTTTTTTTTCTTTTTCCTTGAGATTTGAACTTCGAAGGAAAGGAGATCAAGGGATGGAGTGGTGTTCGTACGGATGATTTAAGTTTAATTATACTTATTTAAATCAGGCTGTACTTCGGTTGTAACTTCCGTGGAAAATAAGAATGAATCTGTTCGACCGTGTTCTCAGACACCAAATTTGGATCTTTTCTGTAAAGAGGCAGATATATATTCATTAATATGGATTTTTTATTCAAATTAAATAAATTATTATTTATATTAATAACTCTATTATGCAATTAATTTTATAATATTCAAATTGAGTTATTATTTAAGTTAGTGGTATTTGAATTGAATAATAAAAATATTTTATAAAATAATTATATTAAATAAACATACAATAAATGTAGCTCCAAAAATTCATATAAATAATAAATAAACATATCAAACAGCTTATGTGTGCAATTTGAAAATATATTTCAATAATAAATAAGGCCAAATTGATTAAAAATTTATATAAATATGTTCAAAAACATTTTAAATTAATTTTAGTACAATTTGGGTTGCAAGATAGGTAAGTAATTTAGCTCTAAAAACATAAAAACTAAAAAAAACATATTCAGCTGCTTTTGTGTTTGATTATATTTCAATGAAAAATGAAATCAAATTGATTAAAAAAACGTGTATAAATATGTTAAAATAATTTTAAATATTTTTTCATGCAATCTTAGATAAAAAAAATAAGTCCTAACTAATCAATTTAGTTTCAAAAACTCATACAAATAATTAATAAACATATCAAGTAGCTTAAATGTGAATTTTGATAATATTTCAATGAGAAATGAGGTCAAATTGATTAAAAATTTATATAAATATATTAAAAATCATTTTAAATATATTTTAATGCAATTTGACATGAAATATAGATCATGACTATTCACTTTAGCTCCAAAAATACATATAAATAAAAAATAAATATATCCAACTACTTATATGTTAATTTTGATAATATTTCAATGAGAAATAAGGTCAAATTGATAAAAAAAACTTAATATTTTCAAAAGAGTTTTAATTGGGAGAGGTCCCATAAGCTCAGAGTCATCTCACAATCCTCTGTGAATAAGGTATTGGTGACATAGTTCCAGCGCTCCGCGAATGCTCGAAATAAGGATATGTCCTGGTTCTATCCGAATAATGAGAGGTACACCGCCTCATAAATCCTCGATTGCTTAAGCATGTTTTTCTCTGTAAGTAGGGTGAACTGAACCCATTCCACTTGACGGGGATGCTTGTCCAAAGTCCCGCGAAGCACGCGCTTGTCATCCCAACGACACACCCGATACAAAGACATACCCTTGTTTCCTTAACACTCTTAAAAAAACAGAGATGGCACCAGAACAGGTCTTTCGCCTTGCAAAGCCTCATTACCAGTTCTGATTGGTGACTCTTTGTTTGCCATTAAAAAATTGCTAAGAGAATACACACAAAATAAATTATATGAAATTAACGGCACAATTTCATATGATTTTTATGCAAAAAATTTGAAACTATGAAATTATGCCCAATTTCATAATTCACTATATGTGAAAATTATTTCTTAAAATTAAAAAAATAATTTCACAAAATGACAATGTCAAATATTAAGTCATGAAATTATTTTCAATCTCATGATTTATTACACCTCAAAATTATTTCTTCAAATTAAAAATAATTTCATGAAATAATCATGCAAAAAACCCCTTCAAAAAAATGTGTGCAAAGATATATGAACAAAACCCTAATTATATGAAATTAAGAAAAAAATTCATATAATTAATTAATCATGCCAAATCCAAAATCATGAATTTTATTCATGAAAAATGTCCCAGATATTATTCCTTGGAATCAAAGAATAATTCTTTGGAATAATCATGCGAAACATTAATTGTATAAGATTAATATGACTAATCATATACAATTAATGAATTAAGTGAAATTACTACTTAATTTCACACCCAAAAATAGCAAAAATATTACCTAAAAATAATAGAATCATAGAACATATTTTCTATAATTTTTTAATAATTTTTCATTGATTTTTTACATGAAAAATAAAATAAAAAGGGAAAAGGAATAAAGAAAGTACAACAAATCAGAGCTGGAGACTCCTCTATGTGACTTGGGGGATACACAACATTCTGGGTACAAACTGGGGTTCTCAAATGGTTAGATAAGTCCCCGGACCCACCTGTCATACACACAAAGCACCCGTTGGGCTTTAAATGAACACATCACACGTGAACCGACTCACTGACATTGTGTTTCGGCTCACGTGAACCACGCTCATGAGCTCACTCTCAATTTTTCGCTAAGGGATGAGTCTCATTAAACCTGACAACTTGGCTCCGTTCCTTTACTCCCTTTGCATATGGGCCCTAACGCTCAGGAGCACCTCATCAACAAAGGAAAAGTAAGGAAACAAAAGGATGAGCTCGGTCCACACACTCTTTCCCTCTGACAATTGCAAAATCAAAAAATGGTGCATGTGAACCGAGCTCAAACAAACAAAACTTCGGATTTAAACTCTTCTCTTCCTCTCTTCTTCTTCCTCGAACTCTAAAGCTCCCCGAAAGACAAAAATGGAGGAATGGTGTATAGTGTGAGTTGGTTCAAACCATTTTAAGGACTTAATCTATACCCTAAGATGAGTTCAATGCCACAAATAGTTTTGAAAATAGTAAATTGAATAAAAAGAAAAAATTCAAAAGAGAAAGTACCTCGACCTTAAAGTGGACTAGGCAATTGAGAGCTCAAGAGGCCAAACCAACACTTGGAGAAGCTTTAAAACACCTCCACAATATTGCCTGAGGTGCCAATTTTGGGTAAAAGACACTCAATTGATGAGTTCACCACTTGGTGCTTGGGTCCGACTCGGGTGTGGTCAATTATCACGGCCCGTTGCTCAAGTGATCAATGTTTGCTGTCAAAAAAATATATAAATAAATAATACCAAAAATACACACAAGTTAAAATACATGAAATTAACAAATATGATTTCATGTGATTTTCATGCCGAAATTATGATCAATTTCGTAATTCACCGCATATGAAATTTATTTCTTGGGATTAAGATACAATTCCATGAAATAATCATGCTAAGTCTTAAATTATGAAATTATGTCCAATTTCATAATTTGCCACATATAAAATTTATTTCTTGAAATTAAAATATAATTTCATGAAATGGTTATGACAAATGTTAAAATTATGAAATTATGTCGAATTTCATAGTTCATTACATTTGAAATTTATTTCTTGAACTTAAGAAAGTTTTCCATGAAATAATCGTGTCGAATATTAAATCATGGAATTATACTCAATTTTATGATTTATCACATATGAAATTTATTTCCTAAAATTAAGAAATGAATTCATAAAATAATCATATCAAATACAGTAATTATGTGAGATTAATGCCTAATTTCATATGATACATAATTATAAAATAAAATTAATGCCTAATTTCATATGATACACAATGATAAAATGAAATTAATGCCTAATTTCATTCAAAAAAAATGCCAAAATTAGTCTTAAAGATCATAGAAATGTATTCTATGATTTTACAATAATTTTCATGATTTTATCATAAACAATTTCATGAAAAGTAAATTAGAAATGAAATAAATACAAAAGATAACACAAGTGAAGAAACATTTATGTGCAACTTGGGGCTCTGTTGCATGAGCCACATGAGGAGCTCTTCCCAGCGAAAAAAGAAAGAGAAAGAGAGGGAAGCAAGAAGGATAAGTGAATGCTCCCGATGCACCATCTCTCTTTCTCATTAAATATGACAATGGGGCCAATTTCCGTGAACTACGACTACGCAAAACTGAAAAATGAAATGTGTCTCATTAAACCTTACACATGGGGTCCCCTTCACTTCAGGAGCTACCAATTGGGACCCAAACCCAGCCCCCTTCTCTCTCCGACAGTGGGCCCCACATAACAGACTCTCCTCCCTCACCTCACCTTTCTTGCGCAAAACCAACCCCTGGCCGGATCTGGCCGAAGACAGGGGGCAGCTCTCCGGGCATCTCGCGCCGATTCTTCTTAGCCTCGGGTAGAGCTCGATTAGGATAGTTCATGGAAGCCGTCAATTTCAAAAATAGATGGATTAACGGGGGAGAAATCGGGTACGAAAGTTACCTTAGTGAAGATGCCGAATGAGCAAATTGGCGACCAATAGCCCAAATTGAATGGTTGGGGAGCGTCACAAAAGTGCCACGACGGTGTTCAAAGTTTCAATTGGAAGTTTGGAGTGGTGGAATGGCGGGGTCACAAAGGGAAGCCCGAATTGAGTAAATTGGGGTTACAAAGGATAATTCCAGGTTATGAATATGTTATGGGGATGTCAAATAAGCTCTCAATGATGTAAAACAAGTATCAAACGCATCCAAAAAGTGCAAGCTGTCCCAAGCTCGAAAATTGAAAAAGACAAGTGTGTTTTGGATGCCTCTGACACAATCCAGCCTTTTGAAGACACTTGACACACTTTGATAGGCTTCAGAAATGCAGAAGAATCAGAAAAATAGAAAAGAAACAAATTTTATGCTATGTTGGGCAATGTTTGTCTTTAGCCAATTTTCAATTTCCACCATTTGATTAAAATTGATGGTGGAGATGATATCAATGTATTGTCCTAGACTTGAGGCTATATAAGGACCCCGCCCCCATCTGCCAAAAAAAAGAGAAAAAAAAGGAAGAAAAAATATCTTAGGGTTAGCCAATTTCAAAAATTTTGAGTTTTTTAAAAAAAAAACTGAAATTTTCATTTATAGATTTGGAATTCATTTTCTTGAGTTGTGAAAGGTATGAAATGTATGCAATTAATGAAATTTTATATTTTTCTTAATGAGTAAAATATATTTCCTTTTTTGCTTTTGTTGTCTTTTTTTTAAAAAAAAAATAAAAAAAGGAGATCAAAGATTAGTGTTGTAGTGAATGCTACCTCTATATCTTTATTTTCTCAATTTAAAATTAGCTTTATTAATATAATTTCTTTTTTTATAAATTTTTGATAAATATATATTTAAGAGGATTATGGTGAATGCCATCTCTCAAAAAAAAATTGGAAATAAGGTGTTGGAGTGAATTCTACCCCTTATTCTAGATTTAATACAGTGCTAAGCATCAAACAAAGCATAATATCAAACTCGAAATTTCAAAAATCGAGTTGAAATATTGTCAAAATTCTGTAAAAATAAGAAAAGTTTGTGATTTTGACACAAATTCATGCTTTTTAATAAAAAAATTATTTAAAACTTAACCCTCCTTGTTCTCTTACATTTATTTAGTGAAACAATGTTATTTGTGAGCTTATATCAGTACTTTAAAGCTCATTGAGCCTTATGATGCTCAACTGGTATCAAACAGGTGCATTTTTGTTAATTTTTTTTGAAATTTCATATCTTTTTATTTACTATGCCAATTGGCCTCAAATTTGGACAGGACTTAGAAAAAAAATTAAACACACATTATCCAAAAATTTCATAATTTTTGGACTTGTGAACAGGGAGATATCACCTGTTGAATTTCGCTGGTCCAAAATTTCTGTAAAAGTCAACTGATGGTCAAACACCAAACTCAACATAAAAAAAAACTGATTTAAATAAAAAAATATAGCCTGATAAAGGGTGATTGTTTATTTGATTTAGATTTTTTTTAAATTGATTAGGATGTGTGAATTGCTTGGAAAAATTAAAAAAAAAAGAAAAAAAACAGAAAACAGAACAGGCACAGATCTGGCATGTGCCTTATCTGGCCAGTTCAAAGATCAGCTAATATATCTTGATTCACTCACCCACTTGATCTGAAATTTTGCAAGAATATAGAGTATGTGTTCATGGACATGTTCCCAAAATTTAATATTTTTTTCAATTTTCTGTGATTTTATATGAATTTTTGAAGTTGGGTCTGTCAAAAGGAAAAAACTGGGTGGTTCTGTTTTTTTTCCTTTTCTGTTTTTTTTTTCTTTCTGTTTTTTTTTTCGTTTTTCTCCAGAAATAAAAAATGGTGAAATTGACTACTCAAATATACTGGAACATGATTAAATATGTTTTTAGACGAATCAATTGAAGAGAAAACATGGATAAATGAACGAATTTTCAATCGGTACCCAATCCGTTTGAGTCCATTCGGTACCGGTCGGTGAAACTCACATATTCAGAGATTTAAATTAAAATTAAGCTTCACAAACTTGTTTTTTATATTTTAACGATGCTACAGCTCGAAGGAATTGAACCAATTTGACAAAACAGGGTCAAAATCGACAAAAAACCGATTCCCCACGAGTTTCCAGCCCTAGCCGAAATGGTCGTGCTATGTCCGGCGATCTCCGGAGCTAGTGGCCACGAGACCGGGACAGTAGTGTCCTTCTCCCCAAGGCGACTCCGGTGGTGCCCCCCGATCGACGATCCGACGCCGGCAGCGCTCCGATCAAGAAGGAGCACGGATATTGATGCATGTGAAAGTGCAAATATTGATGAAATTTGAACTCAAGCATATGGGAGGGCAATCGCACGGATCTTGATGCCATCCGACAGCCCAGAAAAATTTAAAGTTTGGATCTTGATCAAAGGCTCACATTAATCTGTTTCAAAAAACAGACTTTAAACATTAAATAAAAAAATAATTTCTTAAAACCAAAAATCATGAAAAATAAATCAAAAATCATGGTTTCATTTGAAGATATTTTTGGATCAATAAAAAGTTACTTTTCATTTTATTTTTATCTTAAAAAAATTCAAAACATATCATCTTGTACAAATATTTTCTTATATTTTGATAAAACAAATCAAAATATTCAAGATACTCAAATTATTTATATTTTGATAAAACAAATCAAAATATTCAAAATACCCAAATTATTTATATTTTGATAAAACAAATCAAAATATTCAAGATATCCAATTTATATTATATTCAAAATGATTTAATCATGTTGTATTTTGATAAAACAAATCAAAATATTCAAAATGATCAAATCATGTTGTATTTTGATAAAACAAATCAAAATATTAAAATAACCAAATTATCTTATATTTTGATAAAACAAATCAAAATAAAGATACCCAAATTATGTTATATTTTGATAAAACAAATCAAAAATATTCAAAATAATCAAATTATGTTATATTTTGATAAAACAAATCAAAATATTCAAAATGATCAAATTATGTTATATTTTGATAAAACAAATCAAAATATTCAAAATGATCCAAGGATGTTATATTTTGATAAAACAAATTAAGATATTCAAAATGACGCAACTATGTTATATTTTGATAAAACAAATCAAGATATTCAAAATGACCAAATCATGTTATATTTTGATAAAACAAATCAAGATATTCAAAATCACCAATTTATGTTGTATTTTGATAAAACAAATCAAAATATTCAAAATAATCAAATTATGTTCTATTTTGATAAAACAAACCAAAATATTCAAAATACCCAAATTATGTTATATTTTGATAAAACAAATCAAAATATTCAAAATCACCAAATTTTCTTATATTTTGATAAAACAAATCAAAATATTCAAAATCATCAAATTATGCTGTATTTTGATAAAACAAATCAAAATATTCAAAATCACCAATTTATGTTGTATTTTGATAAAACAAATCAAAATATTCAAAATAATCAAATTATGTTCTATTTTGATAAAACAAATCAAAATATTCAAGACACCCAAATTTTCTTATATTTTGATGAAACAAATCAAAATATTCAAAATCACCAAATTTTCTTATATTTTGATGAAACAAATCAAAATATTCAAAATGATCCAAGGATGTTATATTTTGATAAAGCAAATTAAGATATTCAAAATGACCCAACTAGGTTATATTTTGATAAAACAAATCAAGATATTCAAAATAACTAAATCATGTTATATTTTGATAAAACAAATCAAGATATTCAAAATGACCAAATTATGTTATATTTTGATAAAACAAATCAAAATATTCAAAATAATCAAATTATGTTATGTTTTGATAAAACAAATCAAAATATTTAAAATAATCAAATTATGTCATATTTTGATAAAACAAATCAAAATATTCAAAATGATCAAATTATATTATATTTTGATAAAACAAATTGAAATATTCAAAATAATCAAATTATGTCATATTTTGATAAAACAAATCAAAATATTCAAAAATGATTGAATCATGTTATAAAACAAATCAAAATATTCAAAATAATCAAATTATATTATGTCTTGATAAAACATGACAAAATAATCAAAATAATCAAACTTTGTCATATTTTGATAAAACAAATTGAAATATTTAAAATATGCAAATATGTCTAAATATTTGACCGAACATGTCAAATATACAAATATACCCAAACTTTTGACCAAACATATCTAATATACAAATAAATCCAAATATTTGACCAAATATGCCAAATATGTAAATATGTCCAAATCTTTGACCAAACACGTCAAATATGCAAATCAACCCAAACATTTGATCAAATATGTCAAAAAATATAAATATGTGCAAACTTTTGACCAAACATGTCAAATATGCAAACATGCCCAAATCTTTGACCAAACATGTCAAATATGCAAATATGCCCAAAGTTCTGACCAAACATGTCAAATATGCAAATATGCCCAAACTTCTGACCAAATATGTCAAATATGCAAATATGCCCAAACTTCTCACCAAACATGTCAAATATGCAAATATGCCCAAACTTCTAACCAAACATGTCAAATATGCAAATATGTCCAAACTCTTGACAAAATTTGTCAAATATGCAAATATGTCCAAATCTTTGGCCAAATATGCCAAATATGCTAATAAGTCCAAAACTTGGTAAAACATACCAACATATCAAATCATATCAAATCATGTTTCGAGAACGTTAAACTGACAGTGCGCTTCAGGTTTAACGTACCTCATTTTGGAAATCGATAAAGAATTATACGTTCCCGATTCTCCAAATTTCTCAGGTTTCGAATTGGCATAGCGCTTCAGATTCGGGATTTGGAAGGTCAATAGACTGTTTATGACGATACGCCCTTGTCTTTGACATGAGCCTCTCTAGAGATTAAACATCTCTGGTTCCTTGAGTATCGAGTTGGAAGTGCGCTTCATATTCGAACTCCGTGAGATCAATAAGATTATACGTCCTCGATCTCTGATTTATGAGAAATTATACGTTTCTCTGACTTTAGATAATACGTATTTAGTCTTATTATCAAAAGTAATATCTTTTGGTTATTTTAAACATGTATTATAAAAAAAAGAAGGAAGAAATAAAGCCACAAATCTGATCCATATATTTTAATTAGTTTAGCACATTAATCAGAGGTTCCCGAGGCGTGAGCCGGGGTAATTAACGGCGGGGGCTTGCGCCCGTCGGAAAATAAAAGTTCCCACAATCACCTAAAATAATAAGTCCTTGAACGCACAAACACGCGCAGGTATGTACCTGCACCTTCTCCCCCGTGAGCGAGAACGCCAATGTCTCGCGCGTGGGCTGCGAAAAAGGACCGCACAATCAAATTAATGCCTTGGACACGTTTAGCGGTGCTCTAATGACATGTCAGGTGCTTGCGAGGCAAGGGAATGTTCGAGAAATACCCTCACCCGAAAGGCATGGTGCTCCAGCCCAAGAAGAAGACAAAGCCAACGGCTTTCTTCCCTCTCCCTAGTCCTGTGCAAAGGGACACGTGTATGTATCTCATGGGGTGACCTGGGCGCCAATTAGCTGGAGGAATCTCGCAAAGACAAGCCACATGCCAGTTGTTGCCTGTCGGGCTCCATCTCGGCCATTTGATCAAACGAATGGCTGGGATGATGCCAGCTCAGCTGTCAAGCTCAAACCATGCTCTATGGGCTATAAATAGACCCCAAAGAAGAGAATTGGAGACCCCCTCCAATAAGCTGAAGCTCTGCCAAAATCCAAAATCAACCCAAATTCCACAAAACAAAGCTCAATTAAGAAGAAGCAAGTTTGCATAGTCAGGTAAGGGACAGAGAAGCAAGCTCAAGCTTGGCTTAGTCCCAATTGAACTCTGGAGTCAGTCTCACCTTGATGGATGAGATGGCTAAACCTTCGAACTTAAGAGATGCACGTGTGTCGCTTCCCTTACAGAGCACAATTGGTGCCTAAGTTGGGTCTGAAGTACTCAATTGGTGAGTTCTCTCTGAGATTTAACAAGCATACTTCAATCAATTGGCACATGCAAATCAAGTTTCATGGGGATGGGCACATGTTGATCCCCTTTCTCTCAAGCTCTGTGCACATGTGCAGTGGCAATAAACCTCAAAAATGGGTTTATACGAGCTGTTATGCCGTCAAATTTCATCAAATTTCATTTATTATAATACATGACATTTTGATTCAATTTGACTTTGTTTCTCTTTGGTCTTCTGTTTTACATTTCTTAACATATCTGAATGCTCAAAATCATATCTGAGCAGCAAAAAAGCAATGAATATGCATACCGGTTTGAATCCATTAAATGTCACTTTCTGTTCAGCTGAGAGATCAGGCCATATCAATCAGTCTATTTGTCAATTTTCTATAAAATTTTAAGTCATGTAGAGTAGTTTTATATCAACTTGCAGCCCAAATTTTATAATTTTTGGAACTTTCTAGGAGGAGTTATGAATCTTCAAATCTTATCAATCTAAAAACTCAAAAAGTCAATCCTTGGTCAAACTGAGAATTTTCTTTTCTCTTTTAAATATAAAATCTAAAATTCCTTGATAAATTCACCTTTACAATACCTCATATTATGTTTTAAAGTGTTTAGAATAATTAAACCAGACTTTAACACATAAGTTAAGCCAAATCAATTCTTCAGCACAATCTGGTAAATGCATTTCTGTCCAGTTTAGTAAAAATTCAAAAACATGCTTTTTGTTAGTCTAATTAACTTGAAATTTCATGAACATTTAGAATGGATTTTAATGCACCTACTCATTATTTTTTGTCATTTTTGGGATTTTCTGTGATTTTATATGAATATTTGAAAATGGGTCCATCAAAATCAAAATTGAGTCAATTCTAGAATAAATACTACAAAAAGGAAAAAAAATGAAATTGATTCATGTAAAAATGAAATACATGTACAAAACTAGTGTAAAACCATTTTTGAACTTGATATTGACTCTATTAAATACATTTCAATATGTAATTCAAGAAAAATGTGGCAAAATAAAAAAAAACGAAATTGAAATCAATGTCCAAAATGCCACAATGTGCATAGAGAACAATGCACAACCAAATTGACGAAATTGATCATTCAAATATGCTCAAATTCACTCAAGGATACTTTTGAAGGGATTAATTGGGAATAAATTATAACAAAAATCCATGACACACCATTTGGTACCAAACGGTAAAAATTACAAAATTGATGATTTAAACTCAAATTAAACTTGAAAAACTTGTCACACATGTCTTAACGATGCTATATGCCAAAAGAATTGTATCAATTTGCTTAAAATCAGTTAAATCCATCAAAATTTCATCTCAGCAAATGTCTCAGCAGAAACCAAGGTGGCTATTCTCCTCCCCGGCGATCTAGGGCGTCGCCGACCATGAGACCACCACCATTGGACTCCTTGTGCGCCGACGATGCCAACCATGCCCGCCGTTCAGAGATCCGACGCCGGCAGGGTCTTGATCAAGGTCGTAGAAGAGAAATGTGAATATTAATGCACTTCAAAGTACGAATTTTGATGAAATTCAAACAACCCAGCACAGGCCAGATGCGCGCCTTTGCTGCAACGGCCTAGTTTTAAAGCTGCTTCAGAAGTAAACTAAAGTCCAGATCTTGATACATGGGCTCAAATCCAGCGGCCCATATTAATCTGTTCTGAAAATAAACTTTAAACATTAAATAAGAATATTTTCTTAAGCCCAAAAATCATGAAAAAATATTAAAAATTATGGTTTCACTTAAACATATTTTTGAAACAATAAAATTTCAATTTCAATTTAATTTTATTTTAAAGAAAATTTAAAGCATATATTATGTATATTATTTCATACAAATAAATAAATCAACATTTTTGTTAAATAATGTGATTTTTGTCAAATGTACAAATATATCAAAATATTTGACCAAACATGTTAAATATACAAATATATCTAGAAACAATAAAATATCAATTTTTATTTTTATTTTATTTGAAAGAAAATTTAAAGGATATATCATGCTTATATGTTATACAAATAAATAAATCAACATTTTTGTTAAGTAATTTAATTTTGTCAAATATACAAATCTATCCAAATATTTGATCAAACACATCAAATATACAAAGTTGACTAAATTCTTGACCAAATATGTCAAATATGCAAATATACCCAAATATTTGACAAAACATGTTAAATATGCAAATATATCCAAACACTTAATCAAATATGTTAAATATACAAATATACCCAAATATCTGACCAAACATGTCGAATATGCAAATATGTCCAAACTTTTGACCAAACATGTCAAATATGCAAATATGTCCAAACTTTTGACCAAACATGTCAAATATGCAAATATATCCAAACTTTTGACCAAATATGTCAAATATGCAAATGTGTCCAAATCTTTGACCAAACATGTCAAGTATACAAATATGTCCAAATCTTTAATGTTCCTCGTTTTTGAAATCGATAAATAATTATACGTTCCCGATTCTCTAATTTTCCTATGTTTCGAATTGGCATTCAGATTCAGGATTTGGGAGGTTAATAGACTGTTTTGGACAATACATCATTGTATTTGACATGGACCTCTATAGAGATTAAACATCTCTGATTCCTTGAGTATCGAGTTGTAAGTGCGTTTCATATTCGAATTGTATGAGATTATTAGGATTATATGTTCTTGATATCTGATTTGTGTGAGATTATACGTTTCTCTGACTTTAAATTATACGTCTTTAGTCTGATTGTTAAGAATTATAAATTCTGGTTACTTAGATTTCTTAAGATATACCATTAAGTATAACATAAAAAAAGTGGAGGTTAAATAGCTATGCTAATAAATAAACTTCTTTTGTATAATTTCATCAAAAATAAAATAAATTTGAAGGGAGAAAATAAAAGCCATGAATTCAACCTATATATTTTCATTATTTTAGCACATTAATCAGAGATTTCTGAGGCGAGAGCCGGGGTAATTAACGACGAGGACTTGCACCCGTCGAAAAATAAAAATCCCAGAATCACTAATAAGTCCTTAAACGCACAAACACGCGCTGGGATATAATTGCAACTTTTTCTCTCGTCAGTGAGGACGATGATGCCTCGTATAAAGTTGTACGTGGGCCGTAAAAAAGAACCGCACAAAATCAAATCTAACAAAATAAGTCTTGAATCGGAGATGAATTAATCTCAAACAATATATGAAACTGATGTGACGAAGAAAATAGGACCCTTCTAAATAATAACCTCCATCCATTTCGGTTGAAGAACCATTTATTGAACAACCAATAGTCAATTCTTATATATTGACAAGCAAATAATTCAAATATCGCTTGGCATAAATTAATTCAAGCCATGTCCTCTTTACGGAATCCATTGTAAAGTCTTTGCAAATCTGAACCATTAATTTCATATCGAACGGCATAGACCAAGTCTAATTTTATAGTAATAAAATCGATTCAGATCAAGTCTATTTTTATATCATTTTTTTTCCTAAGGCCTCATGACTATTGCGACAAATTTAATACATTATTTGCTTATAACATATCAGTTTTCAATTCTTGAGTATTCTTGCGCACGTTCTTTTTTATATAATCCATCAAAATATTAAGAATTAAGCGGATATAACTAAATACAGAATTAAAAATTAACTACAGAATGAAATATGCCAACGTATCTAAGATTCCTATAATATATTTTGAGGGAGCATTTGGATTTTTTTTTTCTTTGTTCTTTTTAAAGAAAAGAGACGAATTTAACTAAATAAATCTAGTTGTTCTCAATCGCCCACAATATTATAAGTAAATAACGAAACAAAGCATATATAAGAAGCTTGTAAAAGATAACTTGTAATCTTGTATCCATTTTTAGGTTGGGGGGGGGGGGGGGGGGGGATTTCACAACTATTAATTGTTGATAATTTTGTCGACTAATTTTAAATAATTTTGAAATATTTTTTATAAGTTTTTAAAAATAGAAAAAGTTGATAAATATTTTTTTTTTAAGTTATAGATTGATTATATTTTAAATTTCATATAATTTAAGAGTCATTTGATCTTCCATCAAAGACTGTTAAATATGAGTTGTTGTAAATATTATATAATTTTGATAGTCTTTGATAGAGTATCAAATAATATTTAAATTATATGAAAATAAAAACACTATCGATTTATAAGTTAAAAAATATGTTTATAATTTTTTTTTCTATTTTTAAGATTTTTTAAATTATTTAAAAATTTATTGTCAAATCTGTCAAAATCCCCCCCATTTTTTTTAAAATAACCATCAATTGAATAGTTCGTATCGAGTAACCATTTATTGAATAAAATGAATAGTCAAATTCTCATTGATTAACAATAGCTGAAATATCGCTCTATATAAATTAATGCCAGCGAGTATGGTACGGATCCTCTCCAATTGTACAGAACTCCTTGGAAATTTTCTACAAATCAGAACCATTAGTTTCAGACCAGATCAAATATAACTTCATTGCAATAAAATACGTCCGAACAGAGGCTGAGAACTCATTCACAATTAGAATGATCCCAAACCATCAGATCTCAAATGGACAGCTGATATCCGCCTATGACATCCGTATGAAACCGACACAATGGAGAGGATCCTACCTCCAACTAACGAATAGATAAAGAAAACTCTTCTTTCAATCCCGTTCATGTACTCCTTCAATCCCGTTCATGTACTCCTTCAATCCCGTTCAAGTTAAAAATATCCTTCTTTCAATCCCGTTGACAAAAATCTTTCATTATATGTATAATATAGATATGTACACCTCCTCCAATCTCCATTGTCGATCCCATTGCTCTCTCCTCTAGTGGCCACCTTTAAACCCCGACCCATCAAATAACCCCAAAACAAAACAAACAGCCATCGAAAATGAAGAACCGACCATTGACAGCCGCCGTCGCCGCCGGGATGGCGCTTCTCGCCGGAGCGATCCTTCTTACATCGAGCCTTTTCCGCTTCTCTTGCTCCCGTCCGAGCTTCTCTAGCCTGACCTCGCTCTCCCACCCCGACCTCATGACAGCCACGGTCAACTACGCCACGACCAGGGTGGTCCCACAACAATCCCGTGCTGAGATCTCCGAATCCCTCGCCGTGCTCCGCAAGCGTGCGCCGTGCAACTTCCTGGTCTTCGGGCTGGGCCACGATTCGCTGATGTGGCACGCCTTGAATGCTGGTGGTACGACTGTTTTCTTGGAGGAGGATCGGACCTGGTACAACACCGTGCTAAAGGAGTCATCATTTCTGACGGCGTACCATGTCGAGTACCGGACCCACCTGTCGGAGGCCGACGATCTCATCAATGGATGGAAGGAGGAGGAGATGTGTGCGCCTGAGAATGCGTATCTCAAGGGGAATCGACGGTGTAGATTGGCCCTGGAGAGTTTGCCCAATGCGATCTATGAGAAGGAATGGGATGTGATTATGATCGATGCACCTAAAGGGTATTATTATTTTGACTTTTTTAGTCTCTTTTTCTCCTAAAAATTACTCAACTATTCTTACTTGCAAGTCTTAATTCAACTTTCATACTGTTTCATATTTGCATTATTGCATACAATCTATACAGATAATCTGTGATTGAGGCTTATTGATAGGCCAAAATTTAAATATAGTGAGTTTGTGGCTGGTTTCAATGAGTACTTGCTTCCCTTTTGTATATTTTTGTGGGAATAAAACAAGGGTCAAGGGTCAAACCCCTTTGAAATTAGTATCTCTTGTAGAACAGACCTGAACTGTTTAATGGCAATTTGATGGTCTAATATCCTCCTGCCATTTTGTGAGGGAAGGTGGCAGCATAAGTCAACCTTAGTAATTGTTTGAAATTGCTTCTGCTGGGATGGAAGAACAATTTTGTTTGACTGTCCAGTTGAAATCTAGTCCTTCAGATTTGTTCCTATTGCTTGTGATTTAGTACAAAAGTATGCAAGTACCCAATTTTATGGTTTTTTTTTTAAACTTGTGTTCTGGTCTTAATGGATAATTGATATTTGGGAAGGAAGTGTCTTGGTGTGCAGGATGGAGTTGCATAACATATATCTTACCTTTTAATTCACTCTGCATCTCATAATATTTGATAGCTGTGGGGTTTGGGGAGGAGAGAAAATTTCAATTGTTGTTTACCCATTGTTCTAGAACTTGTATTAGTTTAGTAGTGCCTTAGTGGGAATCTCTATCTTGATTGAAGTAAATATATAATAATGTGTATTTTAGATAATTATCCTTATCTCCTCCTATGAAGTTTTCCTCTTCCTCCTTATTACCAACTATAGGAATTACTTGTTCGATGGCACATTTATGCCATAGTTTTTTTTGGATCAATGATACATAAGGCTCACTAAAATATAAATAAAAAAAGTACTCTTATGAATCAAATCTGAACCGTTTAAAATCGGACGGTTTAAAATTTTTTTGACGGCCAATGTGCCATAAAATCTATGATAGCGGATATGTACCCCCAGTATAGGGAATTCTACAATTGCAGGGAGGGACAGGGAATATAAATTTCTGCTCTAGATAATTATATAAATGAGTTTTGAGTTTTGATTATATAGCATGTGGAATGCATAAAAGGGGTTTTATGTGTTCTGTACTCTTTTTTCAGGAGACATAATTTTTGGGAATTCGAGGCCGTAGACCCAGAAAAGTTATTTGTTCTACTGGTATCTTTCAAGTTTGGTTTTTAATTATTTACATTAACATTGCATTTATATGCATTTAATATCATAATAAATATCGAAATCAACTTTCATTTAATTGGAAACTATATGAACGTCAATTTTTCTTTGTTTTTTCAACTATCGAAGCCAACTTTTCATTTAATTAGAAAGTAATAAAAACGTACATATGGTCATTGTCTGTGACTCCGCGTTAGTTCATTACTAGAAAACAATTGAACGCAATATGATAATGTGCTTTTAAATAGAGAAAAGAACACTGCATTTCTTTTTTTCTCTGTTGTTGGTCTTATCAACAATTTAATTCATATTGGGAAGTCTACGCGGCTGTTAAATTACAATCTTACATTTTTTTTAATGCTTAATGTTGGATTTTCTTTTTTTTTTTCTATTAGTTGTATTATTTATAATATCATTGCTTTACCCATTTTACCTGAGGTGTAGAAAAATGGTAATTCTTTCTGTTGTGCAAAATCTCTCTTACATAATTCACAAATGTCAGGTATAACAAATATGTATTTATCATTTTATCTGATGACACTGCAAATTGTATTAATGACAAAGCATTACATTTGAAGTGAGAGGTTACAAATATGAATTTCCAAGCATTTTTCTTTTTTTCTAAAAGATCAAGAAAATCCTTGTGAAAGACGAATTGATTTTTATTTTTTAGTGTTTCTAAAGAGTTATTGAATCTTTTTTGAACCAATTATGCCATTACAGATACTATGCAGCGGCACCAGGTCGAATGGCAGCGATATACTCAGCGATGGTTATGGCAAGAGCCCGGAAAGGTGAAGGTGACACCGATATCTTTTTGCATGATGTCGATCGAAGGGTGGAGAGGACTTTTGCCAAGGAGTTTTTATGTGACAAGTATCGGGTTGGGGCTGTTGGAAGGCTGTGGCATTTCCGGGTCCCACCCATATCTCGGCAAGGGAATGAGACCGGCGACCCCTCCAAGAAATTTTGCTGAATGTTTTAACTGCATATTTATTATTACGTGCTAATATTTTTCTTTTCTTGCTTTTTTTTTCTTTTTTCTTTTTTTTTTTTTGGGGGGGGGGGGTGATGGAGGTAAAAGTATTTAAACATGTCAACACGATCTGTTGACTTCTTGTAAGGACTGGGGTTTTTGGAAGTCTATTATTCCCTTGTATTAGTTATATTTATTATGCATATAAAATAACAACTTTTATTTTCTCTGATTGTTGCATATAATGATATTGCATAGTCACTGGAGTAAAGAACCGGTAGAAGCATGAATCGGTACGGTAAGCGCCGGATGGTGGTACTTGGTGTTCTTGTATCCGTTGAAAATTAATCTTATCTATATTCTATATTTTGTTAAGTATTAATTTTATTTTTTGTTTATTAACATTAACCAGTAATGAATAGATAAATAATAATTTATATAATCCAATTTAAAAATATATCAAACAAACAAATTTATTGTTTTAAATACAACATGTACATATAATATCAGAGAATATAAGAAAAATATAATTAACGACTCATAATTTTTAGACACTATATATTATTGATTAAACAAAATTATATAAAATGTTGTATGTAAATCAATGTCATTATAATAACAACAAGAACAATAACAATAAATAATAATAATAAGGATATTAATATGCCACATGCGTCAGAAAAGCGTTACCATATGTTTCTACTTTCTGGTTCTTACTTTTGGTGGTGATTCATTCATATCTGAGAGACTTGAAAGCCATTTTCATTACTGACAGTCTGACATTGTCATATCGTGGGGCCCACTTCGAGCAGAAATACCTAGGCATCGCGTGGAGTTTCACAGATTCAATTTTTCAAATGGTCCTCCGCTTTTGCAATTGTCGACAATTCAATTTACGTTAAACGGATCTTGTCAGCGAATCCGTACTCTCCGCGGATGCCCGTTGCACAGATCCCGTTTTTAGCTCGTAGAAATATATGTATAATACAAATCCTAAAAATAATTAACTTTTAGAATTATTGACTGCTGCTACATCTCTGTCATTCAAATTCGTTATTAGAACTCTTTATTCAATCCGCAAATACCTGTGCCAAGTCTCCATTCCTTCCCCTTTTTTCATGTTCACACAACAGTTCGTTTATTTATCCATTAATTATAATTATATATTTGTTACTTGAGAATGTATTGCTCTCGTTAGTTAGTTAATTATTTATTATTTTATATAAATTTTATATAGATTTCATAACAGCTGTAATTTTTAATAATTATGGATTATTTATAGATAGATAATATTCAATGATAAATAAAAGGTGGATGATTGAGTGGATAAAATAGGATTAACTCTACACATCCTCTTTTTTACTATTTTCGTTTCTTTAGTACATTTTTGTTGGATGCAAAGTGTAGTTGCATATCGCCAAAATAAAGTGATATTTCGTTTTTGATAAAGTATAAGCTTTAGTAGCTCATATATTTTACTATATGTATCAGATTTGAATAATCGTTAGAACAAATAGAATGTAATATTTGATATATATTATGTTTTTCTTTAATTTTCAAAATATTCTTTGGTTCATATATAGACAAAATTAAAAAAAAAAAGTAACGAGTGCAATTTAAAATTTGTCCGTAATGCCATTAAAAATTTTGTAATTCTTATGAGAGCATTTAGTTTTTCTATTCTCTCTGTTGATTAAATTATCTGAAATAAATAAATATATTACTTTGTTTTTGTACGTTACAATTGTAAATTTTATTGTTTGAATCAAACTGATTTTTACAAAAATTACATGTGTTTGCTATTTAATCAAATTTCATTAGTTTTGTGATTTAAACAATATAAAAATTACCATTGAGTAAATAACAAATTAAAATTTATAAGAATCCTATATTTTAGATAAAACATATTACTTTGTTAGTTTCAAATTATTATTTTCTTTCTCATATTATTTGTATCTTTAATTATTATCTGTATTTTTGAAAGATAAATTATTTTTACATTCTAATTTCTGTATTCCTTATCCGTACTCAATGTTAAGTATAAATATTTTTTTATTTTTAAAGAATATATGTTTTAGAATTTAAATTCTGCACCTCTTAATTTTAAATATTTGAGATACAAATAAAAAAAATATGAATAAAAAGATATAGTTATTGCTTTTCTTAAAAATTTATTCCTGTATGATACTTTTTATCTTTTTATCTAATAAATAATAATACTATCACTGTATGATTAGTTAATGGAACAGCAACATGACTACATGAGGCCTCATCCTAATTTATTTTTAAAAGAAAATTCGGATTTGACTCCGGCGCAGGTGGTCTCCATTGCAAAATGAAAATGGAGACATCAGTCCATGTCTCTTGACCCACAAACCCCAGTTCTCCCCCCTTCATAGCAGCTCTAAGCCGACAACAAATGGCGGCTTCGGTGTACGGCGCCGAAGCTCCGGTCGACGCCGCAGATTTGGAGCGCACAGCTTTCCGTCGAGCGGAGAAGAAATACAAGCTCTACAAGACTCCCCTCCGCAAATCCAGGTCAATTCATCTCTCTGCTCGATCAGAAAAAAGAAAATTACGAGACCAAATCGTTTTGTTAAATCCAGCCTCCAAATCGGATGAGTTCAAGGGGGGTTCAGCTTACTAATTTCAAATCAAATGGAATTGTTGCAAAACAATGATGGTTGGTTGGTGTATTGGTACCGCATAAGAACCCTCCTCTTACATAATTTGCAGAGCAGTGTCATTATAATCTGGAGCTAATACAGATTTTCATTCACAGGAGAAAAACAAATGTAGTGAAACCAACTGTCAACTTGGCCGAAGTAGTTGATTTTAGAACTGCAATTAATGAGACACCGTCTCACCAAACTGGAATTGTCAGAGTTGAATGTGCCGATTTTGACCGACCTGTTTTTGGATTGATCGATAACCCTGGTAACATTACTTCCTTTCAATCTATTTAATACATACATTATTTAGAGCTGGTGTTCTCTTTCTAAAGTTACTTATTTTTCATAGGTTTTTATTTCATCCCAAATGCACTCTCATTTGAAGAGCAATGCCATTGGATTAGAGAAAGCTTGCAAAGCTTTCCTCAGCCTCCTAATAGAACAAATCTTACTGCCTTTTATGGCCCCATTTTCGATTTGTTTGATGCTGCGCAAAATCAGAAGGTTTTATCTGATCTAGAAAACCTAGGTAACCACCAAGGAGACACACAAAATGAGGAAATGAATTCATGCAAACATCCTCCCATCCCTGCAACTAAACTTCTTAGGAAGTTACGGTGGAGCACTCTGGGATTACAATTTGATTGGTCTAAGGTTAACCCCATTATATAACATGTAATTTTATACTATTGGCATGTTGTTGATTGACTGTTGATTCTTAAATTACCTCTTTTGGTTGTAGCGCAACTACAATGTATCATTGCCGCATAATGAAATACCAGAAGGGCTATGTGAACTTACTAAAAAGATGGCTTCTCCTGCCATGTCATCAGGAGAGGAGTTTTGTCCTGAAGCTGCAATTGTGAACTACTATGGGCCAAGTATGTGAGCCGCACGGCACATTTTTAAACATATCTTAACCTCAATTACATCCAAGTTCCTATTGCTTGACATTTTGGATTCTTTCAGGTGATATGCTAGGGGGCCACGTCGATGACATGGAAGCTGATTGGACTAGACCTATTGTCAGCATAAGGTAATCTTTATTCAGATGTTTTGTTTATGAAGAGAGATTGTAATCTTTAAAACAAGTTCTAAATGTGGCATCTCTCTGATATAGCCTAGGGTGTAAAGCAGTATTTCTTTTGGGAGGGAAAACAAGAAATGATGATCCTATAGCTATGTATGTTCGAAGCGGTGATATTGTACTCATGGCCGGTGAAGCTAGGGAGTGCTTTCATGGTATTCATCTGTTCATTGCATCTCTCTGTGTGTCCGTGTATACATTTCTGTGTGCCAAATTAACTCAACATATGTTAATATTTTTCTTTGTAGGAGTGCCTCGGATTTTCACTGATGAAGAAAATGCAGAGATTGCTTCACTTGTAACTCAATTTACCGGAAAAGATGACAAACTTATATTAGACTATATTAAAAATTCAAGGATAAATATTAATATAAGGCAAGTTACCTAGGTGTTTTACTTTTTTTTTTGTTGGGGTTGAAGAAGGGGCTGCCTTCCTGCAGTTCGTAGTTAGACAATTTTGTTGTGGATGTGTTCGTCCAAGGGCCAACTATTGAAAGACCCAAAGGATGATGCTGAAGAGATATCCTCTGCTGGTTTATTGTGAAAACTGTTGTATAATTTTTAGGCAACCATTGCTTGCATTTTAAATGGTGTTTTTGGAACTCAACCCGCTAAAGTTATTTTTTGTTGTTCTTATTATTTGGTGATTGTTATAGTGTAACTCAACTAATTTGTATGTTAACATTATAGTTATGATTTTCTTTGAACATTTCATAATAGTAACTATATCTTATCCTAAGAACATGCTACATTGCTGTTGCTTGTATTGCTGTAAAATCTGCCAAATGTCCTTCTGAAAATGGACATTATAATATATGCATCACAATCCATACAAATGTATACTACTACTGGTACGAACCACTCAGCACGAATGTTCCACATGCTAATATAAAATTTCTGCCTCTTAATGTTAAGTTCTGAAAAGCAGCTCATTGGAAGCTCAACCCAAAATATTGATGTTTCTTAATTAAGGGGACTTAGTTTGTCAATCAAGGAGCACCTGGTTGAGATTCATAAATAGAGCAAGTACAAGAGCAGTAGAGATGTTGCAATTGATAAATATATTTTAACATGTTACAAAATACAGATTAATGCAAAATTAAGCAGCTAGTTGCTAATTCTGACAATCTCCTGAAGTTGGTGCGGTGTTAAGATCGAACTGGCATTTAGATCAAAATTTGCACCTTCCAGCTCTTTGTGAAGCTGTAACATCACAAAAAATACAATATCCCGAAGTTAAAAAGAAAGAAGATCTCAAGGCAAATGTCCAAAACAGTGGCTGACGAGGTGTTGCAGAAAAGAACAATCCCAGCAAGGTATGGTACAAAACTAAGCCTTTTGATTTTCATCGATTTAATCTTATTTGGTTTCAAAATAAAAGGGAATTAGGGAACTATCATCCATTTTCTCAACTATCTTGATTTATATGAGATTTCTTCAACTTGTACAAAACAGCTGATATTCTGTGTGTGTGTGAGAGAGAGAGAGACAGCATACATAGTCAAGAATAGCAGATTGGTCTTCACAGCTGTATTTCCTCATGAGCTTTAACACTTCAAGTTGCTGTGATGAGAATAACAGTGAAGCTCAATTTACTTTTCAAGGGTTCAATTTATGAAAACAAACCTATGTGTGCTTTTTACCTGATCTTGTGAAACTTGTTGAGCATTGATCTTTTGTGCAAACTCATCTGGATCCAGCTCTGCCTCATCTATTGCCATCTCCTCTCTATTAAATAATGGAAGTTATTAAAATACCAGGTGCAGCAACTTGATCAATATAGACAAAGCTTATATGCATTGTTCATTTACTTGGTTTTATCTTATTACACTGTTTTGGTTGGAGGGGGGTGACTTTTTATTTGCTTGTTGTTTCTTACTGGATACTATCTTAGTGTTTGGTACCAAATTAGACAGTTCATCTCAGGGTACACTCTTCCATTATATGAACTTAAGAACATTAAGCAAAAAAATAGAAGTGATAAGAAAGCCTTGCCTTGTGACGAATTGATAAAATTTGATCATCAATTCCATGTCATTGTCATAAACTGTGTTCACTTTTCCCAAGCAACCTATCCCCAACCTTGGATCTGAAATTTCAGGATTATGTGCTAAAAGCAAATCAGTAGCTCCAGCATTCACGAAAGAAGATAAAGATCAACTGGAAAGAAAATGAAATAAACACAGAAGCACACAAATAGTATATGAAAAGGTGGCCGAATCATTGCTTGCACAGATCATAATTGAGTTTCAAATATCTTTTTCTGGGCCAGCAGACTCGCTGGATATGATAAATAAATGGATTTACTTGTATTGAGTCAGAGCAATATTGCAAATTTAAACCTGATTTGGGTTGTTTCATTGTTTATATGCTAGTACATTATGACCTGATCTCAGTATAATGTAATGGTTTATGATGTATAACTGGTACTGCAAATAGAATGCTAACCCCAGTGAAGCTAGAACAAAAAAGCATTTATATAAAGCTCAAACAAAAATCATAAAGGAATTGCAAATTGAAGAAACGTGCACCTATTCCCATCTCAAGAAGAATTTCCTCTTGAATAGCAGTTGTCACAGCAACTGCCTCCTGCACACAAAAAATAATATGTCAGTAAAAGAAGCAAATGACAGGATACAGAGTACAATAATATGATGTACTAATAAGTAGAATGGGGGCAATTAACCTGATTATCTCTGACAGCATCAACAATTCTCTTCTTGACATCTAATCAAAACTACATGCTAATTAGTGTTCACAACCATTGAAGCCCGAATTTCTTTCTAGAATACAGAAACTTAAAAAGTGCTTAGAAATTAGAGGACTGAAATGAGATGAGAGGGAAGGTACAGCACCAGGCTGAGAGACGAGGAAGGAGAAGCGGGAGAAGAGGTGGAGGAGCTGCTCTCTCGACAACATTTCTCCGGAGTTGTCTGACATGTTGCTTTTTGTTCTCCAGCAATGGCCGCTTCGCCAGTTTGCAAATAGGACCACTATTTTTGCTATCCTTACTCTTTGTTGTTTATTGGGAGAATTCACTTTTTTCCCCTCAACTGTCTTTAAAAATCCAAGTTGGTTCACAAACTTTTATTTATATCAAGTTGGTCCTTACATTTTAAAAAGAAAATCAAATCGGTCCTTCAACTTTTTCAAAAAAATCAAATTAGTTCTTAAATTTTAAATTACAGTAAATAAATCCTTTAACTTTTGAAATAATGTAAGTTTTGATTCCTGAACTTTCATTTGCATCTAGAAATGTCAGTTCTTGGTCTTACTTAATGGATTAACCTTATCCGATCCAATCTGATCTGTTATGACTTTTTAATTTGAATCGGGTATAAATATAAAAAAAATAATCTGTTTTGGGTTGGTTAAGTCAGGTTGAATCCGACTCGATCTGATCTGAATCGAACCCAACCCGATTTGATTTGAATCGAACCCAACCCATTTAAAAAAATAATAAAATAATACTAGTCTGAATCTTATTTCCTATTATAAATATAATTAGTCAAATGTCGGATTAGGTTGAATAAGGTTGTCTTGTTGGGTCAGACCAAGAACTGATATATACAGGCGTAAATAAAAGTTTAGAAACCAATTTAATTTTTCTGAAAAAATTGAGGGACTAAAGTTACATTTCTAAAAAATTAGAGAATTTATTTGCGTAAATTTAAAGTTTAAGAATCAATTTCATTTTTTTTAAGTTTAAAGATCAATTTTTTTTAAGTTTAAGAATTAATTTGATTTTTTTAAGAAAACTTAAGAATTAAACAGTGAATTTTTCATTGTTTATTTATTTTTTGGAAATTTAGAAACAAGTTTTTGAGGGGATAGGATAGGCTACTGTCAAGGGGACAATAATGGCCCGGCAGTGACTGGTTTGTGTAAGTTTGAGTTCCGATCAATATAGTTACATATTTTTTTTAAAATTGAGTGATAATTATATTTTTTATTTATATTTTAAATGTATTTATATATATTTTAAAAATATTTATATTTATTAATAAAAATATTTATATTTTATATTATTAGAATTAAAAATTATGTAAGTATAATAAAATTTTAATTTTAATTTTTTTTATAATCATTTAAGAAAAAATAATAAATATTTTTATACTAACTATAAATATTTTAAAATTTAAATATAAAGAAATTATTTATTTAGTATTATTTTCTTTATGTACAGATAAAATATACAAAATATGAGATGCAAGTAGTACCGGAGCTTCAACAAAATATTAGTGGGGCCAACTAATATAATTTTTTTTTTCAAATTGCGACGTTTATCAATTTGATTGAATGATTAAGTTCTATAAACACGAAACAAAACTACAAGGCTATTAGCCTATTGCCTACTGCTACAACTTACATGGTTTAGTCACTTCAGATTTTCAAAATAACAAAATTTTCTTTCATGAACATTAAATATTAATAATTTAATTTGTGCATTTTTTTTTTGGAAACTTTTGTTATTGCTAACTTCATTTCATAGTTTAATTTAAATCTGAAAGTGTCGTTGTACATACCGTGACCTCATGATTTTTTTATGCATATCACATACATCATAAATCACATCAATAATATTGAATTTCGTTTTTTCATAATTTATATTTGATATTGTTAAAATCATGAAAGTTCTTGAACGAATCAATAAATCAGCAAATCGACCAAAATAAAGATGTACCGCACGACAACTTCAACAAAGAATTTGCGACACACATCAAAATCATGTCCCCAGTAAAACAAAAAGTTACCTAACATTTTGCACCACTAAGCCACCAATCAAGATTATATTATATTTCAGGTGACGTATAAAGCGTGACAATGTAATCCGGGCCAGCCCACAAAGGCGCTAAAATTCGGGCCCGCTTTCCAGTCACCTCGACCTTTACCTCAGATCCCGCGCGGCGCCACCACAAGGCACCGCGTGTTACATCGATGTGGAGTCTCGTGTTACATCCGAGACAGCGCACGACAAACTCTCCAAAGCCAGAGAGCTTTTCTGCATATACTCGGTTCACGGAATATCCACAACATAACCTTGTCTGAATCACTAACTGCCACTCTCCTTCCAGAAATTTGAGCAACATCTTATGTAGCGGGTGTATAATAGGAAGTAAAATTCGGATTTCATATAAGAATACATGACGATGTGCATAGAAGAGCCGCAACCTTATCCCTAACCCAAAATTGCGCTTGCGCGCCTATTAATGTAATGCATCTCTCCCTCTCCCCAAAACCAAAACCATTGCGTTCCCAAAAACCCTAGAACCGCGCCAAAATCTTGAATTCCATTCCTAATTTATTCACATTTTAATTCCCCCCAATTTTTTTGCAAAGCTTATCCCTCCATCTTCCAGCCTAAGCTTTGCATTTAAAATTCCCCCCCAAAATTTTCGAACCCTTTTGGGAACGCTATAAATTCGCCTCCACCTATCACTTCCTTCTCTGCACCTAATCAATCAATTTTTCTAAAGTATCTCTGACCTTTCAATCCATTCCCCTCCGAATTTCATCAAAAAGAAAAAGAACCAATCAATCTTCAAGAAAACAAGAAAATCAAGAAAATGCCGGCTGTACCATCGTTGATTCCAGCTTCATACCTCGACGAGCCGCTCCTGGCGCCGAATCCGGAGCGCTTTTGCATGTTTCCGATCAAATACCCCTCCATTTGGGAGTTCTATAAGAAGGCAGTGGCTTCTTTCTGGACGGCCGAGGAGATCGACCTCTCGCAAGATTTGCGCCACTGGGATGTAACCCTGACCCCAGACGAGCGCCACTTCATCTCTCACGTGCTCGCCTTCTTCGCCTCCTCTGATGGCATCGTGCTAGAGAACCTCGCCACTCGCTTCATGTCGGATGTGCAGCTCCCTGAGGCACGCGCCTTCTATGGTTTTCAGATCGCCATAGAAAATATCCACTCCGAGACGTATTCCCTCCTTTTGGAGACCTACATCAAAGACGATGTTGAAAAATCGCGCCTTTTCTCTGCTATTGAGACGCTTCCATGTGTGACTCGCAAGGCGGAGTGGGCCCTGCGCTGGATCGAGTCGTCAGACTCCTTTGCGGACCGGCTGGTGGCGTTTGCATGTGTTGAGGGAATCTTCTTCTCTGGTTCGTTCTGTTCTATTTTCTGGCTGAAGAAACGGGGTCTGATGCCGGGGCTGACCTTCTCCAATGAACTGATTTCTCGGGATGAGGGATTACACTGTGATTTTGCATGTTTGTTGTATGGTTTGTTGAACAGGAAGTTGAGTGAGGAGAGAGTGAGGAGTATAGTGATGGATGCGGTGGAAATTGAGAAGGAATTCGTATGTGATGCCTTGCCAGTGGCTTTAGTGGGAATGAATGCTGATTTAATGAGCCAGTACATTGAATTCGTGGCGGATCGACTAGTGATGGCACTGGGTTGTGACAAGATTTATGGTGCTGGAAACCCGTTTGATTGGATGGAGCTGATATCGTTGCAAGGTAAGACAAATTTCTTTGAGAAGAGAGTCGGGGAGTACCAGAAGGCATCCATCATGTCTAGCCTGAATGGCGTAGGTGGCAACCATGTTTTCAAGATTGATGAGGATTTCTGAGATCCTTTTTCTATCTTAGGAAATTATTTAGTGGAGAATGGTGTTGTTGCGTTGTGTAATGTTATGTTTCAGAACTTCATAATGTCTGGGAGGTGTTTGATGAAATGCCTATGAGGCGGAAGGAGTAGTTTAGGGGTATTTTAATTGTGTGTTTGAATCGTATAAATGTACCTCATTTGCTTCTTTGGGTTAAATGAATGATTAGTTATTTGCATATTTCTGTTGATAATTGATGATGTGCATAATGAATTTGATGGTAATTTATTTGTTGGCTTTAGTTGGAAGTACGAACCGGATGATTCAAGCTGTGTTCTATGAAAATGTAAATTTGTTACATCATTTGGGGGGGGGGGGAACTTGCTTCTTGCAAATGCTCAGAGTTATCTTTCTGGTACTTTTATCAGTTCTTGAATTTGTGGTGGGAGATTCTGAGAAAAGAATCTGCATCAGTCATTCTGAAATTGTTTTAGATATGGCATCTGATACTGTGAGAGAACCCAAGAGGTAGATCTGGTAAAGTGCTAATTTGCAAATTCACAGAAAATGTACTGAAATTGTCGTCAAGCTTTTGTACACTGGTACTTGCTACACATTACATAAGATACAAGATCAAAGCACTATTCTGCCAAATACAACTTGCATCCTTTTGGCCCATAAGATACAAGATTAAAGTGCTGTTCTGCAAAATACAATCACATGCATCCTCTTGCCCCTTCATTGAAGTAATAGGTTGTAGCAATGCTCATTTAGGAGTGAATGCCTGCAAACGAGAAATTCACAAATTCATAATCCAACCCAAAGATAAGCATAGTAGGTAAAACAAATGCAATTGCACTTACAGCAAAGATGGTTGCATGGCCGGGGTCAGCAAGATGAGCGAAGAGGTTGTCAATAGGTCCAGTACCAGTGTAAATTGCCTGAAACCATGCACCCATAACAGCCAACATGGCCAACCTCCCGTTCTTTATCTCCTTTGTTCTCAACTCCTTGATCTTCTCGGGATCACCACTGCCCCAACCCAACGGGTCGAACCACAACCCACCTGGGTAGCCAACATCTGTACCTGTCAGTTTGTTGTTGGGGAATATGGGGTCGGTGTTGACACAACCAGGTTTGATTATGTCAGCCCAGCGGCGCCCTTCGGCCCATCCGATGAGGATTAGCTCGATTATGAAAAGAGTGGTGGTGTCGGTGAAATATTGGAGTTCACCGGCGGTGTACCATGAAGGGGTGTTTAGTATCCCTATCTTGGTCAGAAATTCAGGAATGAAAATGCCAGCAGCACCTAGCATGGCCCACCTGCAGTGGACCAGCTCTGCCTGTACATTCCACCGCAGGCTCTCTGGGTCAGATCCTGCATGTATGTTGGATTGCTGGTAAGCCCATTGTTCTTACTAGGTGATAATCAGGTCATTTCAATTGAACAATTTTAAGAGCTAATTGTGTCACCTTTTGGACTTCTTTGAAGTTTTTACCCTATTTTCTTACCATGGTGTACCAATCACAACTTTAATTGTGTGATTGGTCCTTTCTGAGAATAGTAAGTGTAGATATAAAATTTGTTTCTTGTTTTTTGTGAATAAACAGGTATGAGGAAAAAGGAACTACTACTCTGAACAAAAAATATTGAATATTCATCCTAGACGTACCGAGGCCCAACGGATCAAATCCAAAGTCTCCTGGAAGGCTGCAATCAATAATTAAACAAAGGAATTACTTTCCTGAAGGCAAAAAGATTCATAATCTAGAGTTTCTCAAATTTCACATTTATTTCAATATGTAAACAATGAAAACAACCCTGAAAAGATTAAAAAAGAAGTACTACATAGACTATGAGATGCCAGATTCCTGAAAATCTGAAACTGACATTAAGCTGATTGGGATATCATGATTGTGTAACAGAGTTTGTCATAACTTGGTCTCATGCAGGGGGTGAAATGGTAAATGTAGAAAATGAGAAGTGCGGAGGGAGGGGGGGGGGGGGTGGTGTGGATATTAACCTTCCATCAAGCCATGCAGGAGGGGTGCTGCCGGGGAACCAGAGAGGCCTTTCTGTGGCCTCGGCACATACCTTCATGGATCGCCGTGGTGCTGTGAATTTTGCACTTTGTCTCAGGCTCCTTCCTCCGAGGAAGGATCCTCTTGTTAGCCCATTCCTGCTTTTTGTTGGGATTTAAATTACCATTATGTTTTATATTCAAAACTTTATTTATTTATTTATTTTTTGCAACTGAAACTTTATTTTCTTACTACATGAACAAAGACTAAACCTACAGCAGTACCAATGTTACAGCTCATTTGTAAGTGACAAATAGATTAGTTTCTACTTTTCATCAAGGTCAAACTGCATACATTGCGAGCAAATATGAAAGAAAAGAAGTAATTCTGTGAATGATTTGTAATTTTTGCTCCATTAAGACTGAACTTGAAGTAATAGGAACTTGCTTTTCCAATAAAATGGATATGAAGTACATTTAATCATGAAAATGGTTATGAATTTATAGTGAAGTACTTGAATTTAACCCATCTTTTTAATTTAATGCACATCATTTTGATGAGGCAAGGCGATATTTAAGTATAGTCATGCAAATATCCTTCTTTTGGGAGACTATATAAAAAAAAAAATAGAAGTAATTAATGCAATCTAACCTGGCTAGAGTTGCAACAGCAGAAGAGGAAGCAGCAATAGAAGCCATCTCTCTACTGGTATACTGTTTCCCCTTGAGTAGTGGCGAGAGATTACAAATGAAAATTGTAAGGCTTTGGTGGTTTAATGCTACATCTGGAATTGGGTTTATCCCTGATAGATAGGAGAGAGGTGATGTGCTTCACTTATCTCTCGCCACGTGGAACAGAGAATCCATCTATTTTGTACCTCACCTCAGAATCGTAGTGCTGACTAGGATGCATAGAGATCTTGTGGCTATGATGCCATTTGGCGACTTCAGATGCCCCAAAAAAATCAGGGGTATGGGTCCATGCTGAGTCTCGGCCTTTATCTCTGGATTTTGGATGCAGAGATTTTGGTTCGGATCCTCTCCAATGGTACGGGGAACATCGTACTTTCCTAGCTGAATATGGACCGTTCATTTTAGATTAGATGATTTAGATCGATTTTAATGTGTCATGTAAGACAGATTTATGACCGATCTGAATCATTTCATAAAAGATGAATGGTGTAGATCTCTCTTATCCAATAAAATTCGGATAATTAAAAAGGAGACAAACTCAACGGAGTCATCAATTTGTTTGGGGGACTTTAATTTGGATAATTTACAAGGAAGTTCTTAATTCATTTACAAAATTGTTAAATCTCTCTAAGATACTCTCTTTCAAAAAGGCTCCTATTTTGTTGAAGAAACCAAAGAAGTTAATATCGATTACTGTTTTACTCATTCATGTAATTAAATTATAGCACAGTGAGAAGTTTGAATTCTCATGAAAGTTAATATGACATTACTAAATATTTAATTTTGGTATATTAAATATCAAATGCGTGTAAAAATAGTATTAAAAGCTAACTTAAATTTGTTTGTAATACTTGTTAACATTATTATGAATACATTTTTTCCAATTATGATGTAGTAGTGTTAAATAAATAATATGTATGACTCTTGTGCCAATAAGTAATACAAAGCGTACTAGCAGAGAAAAAAATCATTCATCCTAAAAATACAATGCAGTAGTTTTTTTTAAAAATATTCAAGATGTATGGTCTGTTGTAAAGTTTCTATTGGGCTAAAATACATAATGGATGTCATGGGTTGAATTGAGAATAGAAAAATTTAGAGCTTTTTAGGCCTAAAATACATTTTTTTATTTCACGGCCCATAAAGGCCTGCCTTTCATTAACTAAAAACATTTTCACCTTCACATTAAATTTGTCATAATAATAAGATTTAATCTTAGACAAAAACATTGTAGACGCGGTTCTTGAAGAATGTGTACACCGGTGGAAGGGCATTAAACAGGACCGCGTCACAGTTTAAAGGCGTTGCACACCAATAGAAACATCAAGTCTATGAAGAGATGTTGTAACTAGATGATGTTTTGTGCTCCGTTGCTACGGACTTGGTAGCATTTTTTGAAAGTCATGTAAACATTGCAAGTTGCAGTTGTTATACAAACTTTTTAGATGTACGTTTGTTTTGTAAACATTGATAGTTACCTTTTCAGAAATCAAAATTGACTAACCTCATTTCAGTTTTGGGAGGAGAAGGCGGATAGGACACAACATCTTTTTCAGAAACTCAAAGTACCAATTCCCATCTTAATTGCGATAGTCTGGTGCTATTCAGCGATATTCCTAGTTCTATTTGAAAGGTAACTTAAAATTAGAAAAAAAAATAACAGGGACAAATCTATAGTTCTTGTTTTGAATTGAGATAAGTAAAAGATAAAGTTATCGTCTCTTCTCACAGAAGATAATTTTACTCTCGAATTATTTTCAATTTATTTCGCTCCCAAACGAAACCATAGAGTTTACTAACTACAGTTTATGGTTTGATCTTAAGGAGTATTTGAAGCGATTATCCAAGCTATATATATGCAAAATAAATCTGCTTAACAACCGAAAACTGCGCTAAATAGATATAATGAAAAGAGCTAATCCAAGCTGATCGTGAGAGTGTGCAAGAGAAGTAAAGAGTGAGAGACACAAAATGAACAAAAGAGAAAAAGTAATAGAGCTTCTGGGACTAAGAGAGATGCACATTTTATTTTATTTTATATTTTTAAGAATATTCTGGAGAAGGATACATAAATGGACGGCGTGATTTACATACGCAGAAAATGAATGGTTGAGATTCATTTATTATTGTACACTGTAGCGTACTGTTCATAAGTCCTTTAAGGATTCATATACTATATACAATGTGAGAGATGCACATTTTAATTGTAAACGCAAACAGAAAACTAGTTCACAGCATTCTTTGAACGATTTGTGCATTAATTGTTCTCTCCATTTCGGAAATGGGCTTTCATTTATACTCAACATTCTTTAGCTTACATTCTAATTAAGGTATTTCTTCTTGAGGGAATCCAGAGCATCTATTATAATTAAATTAACCATGAGCCTATTACATACTATTATAAATTCATGAATTTGATGTAATAATAACTCAATGAGAATATGCTAAATAAACAACAATAAGTAAACAAAAATAATGCGGAATGTTAGGGGATGTTGGCTTGGCGTTTAAGGCTCATGAACTAGTAGTACCGGATCATGTGCTATAAATGCACAAGTGCCTATGCACTATATGCAGGGTATATTATACGCATCATTACAAATTTATAATTATACAATGTCACAAACTATACATAGAAATTAGAAAGAAGAAGAAGGGAATGCACCTACAAGCCAAATGACGCCGTTAAGCAACATTTGCTCTCAAATCCCAAAAACCAAAGAGCCACCTCATTGATGCTTCCCTTCCTTCTCTTATTTTGAGAACTGAGATACCAGTAAAATATTCTTGTCAAAACTTAAAAAAAAATTAAAATTATAGATATGTTGTTTTCAATGAAATAAACCATGTATAAAAATTTGATGTAATTTGATAATTGTTTGGCAATGGGAATTTCCAAAAAAAAATTGAATTATTGATTTTTTTTTTCAAATTTCTCAATTGATGATTAATTTGTGAACTATATTAAATTTGATATACAATCTATCTATAAATTATAATATTTTTAAAATTTAAATTCTTTTATCTAATATACACCTTATCAATTGTCTTCATTTTTAAATAAATTTATTATCAACATATTTTATATTTTTTTTAAATGGGTGGGAATCTATTAACAACTATTACTTTGACAATCTCAACAAATAATTTTCAAATAATTCCAAATAAATCTTAAAAATAGAAAAAAATTATAAACATATTTTTGAACTTACATACCGATTGTGTTCAAATTTCATACAATTTAAGTATTATTTGATATTCCATTAAAGACCATCAAAATTACATAATATTTACAACAGTCAAAATTTAACAGTCTTTGATGAAATATCAAATGACTTTTAAATTATATGAAATTTAAAACATAATCAATCTGTAAGCTAAAAAAAAAGTTTGTCAATTTTTTTTTCTATTTTTGAGAATTTTTAAGAATTATTTCAAAATTATTTAAAAAGTGATTGTCGAAGTTGTCAAAATAATAGTTGTCAAGAGATCCCCTCTCTTTTTAAATACACCCACTTAAAATGTCAATTTATCATTCTGTACAGCTGTATATAAGTCAAATACAAAAGATAATCAGTCTGTTAGTAAAGGAACAACTAAGTTCCTCCAAGTGGAATCATTATTAACAAACAAATTAACCTTATTCGGCAAGCATCATAATTAATTGAAATTGAAAATTAAAATTGTTGATACGTTCTCTCATGTGCTCTTTCAAAAAAAAAAAAAAGAAAGAAAAGATACGTTCTCTCATGTATTAAATTTGGTGTAACTTACAATCTATTTTATTTTTAATTTTGAGAAAAAAAAATTTCGTTGATTCTCTTGGTTTCTAATTAAATAAAATTATCGTCAATATAATCAACTTGTTAATTTAAACCCATAATTAAATAAAATAGTTTGAAGTTTCTTTTTCTGGTTTTCTCCAAAAAAAAAAAGAACATATATGGTTAAATGATCTCAGTTGTAGAAGTCTAATAAAAACAAATTAAGGATTGCTACTTCTTTTGTAGGTTCATTGATAGTTCAGTTTTTCCTTTTCCATTTTTGTATCTTTATAGTCAAATGTGTGACTTGTGATGGCTACTCATGAGTTTTGTTACTTTGTAGGACATGTTTCTCTTTTTTTAGTGCAACCATGACATTACAAAATGGGAAGGTTAATTTTTGAATAGTGACATTGTAGAAAGTGTGTTCCCATTTCTTAAAGCAATTGCTTGGAAATGAAATGGATGATGAAGTGGCACTTCAACGGAGTGACCCAAAATCCCATAAATATCCCTTTAATTAATTTTATTTTTTTGTGGTGGAATTCCTTACAAAAGACTCTATGAACATTTTTTTTCTTATTTAAAATGTAATGGAGAAAATAAATCTTGGATTTTGCTCCGGGATAGATGCAATAATTAGAAAACATGGAGGGATGGGAAAGAGAAAGATACATTTTTACTCATGCTCTCTAGTTCAAGCAATGAATGTAGACATTTTGCTCAAATTTTACTCCATAAATCGGTGTTTAAAATTTTGAGAAAAAAATAATTTTAATTAAACAGTCAGTAATAACACAACCGACGGTAGCAATAAAAAACTAATTTTTTTAATCAATCATTTGAACGTTTGAATTAAATAAGAAGTTTTAGAAAATAAGAAAACTTGAATTTTACCATGACAAGCTGAAATAATTGAAAATTATTTATCTCACTATCTTCTAACCAAAAAAAAAGTGGAAAATAAAAATAGAAAACGCCAGTCTTTTTAATTTATCCCCTGCTTTACTATCAAGGGAAAATTTTGAGAAACCTGTCCACACTTGGCCCAAATTTGTTGACCATCTCTTGCTTGCTTGCTGCTTCCTTGGTCAAATTGCTCTCTCCTTTGCTTAAATTTGGGGCAATTACAAATTCAAAGTTTGTAAATACATGAGATGAGACCATGCATCCTTCATGATTTAACTTAGTTGCTTGGAATGAAAGGTGTCACATGATAAGCTCAATTAATGTGGGATAGTTGAAAGGGTGATAAGAGGACGGATGCAATACTGACACGTATTTGGTGTATTTCTACGCTAGCAATAGCATGGTGCTACGAATTATATTTGGACAAGTTGCATGTATTTCGTGACATATGAAGAAATGACATGTATTTATGTATGTATGTACTGACTTTTCAAAGTGCTTGATTAATTTGTGGATAGGAAGGACAATATTACAAGGGAAAGAACTTCTAGGTGCTTGATTAGATATACATACTCATTAAAACTTGAGAATAATAATTAATGGTTGTGTAACACTTATTATATTATAATGGTTCATAATGACTGTTTATTTATACCCTAATTAAATTACAAAATATACTATCTAATTATGGCATCTTTTACATTAAATTAGTTTCAAAACAAAAAAAATTATTACTTTTTTTTGATAAAAGTACCATAAGTGGTACCAACCTTCATTTCTTTTCAAAAGCAGTTTTACAGAAAACTGAGATATATATAAGAGATTTAAACCTCAAACGGTAAAATCAAAATACAAAATGGAAATAGAAAGTAACCGTAAAAAATTACCCAAACCCTAATCTGAATTCCAGAGTAGTGTTCTTTTTTCAAAGAAACCAAAAACATATGTGAAGACAGTTAAGCAACCATCTTACATTTCCCCACACGCTCACAAAGTTGTGCGGAAATCAACGATCCCCAAGTAAATAAAAACAAGGAATTAGAATTAAATCTCAACACGCCGCTTATACCGCTGCCTGATTATTCCGCCACCAGGAGGAATGATTTTAGGGATGAATGAAGTGGAAAGTAATAATAATATTATCAGTATGTTGAATTCCAGAAAGAATAACAGAACTAGGTTGATTAATTCCTTATTTTAATTTGGATGTATTATCAATTTATGATCCCTATGCACACTTGCTTTCCTTAACAACTACTCCCAAGCGAGCGTGCACACTGTTTGTTTGTTCATTGTATATATAAAGCAATTAAATAAACCATTTTTGTGCAATTAATTATTCCGTTGAATGTATGTGCTTTCCATTACATTCTCAAAATCATACAAGTTAGAGTTTGGCTTGTTTTTTTTTGTTATTTGATTTTGAGATGAGGTATAAATATTCCTTTTTGAATATGCACCCCTGAATAATTTTAGTTACAATTCCTTCATGTCTTACTCTACAAGTTCTGGTTAATTATAATAATAAAAGAAAAGTAATAAGCGACATGCACATCATGTGTTGATTATTCTTATACGTTACCATGAAAAAAAGATTATACTTATACATTATATATTATCAAGAGAAACAATTTATTAAATGATATTATAACTACGGTCCATAATCATTTGATATAATTATGCACAAAGAAATGCATTAAGGTCAAAGTCTGCAAAAATTGTGACTCACGTTTTCTATTTTTATTGTGTCACATTTTTGAGACTAATTCAAAGCTACCAAAAAAGAACAAAAAATGATTTGAAATGTTAATTAATTTATAGATGTAGGAGTAGGAGAGAGAGGTGATTGAACCCATAATTTAGGTATGACTACTACTAAATGGAATGCAACTTACATTAAATACATCATGATCCCTAGGCACCTTTAGCTTTCCTTAACAACCACTCCCGTGCACAACATACAAAAATATATACATTTTTCTCAAGAAAGTTCCAAGAAAGTAAGCACCATTAGGTCTATGATGGACCCTTCTAAAATTCTAAAGAGAAAATGATGGTCTCCAATTAACAAGAATCTTCGAAATCTGATGGTCTAGACTCTAGATTATTATCCTAAAATATTATTTTAATACATTAATCAAATTTACTGATTTTCAAAAGATATTTACCATTTTAGAATTCTCACAACAGCTCGCATCTGCTCTTTTCACTTCCGTTCTGATTATCTATCAGATTTGGCTCGAAAAAATAATGTCAATTTCACAATATATTGAGTTTTTATAATAATGATTAATAATTTTTTATAATTAAATAAATTTTAGACATCATAAATTTTTTTTTTCCAAAACTCCAAATTTATGTAATAAAAAACAATTAACTAAGTATATGTATTCTCTCTTAAATAAGATGATAAAGCATGAAAAAATTATGAATTATCCGACTATAATAAATAAGAGAAGATAATAGAATTAAATGAATAAGAATGTTGATGATGTGATATAGATAAAAAGATATATATTCGATCTTCCATCTTTGTGCATCAGTCTCTCCTTTACATTTTTCTTTTATTTTCTTTAACAGCTCACTTCATTATCAAACATTTAAAATATAAAAGAAAATTTTATATGTTGAATCTTTGTCGTAAACAAAAAATTATATTTTTAATCTTTTTCGGATAGAAAGAAATAAAAATAATATTGAGTGTTCGCTTAAATAAATGAAAATTTCTTTCAACAACATTTCGATATATACACATTATATTAAAGTAATGGTTCAATTATATCATTCCACTTCTGTAACTAAGTTATAATGTCAAAATATATGCACATTTTACATTACAAAGCACCTTAATCAACTCTAATTATTTGTAGAGGAGATATCATCTTAAATAATCATATGTACAGATTATGTGACCAAACAACGTATCTTCAGAGACGTCCATTTGCTTACAAATATCATGCATGCTGTATATGTTAAAAAAATATATATATGTCTCAACATTCAAATTGGAGTGGGAAATTTTGATCCGGCCTGAGTCCAACCTCGATCGGTTTGACTATTTAAAAATCAAACTAATTTGAATTGAATTTAATTTGAAATGATTTAAAATTTGAATGACACAAAAATAGATAATGTAAAATCTATATCAAGCCGCTATGAAATAATTTTAAGTCTAACAATAAAGTGAAACCAAACTAATTTAAACTTGATCTGATTTGATTCTAGTTCAACTCAGCACGTCCAATCATCCCCTCTATACTAGTAAATCTTGTCGTATCCACGAAACCCACCAAATTTGAACATTCATATTCTCTATGTTACTTCACATACACTAGGCAAAAATCCCCCCCTACAAAGCTTTCCGCACGAATCTCGATATTGCAGCTATCATGTTCGCTACAGTATTACGTGTAATTTTTGCCCACATCATCCTCGGAATTAGTTATCCACTCCAGATGATATGGACTCACTCAAACAACAGTCTGGAATCAAAGTAGTATAAATTGAACCAATCCATCTCAATACATTCCGATTAGGCTAATATTCACATCTAATTCTCATGTGCTTTTACGAAATAATCATATATATTTTTCTCAAAATAAATAAAAAAAATAGCATTGTATATTAATCGAATGATATGGGATGAGACGCCCCTTTTAGGGTATATTTATAATTTTTTTGAGATAAATTTGAGTGTCAAGATACTCAAATTTAAATATCTATATAGGACCTTCTATTCGGATTTCGAACCTACTAGATATATTTACATTTTTAATTTTGAAATGAGGGAAATTTCAGAGGTGTAATTCAAGAGTACAATTACCATTCCTCATTTATTATCATTGAAAATTAAGATAAGTATTATCTCATTGAATGCACAGCTCCTTTTGTATTTCCTTGAATTAATTAATATGTCCGCAAAAAATATATTATTGAACACGTTTGCAATTTAGCACCTTTAGTTTATCATGGCTCACAAACGATCATGTCTATCAAATTGTTCGATCAACACCAATCAGCAGTCTTTTCACATTAATTATTTGGTTAAAGCAAAAAAGGTTTTAGTGCAGAATGAAGAGAGATATCAAAAAGCCAATTAGTTGGGTCTTAATCAAGGTTGGATAGAATGAGGAACAAAATCCTAGCGATATCTTAGCTAAAACTACAAATTGAGGAAAAAGACAATCAACAATTGCCAATTAATGTATGTCTTAATTTGACTCTAAATAAGCTAGTAAGTATTTAACTATATATATATATACACATTATTATATATACTATGGAACTTAGTTAGCTCCTACTCATTATTCAATAGGTGAAGATAGCATGCACCTAACACTTCGTCAACATATTTATATACTAATTATTGAGATGACATGAAATGGGATTGGACCAAACAAGCTACCCCCTACCTTCAAGAAAAGAAACCAACCGCTCCAATTTAATTATGCAAAAATACATTGTTTGAATTGTAAAAAGATCATATAATATGTCATTTTATCTTTGTCTCAAGGATAAAATATTGAGAAGTGAAATATCATGAATTTATAATTTTCTCATATATTATAGCAATTATGATGTGAGACTGAGGGCCTTTTTAAATACATAAGATGCACAAATGAGTGTAATTAAATAAAATTATATCCTCATTAATTTTAAAAATCAGAAAGTATATGTTCATTTAAAAAAAAGACTATATTATGATTGTCAGACTTGTCAAATACTTTTCTTTTTGTTATAAGAAGAAGATATTGCTCTAGTTTATCAAGTTTTTATTTTTTTATGGTTCATATTTATCACATATATATGTCTGTAAATGAGCTGGACTCATTATACTTGATTGCGTTTCATACCGCTCACAATTCAGTACCCATTGGTTAATAAATTAATCTGCACAGGAACATAAAATATAACACAATAATTTGACTTCCAATTTGACATCCTTAAATTTGTCTTTTGTGCTGGTCTCTTGTGCACCTTTTATATACCTTCAGTAGTCTTCAGATAACAAAACAAGAAAAAGACTATAAACTAATAAGAATAAAGAAACCAGACTTGAGAATGCTTCCTATCTACGGAAGAGAAGGGAAGGAATTTCAATGTTCATTGAACTAAAAATAAAATAATCTTCGATTATATTAAGATTCACATAAAAATTTCACTCATATATTTTAATAATCGTACGAATTATCAAATTTACTAATCTAATGACGATTTTATCAATACAATCCGATGAACGTTAAAATTCTGCCGTTCCTACGAAAGAGGAATCAAAACATTGCATCAGATGATAGCCATACCGTTTTGACCCGACCACTTCTAATTCTTTTATTACTGAAATGACACCATGCCGGCACCACCCAGGAAAAAAACTATTCCCATCTAATTCAACATCTCTCCTATTATCATATTATCAGGTGATTAAACAAGCATATCATGATATACTTGCCGAGTGTAATTAACACTATAATTTGACGACTAATCCCAACTATTAGGACCTGATTACGAAAGGTTAATTGCTGGTCGGAAGAAATGACAGATGTCATTTCAGTTGGACCTTTTCTCATCGGTTGCAATAAATGATAAAATAAAGATAGATTTTGGTTTATACCTAGTCCCAACTCATCCTCAACTGATTAATTTTCTCTCTTGAAAAATTAATTAATATATATATTTCATCCACCACAATAACCTAACCTACAAGATAGACTGGAAAATAACCCCACTACATATACATTGTTTTGTAAGGATATTTTTAATATATATTTAATTTTTATGCTATATATTTTTTTTGAGAAATATTATTAAATAAAAAAATTAAAATTATAAATGTGTTTCTAATTATCTAGATAGAATAGAATATGTATTAAATTTGAGTCAATTTGAAAGATGTTTTACCTTGCATTAGATAATTTTAAAATTTTGACGATAGATTCTTAATGATTTTGTGATAAATGACCAATTAAATTCTAAATTGACTCAAAATTGATACACGTTCTATCTATATAATTAAGAATATATTTATAATTTTAATTTTTTAACTTGAATAATATTTCTCAAATATATTATACTGTAAGAGTTAGATGTATCATAAAAGCTATATATATGCTAGAATTATTCATTTTGTAAAAGAAATTTTTAACTTGTTTGCTATAAATTGAAATTAAAGTTTCAACTAATTACCGACTAAAATGAGAATTAACTATTGAAACTTAAAAGTACAAATGAAATTGAGTAGCTAATGGAATAAACTAAAAGAGGTCGGCTGGATAATTAATGATAACCAAAAAGAAAGATTGATAGTGCCACAATTTTACAAGAGATAAAGCACAGAAGAGAGCAGTGATGGCACAACGCAGAATGATGATTTTGGATCTTAACAAAATTAGTTTTGACCCAATAACCTAATCTTCTTCCTTGATCCATTCTATTTTCTTTTTTAAAAAATATATTTGTACCTTTTTAACTGTAAGAAAAAGATTAATATGCATAGACTATTTAAAAATTGCGTTAAAAAACTTGAAAGACTTGAAAGTTTATTTGGTGCATTTCATTACCGCTTAATTATTTTGATCTCTTGACCTTAATTATACAAATCAAACATCAAATATTATAAATCTAGAAACTAAGTAATTAAATTACTCGTGATGAAATAGATTAAGATCAATAATTCAATTCTGTTCGAAACCAATTCATACAATTTTTTTGATGAAAAATGAGAGATAAAGTCATTCAAATATAAATATCTATAAAGATCTTTAATTCGGATTTTAAATATGTGATCTCTTATATAAAAATATCATCTTTTATTACTAGACCACAGATTGGTTCTGAATTCATTCAATTTTGAAGTGAAAGTGTGAAACTCAATATTTTATGGTAGTAAAAACTTATGGTAATATGGTAATGAAACCAACAAATAATTTCTTTCTCACTTTATTAAATACAAATGTCACCAGTTCTTCTAGAAATTTTAACATATGCTCCCCTATGAAATATTTAAATGCAAGATACGCACAATCAATCTCTGATTAATTAAGCTTAAATTTCCTAAATTGTGATGATTAATGTCCTTGATTTTTTTGCTAATATAGTTCATATTAGGTTGCTAGATTCATTGTAGTTTGAAAAACATTGTGATTAATTAAATCATTTATCTTATTCAATGATGGCGTTATGTACAAGTCGGAAAGGTGAAACTAACAGTTCCAAGAGATAAGGCTTCCTCCAACACATTAAATTAATTACACTTTTCTTATCTTAGTTATGTATATGACATGTTAGCGTTGATTTTGAGTGGTATTTTACTCCTCCACGTACGTAATATGTGTCATCTGATTTGATTGGTTCAAAACATGTGGTACCCACTATATATACAAAACCATAATTACTTGTATAATGTAAAAAGGAGAAAATGCCACGTGGCGTGTTAATTAATTAATGAGAGATGTATCTCTTAAGCTCCTTTCATATAGAACTAAACAATAATTAATTAAAAGGAACGATGATTATATCTTTTAGCCCCACACATATTAGTTGTATCTCATATGTGCTCATATTTCTTTTATAAATAATTTATATGTAATTTTCAAACCATTTATACATTATGTAACTAAAATTAAAAATTAGACAAGTTGAAGTTTTATTTGTGCAATAAATTTTTTGATTTGAAATTTTCTACAACCATTCAAAAATAAAAAAAAATAATAAATATTTTTTATACTAAATATAAATACTTATAAATATAAATACTTATAAATATAAATATAAATATAAATATAAATATAAATATAAATATAAATATAAATATAAATATAAATATAAATATAAATATAAATATAAATATAAATATAAATATAAATATAAATATAAATATAAATATAAATATAAATATAAATATAAATATAAATATAAATATAAATATAAATATAAATATAAATATTTTTGATATTTAAATAAGGGATACAAAATATTGGATGAAAGAACAATTTCTCATTAATTAAACATTAATCCTTTGTGTCATGCTGTTTCTCTAGCATATGTCCTTTCAGAGTTTAACAGATCACTTTGGTAATTATTAAATCTCTCAACAAGGCTCATAGTCATATCTTTGTAACATTATATGTTATATATACTCCAAAAATGTCAATATCTCTCCTCTTAGCTATCTACCACACAGGTAATGTCAGCTATATGGCGTAAAAAGTATTTATAAATTAACATGAATACTTCATTTTATAAAATTTAACGTCAGGTAGTTGAAGTATAGATATCCGACTATAGTTAGATTATTTATATTGCAGCGTAATATACTGTGTATGCGACCGTAATTATATATTTTTTTGAATGTTGAAATAACCGATTCAACTTATATTTTACATATTAAAATTTAGTAAGATATTAAATATTATTGTTCTTAGAAATTTTGTTTGGTCCGACCTGTTCAATGCAAAAATTTATTTTTATTTTATTGTACATTCATCTTTAAGAAATCTTAAAAATAACAAAAAAAATTTAAAAATAGTAATGTTTAGTATTATATTATATTTTGATATATAGAAAAGACACATTGAACATATTGGAACCTTTGGGTGGGCCATACAAACATGAGATATCATAATTTAGATAATTTTTGTTTCAATAGAAATACAAATTTTTATACAATTGTCTAATTCTATCTAGTGTTTATATATTTAACTATTCAATGTCTAGTGCTTACATATAATAGGATAATTATGTATAAACGATCTACATATTATTTATTTATTTTTTTTGAGAAAAATGATCTTAAAGATCAATTCACCACTTCCATATTAAAATATAGTTTGATCGGAAAATAACACTCCAAATTATTCAACTAAAAACCCCATAACACCCTCTAAATTCTAGAACCCCCCAAAAGTCCCAAATAAGACAACACAATCTCACATTTAAGGGTTTTGAAAAGTATTACAATTCCATTTGAAATGAGATGAAAGTCCAATTTACATATAGCAATTTGTAAGTTTTTGACAGCGATACTCCATCCGAATATAAGGAAAGCTTAATTAAATTGTGCATCAACACTTGATATATACATCAGCAGCAAATTTGTTACGTTTGAAATGAAAATTGGAAATGTAATAATCTAATTTTAAAGAAATTAACATGTGCACCCCCTCATGATTACCCTTTAGAATATTATAATATCAAATGAAAAACCAAAATCAAACACGTACAAATAAAATGTTCTGCGGTCGATTGAATTTTATATTGCAAAAGAAAAGAACAAAAAAAAATGAGATAAAATTGGTAAAATTTGAACGGTGTAGCTTCAATCTAAACTGTTCTATTCCTTGAAAATTCTCGTTTGGAATGCAAACAAGTCTAAATTCCTAATCAGCACTCAAGTTACCAGAAGAAAAAATAATGGCGAAATTAAAGCAGAATTTTATGTGGTTAAGAACTTACGATAACCCCCTGCCGTATAATGCTTTGATATTGCATTGATGCATATGACAATTATCCGAATAAGTAAATTAAGATTTTGGAAAACATGCATGTGGCGTATAATGAAAATTAAGTAGTTCAAATCTTGCTTTCTCACATTGAAACAGTTAATTCAAGACCTTAATATGATGTAACATAGTAAGATCTTTTGGGTATTTAAGTTTTTCTAAGCTTTTTTCTTATTTTTGAAAGAGTCCTATTTGAAATACAGACATTTGTATTTCTTTATAGAATACCTTTATTTTTTTTTAAGAATTAGAAAAATAATAAAAATATTCTATGAGATATTGATAAGCATAATACATCAGCTTTGGTCAAACATCCACATACGGATATTTGACAAACATTTGTATTTCAGAAAAAAATCGAATGACCCAAATTATTTTTTTTTTTCTGAATGATTGGGCAAATCCAAGCCACTTATTTTGCTCTACGTATCAAAATCTTAAAATGTATCATATTTTTTGCAAACTTTTTAAAATGGCTCCTTTGATATCTAAATATTTGTATTTTTTTTACTATTTTAATTCGACTTTTCAAATATAAATAAGTAGTACAAAGATACTAAAAATAGTAAATTTTTTTTGTGTTTTGCAATATTTTGATTTGTAGATCACGTTGAGCGGTTATATCAACCATTTAAACATAAAAAAAATATGTTTGAGGCAAATATGTATTTAAGCCGAACACAAATATTTGTATAATAGCCTAACTATACATAATTAAGTTGGGACGACTATAATTAGGCTATTATGCAAAAGATTGCATTTTTCCATAAATATAAATTACCAAATTATATTTTTATATCTGAATGGTCGATCCAAGTCGTTGAATGTTATCTATGTATTGAAATCATATAGAGTTTCAAGATTAATTATTTTACAATCTTTGTGTTATTTTCTTTAGATTTTTAAATATAATCCTAAAATGATAAAAACATAAAAAAAATTACTTATCAATAGAATTAGTTTTTTAAAAAAAAAATGAACAAGTAATAAATTTAGTATACTATACATTTTGAATGTACATCATAATGAGCTATATACTGGGATCAAACCATTGGGACACAAAAAGTATATTTATTTTTTATATATATATATATATATATTTTTTCAAAATACACATATTTATATGCTAATCTAAATATACTTATGTATGTGCATGCTTTCGAAATTAAATCATCTATGCAAATTTTTCCATGCCACAAATGACGGACATAATACAAGATTTAAGATCAAAGTTCCACTTAACATATATACAATTAATGTTAACAAGTGATTACCAACTAATTTATTAAGCTTCTTGGACGGCTTGAGTGATAGCTAGCTTCATTTTCATGGTTGGTGTGTGATGCTAAATAACAAGCTAACCTTATATATATGTATTGCCTTTTCTTTCTTTTTTCTTTTCTCTTTAGTTTTAGTTAGATCGATTAGGTTAGGTTACGCGGCCCTTTTGGAAGAGTTAAACTTGAACACGCCAAGGTAGCAAGCAGCTAGGGTTTCTCTTTGATTAATTGATTAGCTTGAAAAAGGCACAATCCCAGTGATATTTATTGTCTTTATTGTCTTTATTGTGTGCGTGCTTCCGACAAGCTCGTAGATAATGAAAGTGACTACCTTAATTAAGACGGACGGGATCATTATACCGACCTATATATATACATATACATATACATATATATACATATATATATGTAGAAAATATAATTTTAGAAGGATGGTAATCATTTGCAATATTTTATTATATTAATAGCTAGCCAACTTAATTCATACATATCATGGTCTTGTTGTATATATCTTTTTCTTGTTATGTTTGTGGTAAAATAACCTAATCCATCTTAATTAGTAATTACCTAGGAATTAACTAAGTGAAAAAAAAATGTGAAGATTTAAAATTTTGTCTGATAGAGAAAATTCCAACAGATGGGTTAACAGTACCATTGAGGTCTTAAATTTTATTCTTGTGCTTTCCACTTGGATTACTAATTGATTTTATAATTTGTATATGTACTCTAGATTTGTCATTCCGTATTAATTGATTTATTTCACACTACGTATATAATAGCGCGATTAACATCTCAACTTTCATTTGCTTCGCAATTAGATCACTAATTGCAAAACAAATATGTACCCAAAAACGCAATTTGTCAAGTGATCAAATCCTAAACACAATTTATAAATTTACGTTTGGTATTATCTATCTATGCCAACATTTCAAAACACATGTTACGTAGGACTTCATTTGTCAAATAATTAATGATTATATCTAGATCGCACACAAGTTGTAGAATTAACTTGTGAAATGTGAAATACCTAATCCAACATATTTTGAAAGACCCATGATTTATTTTAAATTTCTTTCTTGCCTAGTCTAGTACGTGGACCTTGACCTCTAGTGATACTTGCCATTTAATTTTATGATGCGAGGCAAAAAGCAAAATAAAAACGTAACATTAATCTATAAAATTATGAAATTCAAATGCCTAAAAAAATTAGTGCTCCCAGAAAACAAAATTAAAGATAATAATCTAATAGTTACTTGTCCTACTAGCCCGAAAAAAAATCTATCTAGTGAAAATAAAAAAAATTCTGTTTATTAAAGGTGTTATTTTTATCATGTCAACAATTTTAGTAGTTGTCTCTGAATCAATTTAATGTTATCTTTATGTTTGCAATTAATTTCAATTTGGGTTTTGAGTTTATAGTTTTAAATTTTACATCCCTATTATTGTAAATTATAAGATAATAGTTAGACATAATGCTAATTAAATACATATGCAAAATTAATGGTTACTTCACATCTCTAAAATTATAAAAATCAAAATACAATTACCTTATCAGCATTGGAAATTGAGATGGAGATGCTCTCAAGCAGAACTAAAACAAAACGGATTACATCATCCGTTATTCAAACCAAATACGTGTCAACATCATAAAACTACGAGGATGTATTTGTGAAACTGCCACAAAAATGCTTGTTTTACACTTTTTACTCAACGGCAGATGGAGATGGATAAAATCATAAAACTTGCCTCAAAGAAAAGCAAGCGCGGCGACTGGTCAACTCCGTTTGACCCATTGCCTCCGTAATTATAGCAAAGGTCCAAGGGCAAAACCGTCATTCTATAACATTCCCCCAGTTTTCCTCTCTCCATCCCCGTCCTGCTATATATACTTTACTTGAATGGAACACCCTTCTGTAATGAAGCCTCACACCATAGTTCAAAGAATTAGTCTACAAGAGAGAAAATAATTTTTTTTATACGAGGTTCTCTCTCAATTTCTCACAGGCTCCCAGCAACTACGAGATTGATCAAGAGAGATACTTGGTAGAGAGAGAGATGTGGACAAGAAGAGGATTCTGTTATCCGAGCATAAAGGGGGCATCTCTGGCGAAGAGACGGCGCATCGGCCGCAACTCCGGCTGTGATTTGTTTGAAGCCCTGCCAGATGATCTGGTCATAAGCATACTGACAAAGCTCAGTTCATCAGCCACTTCACCATCTCATCTCTTCAATGCTTTCTTAACGTAAGAATTGATACACACAACCCTGTTTTTTTCTTTTTCTTGGTTTCTAGGGTTTCTTCTTGTTTTTTTTTTGAGATAAAGATGAGAATCTAAACTATTCAATTTTAAATATTTATAAACGATCTTCATCCGGATTTTGAACCTGTAACCTCTCATACGGAGAGCATTGATTTTGCTATTAAATCAAAGGCTGAAAGTAAAGCTTATTGAAGTTTGTTTTGGTTTTTGAAAAAAACAAGGATTAATATAAACTAAAAATAAAGCTTGTTGAAGTTTTCTCTTTCTTTTATTTTTGCTTGTACTTGTTGGTTCTCAAAAAAAGGTTTATTGCACTTGTTTCATTTTTGTTAATTTATTGGCACGTTTCTTTTTTTTTTTTTAGCTTTTATATTCTGTGTACAGTCTAGTTCTCTGGAAGATGTGCTGGTTAAAATTTGAAAGTTGAACATTATGTATGTATAAATTATTAATTAATCACAAAAAAGAATTTATTGGTCCCCTTGTTAGTTGAGGGGTTTCTTTATAAAGGACAGATAATCATTGTAGTATAGTGCGTATATATTATATTGCCAGTGTGCATTATTGAAATTATTCCGGCGTGAATTAATTATTCAAATTAATTCTCTTTTTTTCTTTGCATATGTATATGACTATATATTCCCATTAAAATGCTCCCATTTTGATTTATCATTTGTTTATCTTCTTCTGTATAGCTGCAAGAGATTTAACGATTTGGGGTCGGATCCGTCAATTCTAGCAAATGCGTCAGTGAAATCGCTTCAAGTTCGAGCAAAAAGCTGGTCCAAATCCACTCAAAGTTTCTTGGATCGCTGCGCAAATGCGGGCAATGTTGAAGCTTGCTACCTTCTTGGCATGGTAATTGAAAGAAAAAAAATCATATTTAAATTTTGGAAATAAATTCTCAGTTGAACATATTTTTATAGTTTTTATGATGAACTGAACTGTATGCTCATCATTAAAATATTTATTTTATGCAGATTCAGTTCTATTGCTTGCGCAGCTATGCAAGCGGAGCGGACTTATTAGCACGGGCAGCTCTATCAAACCACCCAATGGCGCTCTACTCGCTAGCCGTAATCCATTTTAACGGGAGTGGGCGACCATATTGCCATAGAGATCCCACAACTGGTGCAGCTCTTTGTGCCAAATCAGCCGCACTAGGCAACATAGATGCGCTTCGAGAGGTTGGTTACTGTCTGCAGGATGGCCTGGGGCTCCCCTGCTGCCCGTCGGCAGCGCACCGCCTCCTCATCAAGGCAAACGCCATCGAATTCTTCACAAAAAAGAAGAGTATCAGACCCCAGAACCATCACAGACACCGTAAGGCCTATTGTTGTAGGTTGAACATAGATGCCGCTGGCAGTGTGCACGAGGCGAACAGGTTCATGTTTGAATGGTGGGGGTTGGCAGGAAAAATGACGGAGGCCGAAGAAGGTTTGAACATGTGCTCACACGTCTTGTGCGGGAGGCGGGAGACAAGGAAGCACGAGTTTAGGAGGTGTTCGGTTTGTGCTGTTGTGGTGTACTGTTCTCGAGCCTGTCAGGCAATGCACTGGAAAATGGAACATCGGGCAAGATGCCAGCCACCGGCAGACCAGGCAGACGGAGTTGGTGCTGGGGCGCCTGAGGACCATGGTTTGGGAGCATGAGCATAATTAAAACAATTAATTATTTGTGTATTTATCTAACAAAATTTGATTGTAAATATAGTTAGAAATGATCATGTTTGAGGGATGATATGCATCTAAAATCTTCTTTGTTTCTTAGCTAGTAAAATCTATATTAATTGGTAATAGTATAATTAATCATCCGTGAGATATATATTACCGTCCTTAGAATTAATTTGTCTATATGAAGATTTGCTTGTAATTAATTGTTAATAGTAATCATCCATGAGATATTACCATCCTTGTAATCATACCTCATCTCATTAAGCAAAAGAAAGGAATGAAAACAGAAAGAAGAAAACAATTACGAAATTGAAAGTTGACCATCCATGGATCCCTCGAATGAAGTAGTTTAGTTTGTCACAATCAGTTGACATCAGAATCTTCAAATTAGCTTAAAAGGAACCTTTTAGATAAAGTATTAAGAAACTGTGTGTGTCGACATTTCATTTGACTGTTTATTTGGATGATAGACATAACGATCATAGTTAATTGGCAAATATTTCTCTTATGTATTGTGGTAACTTGTGGCACTGTAATGCTCCTAACACTAGCTATATATTATTTAGAAGGTTCTTTTTGACATTCTCATATTTGGTATTTAAGAAAAGTAAACTAATTTTTTTATTTTATTATTAGTATTTATTGAATTAGGAATGAACCACACTACTACTTTCATTTAAGCATTTGTCCACAATTTAAAAAGAAGTAAACTAATTTTTTTTTTAATTTTATTATTGGTATTTGTTGAATCCTCTGTTGAATTCACAGCAATTTGGGTAGCCATTAAATTTTCTTTTCAAAGCCTCATACTCTTTTTTTTCTTTTTTTTTTTTGGGGGGTTTGAAGCCACAGAAGTTAATTAACTGTCTCTCCTATTATTGTTACCTCCCCTACAAATTTTAACCATTTAACATATAACTGATGCTTCCGAGACTCATTCTGAACTGGTAATTCTAAGAATGAATAAGAAAAAAAGTGCTCATGGTGTGTAATGCTAATTTCAGAGAAAGTTGGTTTTGATTTTCTTTTTCTATATTAATTTCAAATATAACAATCCAATAATTCCCTTCTCATCTGCAACCGGCCATGGAAGTTATTAAACAGTAATACCTTCCTTTTTAGAGCTAATTAACCTACAATTCTATAACTGATAATTAACGGTATCTCTCTAAAATTTCAGCTCTGTATATATCATTAATCACTTTCTTGAAGAAAATATTTTCACCAACAATAGTAAAATATAGTTTGGAACTTTTTGGAAGGTCAAATTAACTACCTATGTTACCTAATGTTACAATCAATGCATGCTCCGTGGAAGTTTGTCTATTGTCTGTTATCTCTATTTTCTTTTCCTAAATTAATACATTGTTTCTAGTATCTAGAAATTACTTGGCAGGCTATCAAAAAAGAAAAAAAAATTCAATAGCACTAAAGTGTTACATGTGAAACAGACAAATTAATTAACGCTAATTCTAAAGGGTTCTGTTCAATTAGTTCTTCTTTTTGGTTGGTTAAAAGTTGCCTATTAATGAAAACTATAGAGAGACCCAGGGGTTAAATAGTCAAATATCTTCTCATAACACAAACGGTTTTTACCTAATTCATATATATTCAAAGACAGACACACCAATTCTCTGGCGGGGTCATGATTTTATAACTCATCATTTAATTGTACTCTTTTGAGAGAGAGAGGAAGGAAGAAGGAAAGGGTAACACAAAATGAGAACCAGAAGGGAAAAGAATAAAGGGATTAAGAGAAAAAGATTAGCCAATATCATACCATGTTTACATCCACAAGAGGCGGGACCCCGCCGGAGGCGGATGAGCGGCGGTAGTAGAGGCGAGTTGTTATTCAATGGAAAATCGACCAGTCTCAACAACCCGTTCAATGCACTGAGCGATGATGTGCTCATTTCGGTGCTTTGCAAGGTCAGCGCCGCCGCCACGCTGCCCTCTGATCTCATCAATGTTATGTTAATGTAATCGATAATGTTTCCTTCATGATTAATATTTTTTTTTTGTGCTTCTCGTTTCTTTGTTTCTTTTACATGTCATTTGAGTATGAACAAATTAAGCACAAGGTAGAGTCCAAGTAATGTTCTATAGTTTAATTAATAATTTGAAGAAATATTTCTATGACATTGCACATCAATTTCTCAACAAAGAGCTAAATCTAGGATCATATTGCTTCTAAATAGTCCTTTGTCTACTTCAAAATAACAGTCTCTTTTTAGTGATGAGTATCCATATATTGTACATTAATTCTTAATTTCTAAAATCAATAAAGAACTAGCATTGATTCCAATAATTTGTTATTTTGGCTGGCTAACTTAACATTGGAGTCGCAAATTTATAATTCTTTTCCCAGATAATTGAACCTAGACACTCCTTTGACCAATAGTTACTGTTAGGTACCGGTCAACTGCTCTAATTTTACCAGTTTGTTGTTGCCACATTGGCATGTTGTCTACCAGCAATGATATGGAATAAAGGAAAAATTGGTTAACCACTTAAACAGATTAACTGGCAAGAGTAAAACTTAGATATTCTAGTTTGCGTAAGATGTAATCCACCCATATAGCGGGTCACAAATTAGTCCTTTTTAATAATTTTAGAACTTGTCAACCAAGAATTCTCCTAATTATGATGTGCTCTTTATGTTTACATCTTGATTTCAGAAGCAAGAGATTCAGTGTGCTTGGTGTTGATCGACAAGTTCTGGCAAAAGCTTCTGGAAAAGCAATGTGCGTTCGAGCCAAAAATTGGTGTGATTCATCTCAAAAGTTCCTGACCTGTTGCGCTGATGCTGGTAATCTTGAAGCTTGTTATTTTCTTGGCATGGTAATTAATAATCCCAATTCTTCATTATTACATTAGCAATGCATCTCCATGAAAATGTAGCTTTGCATTTGCTTCACTAAATTCTTAATTTTAGATCATTAATTTTGCTTACTTGGTCTAATTTTGGCTTAAAATTATTCAGAAATTGATGCCAAAAAAAAGGCGAGGACAAAAATTGTTAACAGAAACTTGTATATTTTGTAGAGCTTGTACATTGCATTGAAATTATATTTCACCATAATTGTTAGATATTATTCATTGCCAAAATTACATATATTATTAGACAATTTAATTTGAATAACTATTGAAGCTTGATCTATTTTCTATATATAGATTCACTACCACTGCTTGAGGAACTATGCTAGCGGGACTGCTCTTTTGGAAAGGGCTGCAAAAGGGTCCCACTCAGCAGCCCTTTACTCGTTGGCAATAATACGATTTAACGGGAGTGCTGATGCTGATGGTCGGTCTTCTTGCCAACAAGATCTAAATTGTGCAGCAAGTCTCTGTGTCAAATCTGCTAAACTAGGAAATGTCGATGCAATGCGTGAAGTGGGCTACTGCTTGCAAAACGGTGTCGGTCTTCCTCCCAGTCCAACTGCTGCCTACCACCTTCTACACAAAGCGAATTACACACTGAAGCTAAACATCAGTGCAAACAGTCTGAACCCTCTCATTAGTCCAAGAAGACGGTCTAAGGATATTTCGCTTCTGACAAATTATGGATATATGGGGAGAGAGGTGCATGCAGCGAACATGTTCATGGTCGAATGGTGGTGGCTGGGCGATAAAGGTGAAGACGGGCTGCATATGTGTTCCAATGTTGTGTGCGGTAGGAGAGAGACACGAAAGAACGGGTTTCGGAGATGTTCGCGCTGTGGTACAACGATGTACTGCTCACATGTGTGCCAGGAGATGCATTGGAACATGGAGCATGGTTCTACTTGCGTTCCGGTACTACAAAATGTCTAACAAAATTGCCATGGAGGAAGGCCTTTGATTGTCAAATTTCAAATTAAACTGAGTCTGAATTGGGGAGATTATAGTATCCAGATAAGCAAGAAATAAGAAGTATCTACTGCGAATTAATGACACGTATCTCCATAATTGATAACCTGCCGATAATCTATGAATATATGCAGATGAAGTGGAAGGATGCAGCTGTGTGACGAATTGTATCATCAATTCTTTCTAATTCTGTATAGCACTTGCGTATATTTCAGAATTCCGCATTTTTTACAGTTGGAATTTGTAAAATACATTGTTTGTATATGTGTTGAATAAAAATTGAAGGGTTGTTTTTATATATCGTCTTATATTGAAATAAGTATTGTATTATTAATATCTTTGTGTTAGTTTTAATCAATTTGAGATTGTCTAGTTATATTATTATCGTATGTTTGTTATTTGATTCTCTCTTGGTCTTATGACTCTAAAAATAGCATTATGCTTCATATTTCTTTGTTGAATTCTAAATGGAAAATTTGGTGATTTCTTTGCTTTTCAAACAAATTCAAAGAAACTCATTTGATAGATCAGTTCTTGACTCCTAGAATATCAAGTGATGACATACAATATATATAATGAATTAATGATCGTTTATCATGTTTCCTTTTAAAATAAAAAAAAAACATGCAACTATGCAAGTATACCCCTTCCTTTTTCAAATATTCTAATTAGTGTATCATGCATATAAATATAATAAACATGAACCAATTTTTTAGTGGAAAACATGACAAATGTTGGAATCCATGTTTTAAATCCAAGGTCAAGAATTTTAAATCTGTCTTTCTAACATTCAAGATAATTTTAAATCAAGAAAAACAACAAAAAAGAATACCAAAAAAAAACCTTATTTTCTTATTTTTTTTTTAATCATAGCATATATCACCCTTAAAATTCCAACCAAGCTATAGCAGATCAATGGAATAACCAATCCCCTGCATATAGATTTTTTTTCCCCTAAAAACAACAAATTATAGTTTACCTTTTTGGTAGTTACAACTGCCTTTCTCTTAGGACAGTTTCAATGCACCAATTTGTACTACCATCATCACGACCGCCTAATTCTCCGTGGAAGTTTGAATTCTTTTACATTTTAGTCCCTCAAAAGTACTTATTTTGTCAGCAGCCCAAAAAATTCCAAATGGGCCATGCACACTGAAACAGATGTATCATACTATAATAGGTTTAGACAAACTAATTAAGGGCTCTTTAACTAAAATTAATCTTTCTAAGGACTTAGATGTAATAATTTTACAGTGTAAAGATGTTTGGGAAAGTTCAACAAACTATTACAGATTGACCAAGGTTACAATAGTAATTTGTTCCCAGCAAGCGATTCTATATAAATTCTTTTGCACAAGCTATCATCGTCACCAGCTTGGGCCACGGTATTATACCTAATAATCATTCTCTTCCGAGATAGAGAAGAAAGGAGGAAGAAAACAGAGAGATAGCAACAAAATGAGAACTAGAAGAGGAAAGAGAGGAATTAAGAGACAAAGAGTGGCTGTTATTCCGCCTAGTGATCTAATCTTACATGAGGTGGGACCCCGTCGAAAGCGGATATGCTGTGGTGGCGGTGATGGTGGTGCTGGCAAGTTTATATCAATTGGAAACCGATTCAATGTTAGCGACTTTGACAGGCTACATGATGATGCGCTCATCTCGGTGCTCAGCAAGGTCAGCGCCTCTGCAACAACACCCTCTGACCTCATCAATGTCTTGTTAATGTAATAATCAGTTCTCTCTTAGAAAATTTTTATACTTCATTTATTTAATTTCCTAGTATTTCTATCCCAATTATGCTTTGGTGCATATTCTTGGTTTATATTCCGTAGAAATTCCAAGTATTTTCATGAACTTATTTTAACTTTATTAAATGAAACTTTAATTTAGTACAATGCTATTGCTATCTAACTTATCAATGTCCTGTAGTATTATTTTTTATGAAAATTTCTTAATTGAGAGAAAAATCATGTATATTTTGCACTCCCTCCAAGTAATGGTATGAAAAGAAGAACATCATATTATAGCAAACAGAAGTTTTCTTAATTTAAATTATACAGAAAACATAAAAGCTACAGATAATGTGGACTTGAATGGTAAATTAACTACGACGACAAAAATAGAAGTAAATGTCATACTAAACGGTTAATTGCTCATATTTGCACTGGTTGCTAAATTGTCAGATGTGTTCCTAACCGGTGTGATTAGGAAAAAAGCAGGACATGTCATGTTGTCCTCTACGTAACATGTTGTTATACACATAGACTCTGCAAACCTTTTTTCTGGTAAAGTCTTAATTATCATCTGATCAACACTAAATCGATCTTTATGTTTTTGTAACAGAAGCAAGAGGTTTAGCGTGCTTGGTGTCGACCGACTTGTTTTAGCAAATGCATCCCGTAAAGCTATGTGTGTTCGAGCTAAAAACTGGTGTGAATCATCTCATACATTTCTGAGCCTTTGTGCTGATGCTGGGAATCTTGAAGCTTGTTATTTTCTTGGCATGGTAAGTATTCCAAAACTGACGCGACTCAATGACTCACCTTATTGCATATACATGTATGTGATTTCATAGAGTAACGAAGCTTGAGCCCAAAATAAGAAGGGGCCAACTTAATTAAGGAAGAAAAATCATGATGCAATATTGATTAAGGGCGCCATTTTGTGGCCTAAATAACAACTGATTCAGAAAATGTATTGTCTCTGTATAAAATTTTGGATGTAAATGGGAGGTTATAGCCCACTCTGGATATAACTAAGCTCTGCCCCCGGTTTCATAGAATTTTGTATTTAATTTGTTCAATCTGTTCATTGTGCAGTGTAAGTTTTGTAGAAGTTAATTCAAATTTATTTCATCTGAGGTCATCACTTGTATTGTTTAGCAACTTGATTCGCATGATCTCTAAAAGTAATTTTTTTTCATAATTGCCAACAGATCAATTTCCACTGCTTGGGCAACTATTCAAGAGGGATCAGCCTCCTGGAAAGAGCTGCAAAGGGGTCCCATGCGGAAGCCCTTTACTCACTTGCAATAATACATTTCAACGGGTGTGACAGTGCAGAGGATGGGTTTTCCTACCAGCAAAATCCAAATAGTGCAGCTAACCTCTGCATCAAATCTGCTAAACTAGGAAACGTTGATGCCCTTCGCGAATTGGGTTACTGCTTTCAGAGCGGCTATGGTCTTCCTCCCAGTCCAGCAGCAGCCTATCGTCTTCTAAAGAAAGCAAAGACGCTTGACCAAACTGCCAGTACAAGCAGTACAAACATTCTCACTAGTCCTAGACGCCGCTCCAGGGATTTTTCACTTCTGACAAACTATGGTTATATGGGGAGAGAGGTCCATGCAGCGAATGCATTCATGGTCGAATGGTGGTGGCTGGGTGACAAAGGTGAAGATGGGTTGCATATGTGCTCCAATGTGTTGTGCGGTAGGAGGGAGACGAGAAAGAATGGGTTTAGGAGATGCTCTCAATGTGAAATAACAATGTACTGTTCTCATGCTTGTCAGGAGGTCCATTGGATCATGGAGCATCATGCGACTTGCATTCAAGTTCCAAATGTATAACAAGGATTCTTCCGAAACAGAGACGAGCTGTTCTCGAATTTCAGGTGAACAAGGATTCTTCTGAAACATAGAGAAGCGGTTACCGAATTTCAGGTGCGGTTGATGTTCACTTAAAAATGTTTATTATGTTTCAAAATGAAAGGCAGAAGCAAAGGAAGAATCAACGATGGATTCACCATACACATCATCCTCAGATAATAGCCTTCAATAATCAAGATACATTCACAACATACATTGGATATGATTGCAGATTGGAGGCTACTTGTGGTGTTGTTTCTATTAATTGACTGTAAAAAGAGCCAGGACTCTTCCATCTTTGTTAATTCTAACTTTTGCTATTGTGGACCATCGTGCTTTCAATTTTTACTGATCAAGGTCCCAACATGTTCTCTTTTCCTTTTTCTTTCAAATTAGACGACTCTGAGTGTATTTAAATTTCGTTATAAAATAGAAGAAATCTAAAATTTTGTCAACAAGATGTTGCTCCCCAGCAAAATGAAATAATTGTAAATTGGTGCCTATACCACTTTTATTAAAAAAAAAGAATTATAAACTAATTAGTTGTGGATAAATTCCAACCAATGAAATGTAAGCATCGCCATAACATAGAATACTTATAACAATGTTTGCACCAATTTCTCCATAATAAGACCAACAGCAACTAGTTCGCATGTAACTGAGATAAAAGAAAAATCTACATTACATACAACCTCATCAGAAAACAAAAAATAATCCACAGCGTATCCTATAATCCACAACGTATCCTCTGTTGTGTTGTACCGTGTAACACAATGTATTGTCCATCCGATTGTATTAAAATTCGTGCAAAGTAAATCTAAAAAAAAAAAACCTATAATCCAACTGTCCGTAAACTGTGCAACGCAGTGCTGCGTAGCAGAATATTAGGACCCCATTCAAACCCATCATGTCAGCATATATGTGGCACCAAAACCAAACTAGTTTAATGTAGATTTGTGGTGCCATGGAACTAAAGCTCAACCAACCAACAACTGTAAATTATCCAGGTACTCCAGTTGCTTACTGCCTGTTTGTATCAGGAAACAAGCTGCATGATATTTGGACAATTCAGCTTTTAGGCAAAATAATAAAGTTATGAACATAATGAATACTAACAATATCAGGCCTTACAGATTACAATGCATGCCTAGTTGCCTACTACCAGAATCATCCAAATGTAGCTTGTAGGTTAATCGAGCTGTAGGCCTTTCAAAATAAAATAAAATAAAGGCTTAACCGTTGGGTGCTTTCTGCATTTTAATTGAATTTACAAAAAGCTTTACTACGGCATGATCTGGCAATCCTCTATTAATAGACTCAACTATTCCTGCATGACTGTTTCTTGCAGGAGCAGTGAGACTCTTAGACATGTTTCATGTCTCATAAAAAATGCACGATGAGATTTCAAGACCATCTGACCAGAAAAGATTCTTTATGGCCATAATTTGGAGGCATATATTGCCTCTATAAATTACTTGAACTCTGACAGCTCAAGAAAGATTTAGCAGGATAGGTGTCAAAAGCAAGTGAAGTGAAATATCAGTGGAAAAATCGGCGACGGCATCGAGCAGATCCAATCTCTTCATATTCTGCTTTTGTGACACACATTGATTCAAATTCAGGGCTTGATGCTAGTAGTGACCCACCCCTCCATACACCAAGTATAGGGCTGTCCAAAAAAAAAAAATAGCCATCAGTTGACCTCCGTGCCTCTCTAGACAGTGAGAAAGTGAGCGATCGGCTGTGTGAGTAAAAGAGAGAGAGAGAGAGAGAGAGAGAGAGGTTGACAGAAATCAGTAAGTACTTCTCTTGACTAGTAATCTTCACTCCACAAGTATCAGGAACAAGAGGCCGAAGTTCTCTCTCTCTGTAATATACAATGCGGTTATATCAGTATCAGAGAAGGCTCAAAAATCCTCACTGAGTGCATATAGATAAATAGATAATATCTAAAAGGTTGCTTACAATCTTTGAGCAAAGCGGGGGAACAATGTGCTTCCTCCAGTCAAAATAATGCTGTAAGCATTAAACAAGTTCAAAACCAAAGCCATATTTAAAAGCCCAACTTTAATACATTAGAACAAGTAGTTGGATCGAATTTTAAGAGCAATGATTAGAGCAAACAGATACTTTTCAAAAAGTACTGGATGAAGATAAGAATGGCAGGAATTGACTGCTCGAACAATGCATTCAGCCAGTCCTGCTTGATTCATGCCTGTAAAGGGACACCCAAAGTAGTTAGATTGGACATGAGCAACTTGTATTTGCTTTGGTTACAACAACATGCAATTGTACCTCTTGTTTAATAACTATAAAGATCGTTTTTGCAAAATATTAGAGAGGGAAATAAAAAGAAATCACTAATATTCTTTGAGTGATAAACTGACCCAAGTCAGCAGGGTGAAAAAGCATCTCAGGCACAAGGAAACGCTCGTTGGTTAAAGTAAACTCCTGCACCAGAGAAGAAGTGGGGTAAAGATCATTGAAAATTCAAAAGAGTACCCTTTTTTTCCTGGTGGGAGTTTAGGTATTACATTCTGAGACAAATCAGCTTTCTTCCTATTCTCAGCATTGTCCGTGTCACCCTGTCCACCCATCACCTCCATCTTACTATCCAATTTGGTTGTAGGATTTGTGGTTCCATCAGGCAGAGATAGGTACCGTCGAGCTTCATTTAAGTCCTTAACAAAACCTTTTGTGTATGTGATTCCATCAGGGAGAACATAAGTGCACTTCAATATGTTGTCCTTCCCCGACTTCCTATTAGAATATTTACGAAATTATTCTGAATTACATGTGGTGACCATCATTAACAAAAACTAACGAAAACCGCTCACTCCAAATCAACGAGTCTTCTCCATACTTTCAAATTAAGTATGGTGAACCATGCTTAGTCACCACAATGGCATGATCTAAAATTTTCAGCAAACAAATCAGGAACTTCCCAAATCACGAAATCAGGAAATGAATGTGATCTGATTGGCTAACTTCAAGAATAACTTGTGCAATTTATTCAGATAAAATAAAGTGCAGACCGAGAGATAAAAGAGAAGCACGGAGAGTAAGTACTTGGAAAGACGAAGGTCATGTGGGAGGTCGAGTGAGACAAAGCAGAGCTGCTCCTTAGCATGGTCAATGAGCAATGTCTCATCCATAACATTAAGGGCCCGGTACGACACCAGCTCCTTGAGATAGTTTGTCAGCGCCTTCCCACCAAGATCCATGCGCTTGACCCCATAATTCAGTGTCATGTTCTGCACAACTGGAGCCGCATGTGTGAAGGAGAAGCCGCAATCGACCACCAGGCTAGCAACCGCCGGTCCATTGGGCCGGCTAGCCTCATAGAGATGGACCAAGGAGGGAGAATCAGCCACACAAAGGGACCCAAAGCCAAACTCCTCAAAGACGAGCTCGTCGGCTGAGCGCTGGAGGGAAGGAGGGTTGAAGAGGGGCTCCACCAGCAAAAGGGAAGATTGGGACAGGTCGTCTAGTTTGAGCAGGGACCTGAGCACGCGGTCCCAGACCTCTTTCTGGACCTCAGGATTGATGAGGTAGCCTCGGTCAATGGGGCGGCGTAGGGAAACTCCGGTGACGTCGGCGTCGTCGGCCTGGAGCTGGTCGGCGACGAGCCACTTCTTCGAACTGAGAGAGGAGGGAGGTCGACCGATGCAGTTAGGAACGACCGCTACTGGGTCGGTTTCGCCTCCGAAACCCGCCTTTAAGAGTCCGCCACCGTTGTCTAGCACCACCACGCTGCTCCGCTCGATCCCCATCATAAACCCCACCTAGCACAAGCTCTGCTAGTCCGATGATAACGAGCAAAAGAAACGCGACAGTGAGAGGAGGTGTAGAGACTGTACCAAAAGAAAGGCTCTTATTAGGCTTTCTCGGTCGGGTGATAACGGGCAGAGATATATTACATAGGCTCAGTAGCCCATAAGAGTTTTTATGGGCTTCTCTGGAGTATCTGGCTAGTTTAACCCGATATCCGATAACCCGCCATCCTCATCCGATTCCCCTTGTATAAATCGGATCATTTTCGCTGATTTGGGGAAACGGTGGGAAGTTTGGGTGACTGGGGAGGTAAAGGTGGGAAGGTGAAAGTGTGAAGCAAAACCCCAATCGTGACCTATATATCCAAGCGATAATTCCAAGCTCAATTCTACATCGGACGCCTCTGTATTATCGGTCGTCCATAAACCCTACAGCAGGACTCAGAAATCAGGAATCGAGATGAGGGAGAGAGAGGCAGTGGTGACATGGCGCTCCATCTCCCTTGTGCCTTCTTCAACCCCACCTTCCTTCGCCTCCGTCTCTAGTACTACTACTAGCATTACTCCCGTTAGAGGCGGAGGAGGAGGAGACGATAAGGGGGACAGGGACTTGAGAGCACAGTCGCTGACAGGGGAGCAGCTGATTAGGCACCCGTTGGCGTTACTGGCGCTGATACCAAACAGTGTCGCTCTCTTCTCGGCCGGAGCTCTCTCCGGCGCGGCGGCGAAGACCGTGACAGCTCCACTAGACCGTGTGAAGCTCCTCATGCAAACGCACAGCATCAGAGCTGGTCCAGGTTCGGCCAGCAAGGCAGTTGGTTTTGTCGAGGCCATAACAAACATAGGAAAGGCGGAGGGTGTCAAAGGTTATTGGAAAGGCAATCTTCCTCAGGTCCTTAATAATTCTCTCTTTTTCAAAATTTCTGATATTTTTCTTGTATGCGATTGCAATCAGTTAGTGCTTAATGCTTTATATATTCATTTATTTATTTTGAGATGGTGCTTACTGCTTTATTGTTGCAGGTTATTCGGATTATTCCTTATAGTGCAGTTCAGCTGTTCTCCTATGAAGTTTATAAGGTTGTAATCTGTCTCCTCTTCCCACTGAAATTTATTTTCTATTAGTTGTGTGTGTGTGTGTGTTTTGTTTTTTTTATATTGACGGTATAATTGCATATCAAATTGTAGAAACTATTCAGGAAAAAGAATGGAGATCTATCTGTATTTGGAAGGCTCATTGCAGGAGCCTGTGCTGGCATGACTTCTACTCTTGTGAGCTCTTTCACTTGTTTTTTATTCTTCAATCTTCTTATTATTCTTTTTTTCTGTTTGGTGGTAATTTCCAGGTCTTAATTCTTGAGCTATGGCTTGGATTCATTCTTATATAATCACAATTAACTTGGTAATAGTAGAAGAGTAGAAAGTAGTGTTTTTGAGGTTTTTTGGCTGTGATTATGAACAAATTTTGCCACTTAAGCCTCACTGAAGACTGAGAATGAAACGTCTGTAACTAACAGAGAAATTGATATTTATACCAGTACTAGCCAGGCAACTTTTTGCCAAGATGGTTTGAACTAATTATTGAAAAATATGCGGTTGCTGATTTTATATGAAATGGACAGGTCACTTACCCATTGGATGTGCTTCGTTTAAGATTGGCAGTGGAACCAGGCAGCAGAACAATGTCTCAGGTTGTAAAAGCCTATTTGGGATTTAATTATTTCTTACTTGTACTTGTTTGATATCGTGACTTTTATTAACTAATTGATCAATTATTTTCTTGAAGGTGGCACTGAACATGCTGAGAGATGAAGGATTGGGATCATTTTACAGAGGACTGGGTCCATCCCTTCTTGGGATTGCCCCATATATTGCTGTTAATTTTTGTATTTTTGACCTGTGAGCCTCCTTTCTACTTTCTTTCAATTCTTTTTTTCAATGTTGCTATCTTATAAGTTGTGCTTGCTGTTGTCTTCTGAGAATTTGAATGATTTCATTGGAGAAATTTGTTTCTTGCAAACTTGCATAACCAATTCCCTTCTTTGGAAAGGAAGAAAAATAGCAAAAAATGCTAGCATTTGGACGGAAAGTTTTAAACATTATATTATGAAGTTACAGTGCTTCCAGAAAATGAAAATCACCAAATTTCATGCTTCCATCATATCCACCAAATCTTATCAATTTTATTTTAGATAGTCATTTGGACGAATCCGAATTGGGACTCATTCAAATCTGGTTTTTTTACTGTGACTGTTGAAAGGATGAAGAAATCAGTACCAGAGAAGTATAAGAAGAGGCCAGAGACCTCTTTGGTGACAGCTCTCGTCTCGGCAACACTTGCAACTTTGATGTGTTACCCGCTTGATACCACGAGAAGACAGATGCAAATGAAAGGCTCTCCTTACAAGACTGTTCTAGATGCCTTTCCGGGTACCCATTTTGCACTTATTTTAGCACCCAAATCAAAAGTTTTTATCACGTCTTTTTCTTTATGCACCTTCAGAAGTGAAGAAACCTGTTCTTGAAACCAAATAACACTATTTTTACTGGTGCATTTTTTAAATTTTCAAACTGTCATCATGGCTGTTGTGGAGACTTAATTTGATCATGTCTTTACCCCCAAAAATCAAGTTTATTTTTATCATTGCAAGCCTGAATTTATCTTGGTACTTTGTATTTGAGATAAATTCAGTTTCTAGCTTGTTCTTGTTTTACTTAAAACATATGTGGTGCTTAAATGTCCGAAAGCTAATGTGGTTTAAGAGACAAACTTGCTGGAATCTCATCTGAATTGATTTCTTTCTTTTAAAGAAATCATCTGAAATTGATTTGAAACAGCATTTGCTCGTGTAATTTGACCAAATGTATGAGTCATCCTTTGTGTGATGGTCATCATGATAAATTTTGAAAGATGAATATTTTGAAAATGAAATACAGGCATCATAGAGAAGGATGGATTGATTGGCTTATACAGAGGTTTTGTGCCAAATGCATTGAAAAGCCTTCCTAATAGCAGGTCTCTCTCTCTCTCTCTCTCTCTCTCTCTCTCTCTCTCTCTCTCTCTCTCTCTCTAAAATCATGCACTCTCTCTCATCATTTTATCTGTTGCTTTGAGTACTTCTCTCTAAATATGTTTCTCCTTTGATGCTTAATGTTTACTTCTCTTTAACAGTATCAAGCTGACGTGCTTTGATGTGGTCAAGGGGTTAATAGCTACTGGAGAGAAGGAGCTTGAAAAAATTGCACAAGAAAACCAACAGAAAGTTGTCTGAGTGTCCTTGATTGAAAAATTATTTCATAAATTCAAAGGAGTAACAAATTCTTTTGATAGGTCCCATTGGTTAGGTTGGGGGAGATCCCTGTTCCTTTGGTTTGGCAAGATTAAATCTTTTATAGGGTTGATTGGTCACCTAGTGCAGGTTAATCTAATTTGTGTTGTTATTTCAGTTTATAAAATTATGTTTCTTTTAATGTGATGTTTAATATTAATGTCAAAAGTTGAAAAGAATAGCTCTCTACCTTGCTTTTAGATGTATCTTTAAGGGTAGTGTCTTTGTTGCAAATTAAAATGGACTAGTAGGAATCGTTCAATGTGCGGGCCTTTTTATATTTAAAAGTAACATTATTAAATAAAGCAGCGAACTTATTCTGCTATGAAATAGAAATTTCAAAAATTATAATATGACTGCACTGTATGGTGTATAGTTCTGATTTTTTTCGATTAGAACATAAAACTATAAACTGTATGACCAAAATAATTTGCTTTGAAATATAAAACAACGAACAACGATAATTTAAAAACTCAAAAGGTTCAGTAAATGACTAAGGACTCCTAATTGGATTCCTAAAAGTATCAGAATACTAGTTGAAAATAACATTTCAAAACAAGCAATTAAACAACCAATAAACAAAATGAGTACTCATGGAAGCAACATTCTACATTGTCAAATTCTTGTATGATTTATATTAGCGAGATCTGAGTGCATGTCGTCTCTTGTGTTGGAATTTTGTAGACCGAATTCAGTCCTCGTTGGTTTTGTAGGAGAGTTTTGAGATGCATGTGAACACGGATCTCAATGCAACTTAATGGATCAGATGTTATTGGGAATTTTCTGCTCGATTATTTAGATTACCACAACCTATGATAATATTTCACTCGTGTTGATTTTCTTAGATAAACTACTTGTGTAGAATGTAGATAGAGGTTTGAGAAATCAAATTCTTCATCCAAGGTCGACAAAATCATAATGGCAATGCACTATGCGATCTGAAGAAGAGATTGTCTTAACTAATTTTCCTCGTATGTATTTACTACTTGTGAGGTTATACATTTCAGCAGTCATATTTTCTTATCATATTTCTTATAGTTGATAACTAACATTAGTCTTGTACTAGTACAAAAGAAATTTTGAATATAAATTAAGAGTTTAGTTTATAAATATTCTATTTTTCTGGACCATCAAGTAATTAATTTTAGATTTGCATATCTAAACAAATGAAATAATTTTTGCCAACTATTTTTGTCATATCGTTTGATCAATTAATAGGGTTCTTAATGGATCTAGTTGGGTGGAATCAATAATATTTTATTATTTTTTGATCCAAACTCGGTTAAAATTTTTTGATTCAAACATGACCTTATCCAAATAAATTGATTAAGCATTTAATAATATTTTTTTTATATTGTCATACAACTTAATCTTCATTATTAATTAACATATAATTAATCTTTATTAGTGTGTAAATAAGTGTTAATTGAATCTAAATTTAGCTAAAAAAATATAATTAAACAAGTCGATCTGATCCAATCTGATCAGACACAGATCAAATATTCTAAACTCATACCCCTACTCATTTTTTCTTGGATATTATTTCGAGTCAGATCTTACTTGAGTTGAATCGGATCAAAAAATTGATATTCCTATATCAATATCAAATGACACATCATAGAACAACATAAATAATATTATGATTTATTTAATGAGAAAAAAAAGTACTTTTGACATCATAGAAAAAGACTTCAAAATCGTAATTAATTAAAAGTTCACGCGACCAAGCTAACTTTAGTCACAAAATGCATAATCACTGAGCTTTTGGATCAATATCAAGCGATTACTGAAAGATTAGCATGCCAAAGAAAATGATAGAAACCTCGCTATCACGCAATTAATATTGAAATAGTTAACCTCTGCTTCTGTGCCCCACGCTACAATTAAGAACAAATGCACAAAGTTAGGTTATTGCACCACATTAGTCAAAAATATAAATAATTTAAATTATTTTTTTTTCATCCAACAATCAATTCAAACTGCTCAATGTATCTTACATATTAAAAATTTATAGGATGATAAAATTTACTATTTTTAAACTCATATTTTTTTTCAAAATTTAGAATGATGCAGCTACAATATTAAAAATAATAAAAGGTTTCTATATCTAATAGGATCATTTTTTTTAAAAAAAATCTGAAAAATAGTAAATAAATTTCAATATTAGTAAAATCTGTTACTCCACAAGATTTTTATGTGTATAACACATTAAGTGGCTTAAAACCCATTGTTCGGACAGACAAAGGTATAATTTATACTATATGAATAGAGTTTAGCTAATATATTTTCATAAGTATTTCGGTCCGAAATGCTTACGAATCAAATTTCAAAATTACGTGTCTGAAATGTTGATCCAAGTACCTCAATAAATTCTTCATATCAAAATCTCGTAGAATACCAAAATTTATCATTTTTAGGATTTTTGAACTATTTTTAATGATTTTTGAAATATGACCCTAAAAATAATAGAAAAATATTAATATTTGAATATCAAAAAATGTTCATCTTCAAAAAATCATTAAAAATAATTCAAAAATCCTAAAAATGGTAAATTTTGGTATTCTACGAGATTTTTGATATGAATAATTTATTGAGCTATTTGGATCGCCGTTTCGGATACGAGATTTTGAAACTCGATCTGCGAACATTTCGAACCAAAATGCTTATAGAAGCACATTAGCCAAATTCATATATAGAGGTGGGATCTAATAAAATTGATATTCTAAAAATAGCAAAAAAAAATACAAGATTTAATATGGAGATTATATTGAATGGTTTAGATCAATTATTTTTACTTTTAAATTAGAGATTTTGAGTTGTTGTATGGGTCCACTTGTGCAATGCGTTGCATTTTAGTCTTGTTCATATATATATATATGGTAAATTTAGCGTGAGCTTAATTCCAAAATCTATCGAATCAACTTAAATTTTTAAATCCAAGTTGCTCAATAAATTCGTTATATCAAAATCTTATAGAATACAAAAAATTTCCATTTTTAGAGTTTTTTAAGTACTTGTTTTGGATTTTTTTTACAATGACCTATTCTAATATTCATTATTTTATTACTATTTTAGAATCATCTTAAAAAAATCCGAAAAAAATAGTTAGAAAACTCCAAAAATAATAAATTTCGGTATATTATGAGATTTAAATATGAAGAATTTATTGAACTACTCGGATTTATCGTTTGGAGCCGTTTCGATAGATTTTTGAGTTAAACTCATCAAAAAATTTGGTGAGCTTAAATTTACGCTAGCTTTACTCTATATATATATATGTATATATCTTGGTGTAAAAAGTAAAAAACATATATTTGTACAATAACTTAACTATAATGGCACAAATATAAATTGGAAAAATTTGCATATATTAAGTTCATCAATACATATTTATTTTAGACCGAAATTTCACAATACATGCAGTGAGTTTTTTTTTCAAAGCATGAAAGTAAAAAGATTGTACAAGTAACTTATCATCATTTTCGTATATTAGAAGACTTTGTTTGGTGAGAGATAAAGTGTAAAAATTATCATCATTTTCGTATATTAGAAGTTTTATTATTTTATTATTCTACTTTATTTTTCCTTGTCAAACATAACTTTACATAAAAACCGAAACGGCTTGATCATGTAAAGTTATCTTTTTCGTATGATATGCGCAATCGCATCCGGTTGGGTTCAGTCCGGTCCGGACCGGTCCGGTCCTCAGAAACAAAAAAAAACCGAAAACTACGACACGGACCAAAACCAGGAGCGAACCCTAAGCCGAACCCCGATCCCACCCCGGCTTTGTTCTTTTTTGTTGCCTGGTCGCAGGCGCAGCTGTCACGTTCCCCATTTCCTCCCTCATCACCACATTCTCGTTTCCTAAATTCATCATCCCCCCCCCCCCCCCCCCCCCCCCCCCCCTCTTTCTCCGACCAGGCACGACAGATACGATATCTCATACCTCCTTCCCTCTCTCCTTTCCAATTTTTCTCCTTACCAAATAATAAACCAACATACATCCCCATCCATCGTCTTTTCGAAAATTTCCCTAGCAGTCGCAGATATGCAACATTGGTAGCAGTAAATGCGCGGATTTTGATTCGTGCCCCCTGGCCGATCTCTGTCTGCCTGCCTCGACCCGTCCGTCTATTTTGCTGTCACGATTTTTCTAACCTCGCCATTCCAAGTTCTAACCCACCCCCCCTTCCCCATTCTCTTGATTTACAGGTTAGTCAACCTCTCTCCCCTCTCTCTCGCTCTCTCTCGCTCTCTCTCTCCCTGCCTCTCTCCCCCTCTCCCTCTCCCTCTCCCCTCTCTCTCTTTCCATCTCTCTATATTTGCGCACTGATTGTGGGATTGGTACTGTTGATGCAATTCATGTCGACTTGTCGTTTCAGTACTTGTTTACATATAGAGGGTTTTATATTTGGCATATCTAAAGTTTTATCATCGAAGGTCGCATATCTATGAACAAAGTTTCTGCCATGGTCAAACCTGACCGATTAAAGTACCAGTACGGGTGTAGGGTTTTTTCAGGGAGTATTTGCGCAGGTATAGACTAGTTCTCTGCCCGTGCATTGCTTCTGGTGGAACTTATTTGAAATATGACGACATTTAATTCCTTTTTTTTTCTCAGAGAACAGCAACGTCTCATACTTTAACTGATCTGATTCTTCCCTTGTATGTATGAATTATGATCTAGAAAAATCTGAAACAACTTTTTCTAAGTCAATTGCTTTATTCTGGAATAATTGTAGAATAAATTTACTTGTGAACATTCAATAAAGATTATTAATCTTTATTATTTATTAATATTAAGTAGTAAAATTATTTTCCTAGTCATTAATTTTTCTTCTTCCCTTTTGTTTCCTATTTGGTACTCTTACGTCATCTATTTGGTCTATATAGTGAAGATGCATGAAAAAGGAGTAAGGGATTTACACAGGCAGGGGGTGAACCCATGTTAGGGCAAAGCCCAGGCTAGTGCCCACCCTTAATTTTGAAAATCAATAATAATTGTATATTTTTTCTTTTAGAATTTGATAAATTTAAGTACAAAATATTAAACGTATCTAGGCCTAAATAGTTAACACTAAAAAAAGAAAAATCATTGTTATTAGATTTGTGCCTAGGCTTGTCAGACTCTCCGGACCTGCCACTGTACATAGGATTGCATTCTTGTTTTTGCATAGTTTTCTTTTAAGTATTTACTGGAACAAAGAAATTTTTTTCTCAAACATCTCATGGTTAGAGATTTGATTTTTTTCATTAATACTCATTAGAAACCAAAAAAAAAATGTAGGTTTCTTCAATCAATTTGTTGAATAAAAATTGAATTGTTAGATGTAAGGGTGAAGAAAACAAATATATTTGATGGCGTGGCAAAAATGCATGCTTAGATGGCAATTTGGTGCCATGTGACTACTAGAATAAGATAGAAGGGGGTAATTAACACACTTTAAAAAATGTTAGGAGACATCTGTTTAAATTTGAAATGTAGGGTGGGAGGGGTGTTTGTACATTTCCCATATGTTTTTGTACAGAAGCACATAAACAAATTTAGTATTGAATTTAATATGCCATATAAATTATTGTGTTTATATCAAAATTTTCAAATGGAGTACTAAATACAAATATAACAAAACATAAAAAAGAATGATAGCATGGCCTCTTCTTTCTTTTTTTCTTTCTTTTTTTTCTTTCTTTTTTTTTTTGGTTGGGTGTGTGGGGAGGGGCAATCTAAAGTGGCACATTCTTGATGGTATTGATTATGATTTCTTCTTCTTGATCTTTCTCCTTTATTTTGATTTTCATCACCATAAATTGCAAAATGGTACTTCTAGGTTATAAATATGGTTGCCGAGCATAACAACAACAGGTACAACTTTATAAAATTGATAACCAGACTAATTGAAACTTACAACTATCTGAGGATTCAAGCTACTTTCAAAGTTATTTGGTGTTCCCTGAAAATGATTCATACACATATATGGAATAAGTTGGAATTAAAATGATTATCCAGCGTCATAAGTCAAAATTCATTGTTAAGATCTCACAGCAGATGTATGCCGATTAATTTTTCAAATTTACTGGTTTTTGAGAAAATTATCATGGATCAAGCCCAATTTTGATGAATAGTCAAGGGAAAATTTGGATGAAATTTAAAATTTAGGTATAGAACACACATTCTTACAGATTTGCAACTAGGTAGAGGACTATCTATGCCTTCTCGTTCGCCTGATACTGCTACATAGCCAGGAAGTAGTAATTAATTTCGGTTTTAGGTCATATGAGGGAAGAGGAGAGGAGGCTGATACAACACCCCCTGACACCTTGTGATTAGGTTTTAGGTGAAGTCAGAAAGGAGATGAGATGAGGGGATGGGAGTAGCGCAGTGCAGCAGAAAGAAAATATGAAGAGAGATTTGGAAGGAAAAATATTATGCTAATCAGTAAGATATTAAGACTGGACGGTTTTGATAATGAAGTCACTTTGATTATACAATCTCAGCTGGTGCCAGATCAAGGACAAGATAGCCAGTGACTCAGGTTGAGTTCGCCCTCAGGTTACTCAATCCCAGCCATTCAGATATGGAAAATCTCAATCTCACTGCTATTCATGGACCAAGACAGGACATATATCAATATAGAAGTTAAATATAGCAGGGTAGCATGCAGGTCCTAGATGGACAAGGATATTTCGATATGAATTACATATAAGTTGTACCTCTTTAGGGATCTGTAGAAAATTCTTGCTTATACTCATACCCAATAAGGTGTTAGTAGAAAAACCTTAACTGTAGCCAGCCATCTTCTTGATTAAGTTCCTTCGTTGATTTGGGTTGCCAGGCACCATGGGTTAGCAGGGAATAATGCAGAAACTGTTGAATTGTTTTAAGAGAGATTCGCAAAAAAACTTTGCGCAAGTTTAAATAAGGTGACATTAGAAAAACCTACCTGTAGCCAGCTGCCAGCCATCTTCTTTATGTTCATTTGTTGATTAGGCTGGCATGAACCATTCGCTGGCAAGAAAGAGTGCAGTAACTGTTGCATGGCTTTGTGGTGAACTTTATGAGAGAGTCGCAAAACAACTTCTCGAAAGTCTAAAGTAACGTGTCAGTAGAAAAACCTTACCTGTATCCAGCCATCTTCTTGATTAAGTTCCTTTATTGATTGGGTTGTCAGGTACCATTAGTTAGCAGGAAAGAATGCAGTAACTATTAAATGGCTTTGGTTAGAACTTTATGAGAGAGTCCCAAGAAGCTTTTGCGAAAGTCTAAAATAGAAGAAAGATAATTTCTTGGGGAAACTTATAGTGCTTGTTTGTTAACATTATCGCTATTGTACCTGAGGTCCTCTACAGTATTGTGTAGTTTTAATTTGTATGCAAATGTAATGCACGAGTTATGCCGTCTCTTTTTGTAGGTCTATTCGGCCATTTGCTATATGCAATGGCCCACTGTGATCAAGAGGGAGTGAAGGAGCAACCTTGCTTTCAACCTATATCTGACACTCCTATAAGTGGCAACATTGGTGTATCTCAGCAGGAGGATGATCATGAAGGGCATAGAGTGGCAGTAACAACAAACAAGCGTGTAACCTTGCCATATCAAAGTACTGAAGAAGATGGAGAAAGAGAGATTGACAGCCAGAAATGCACACTTCAACATCTATCAGAGCTGGCATGCCAGATTGAACTTGAGCGCAAGGATAAATATGCATCCAATAGTAATGGAAATAATGGGCATGTTATTCATGAAGCCAGGAAAAATAACCTTCATGATAATAAAAATGCACAAAACAGCCCCAACTCTGAAGGTGTTGATGATTTTGCCCTTCCACTTTGGGTCAAGGTACATGCATGATTTTCATTTTCTCGCACTCTCTCGTCTCTATGTCAATTTTTTTTTTGTTTAGAAATTTGCTGAAGGCCTCTACTATTATCATCAATTATAAAAAGCACCCCATGTTTTGTGTATTTTCTAAATTAACCCTTGTAATGTGGGAGAACTTATGAACTTTCCTTGTCTTAGTTACCAGAATCACGGATCATTAGGATTCATGGTACATTACGGCCTTTGTCCCTTGGTATGTGAGTAGAGATAATTAAATTCCAAGTTGGAATGGCTGAACACGAGTCGTTGTTTGTATGGAATAACATAACGGCTAGCAAATATTCTGAAATTCTGAAGAGTGAGCTTCAGAACACTCCCTTTTTTTCATTTTTATAATCATATTTTATAAAACTAGATCCAACGCTATGATTTTCATGCAAAAATTAGGGCCTAAAGCAATAAATATTAGGCCCATAAACTGGATTAGTAATTTAAAAAGTACTTAAAAGAAGCCCACTAAATAACAGCCCTTCCTATTTCCTTTTATCTTGCGATGTATATATTTGTATATACACCATTCCGAGCAAACAAAGCAAAACCCTAGCCTCTCAGCCTCCTTTTGGATTCCTGTGGTTAGAGAATCTGCCAAGGTGATTTCGTTCTCTTCTTTTGAGAAAAAATGGGGATCAAGCCTCCCAACTTTAAATATCAATAAAGGATCCTGTTGCTGGGTGTCGAACCTGTGGATTCTGTTCTCTTCTTGTATTTCAAGGTGCCTATCTTGTTTCCTTTCCGGCCTTTTTTTTTTATTTGTCTTGGTTTCTCTATTGCTAACCCTGGGAAAAGGTTTGGGTTGCTGTCTTCAGGTTTGGGGTACTCTGATGACTCGCATTTTAGGTTGTGCAACCTGAAATGTAGCTCATCATGGGAAGGGCCAAATCTGGAAATATGGTTCTCGTGGAGCTTTCAAGAGTGCAATTCTTATTCATCAATGAAGGGGTTTAAAGTAATAGAATAACAAAAAAATTTCCATATTTTAAATCGATAAAATATTTACATTTTAAAATGTGTCATAATGAAATTACCGAATTGCAATATCCCCGAATCAGCAGCATGACCCCACAGGTAATGGAAATCAGTTGATCCTCTATCTATTTCAAAGGAAGTGGGTGCACAAGTTGATGTTATTATAATTAGTGATGTTATTATAACTGCTTGTTGGGACAAATGTGTTGATTATTTCCTAATCTGATCTTCATGCTCTATCCATTTTATCACACACAGTATTTCTGCAATTTTCCTTACCTACTACTGATAATAGGCAATGCATAGTATTAATCCTTTTTAATTTTTTTCCCTAATTTAATGGAACTGTTGTTCTGTTAAGTTTCTCATTAATTTATATATTACGTACTAAATAATTTAATACATTGTGCATAATTTATATGCATCACTATAATCACATTAGATCCTCTGACTTATCAGCATTGTGTCTGAAAATGGATCATTTTTGTTCTTTTCTTTTTTCTTTTGGCTCAGTTGTCTTTTGTAACATTGATTTTGAAATGGAGATTTCACATTATGCTGTGAAGACATATAGGTGGCCCAAGTTTCACATCATTGAACACTTATCTAAATTATATATTTTGGGTTCTGAGTGGAAATGAGTATATGTTTTTTCATGAGGAAGTATTAAAAATTATATAACAATTCTTTTAACTTTTCCAATGGTTAAAGAAATTCATGAAGGGCTATCCCAACTATTTTTTTCATTATTTCGCGTAGGAATTATTGCACAGTATGGACTATATGAAAAAAATATATAAGCAGAAGAACTAATGATTTATGAGATTTATAGGACCTTTTAGCATATCACAACAGATTTCATGATAGACTAATGAATTGTCTGGAGCACCAAATGGAAAAATCCTTTTCCAGCTCTTCTCCAAGACAGTCCATGATTTTTTAATGATAATGTGACAATTTTCTAACAATTAATTTAGTCATTATCTCATTGTTAATTATATAATTTAGATAAATATACTAATAGCTTTAAAGGCAAACCAACAGTGTAGATCTTTTTTGTTTTCAGTCAGAGTTTTGAGTTTTCTTCTTTTTTTTTCTTTTTTAAATACTGGAAATATAGGAGCTTTTTTGTAACTTATCGTGAAGAGTTTCTTTCACATTGAAGTTTTACACAAATCAGAATGCTGCTAATAGCATAATTAAGAGAACTGAGTTGTTTGATGTGCAGTGGAGAGGGAAGTGGCAGACAGGAATAAGATGCCCAAAAGGGGACTGCCCTTCGCTGACCTTGAGTGCAAAACCAACACACGATAGAAAGACATACATTGCTGTGTTTTTCCCGCGCAGCAAGGCATACTCCTGGGTTGACACCCTCCTTGTCCGCCCCATCAACGACTCCCCTATGCCCCTTGTTAATGGCACCCACAACAAGTGGAGGAAGATGGTTAGTGACATGAACATCCCCCGCTCTCATGCTATGCAGAAACTTGCTCTGGCCATGCTTAATCTCACCGAGAGTTTACACTCACAGGTTCTTTTTTTGACTATTCTCTTTGACAGGGAATTCAATGTTCTTGATTTTGATTTTGGGACAATAACTTGAGTCCGTCTTTTTTTTGGTCAGGCTGTGATTGAAGATGCACGCAAGACTGAAACATGGAAAAATTTCGCTATGGAGGCTTCGTGCTGTAAAAGTTATGCAGAACTTGGAGAGATGCTTGTGAAGTTCTGCAATGTAGGTTTTAGCTTTTTAAGTTCAATGCTACACAAAAGGTTGTGGAAAAAGTTTGATCTGATCATTTCGTTGTTTTACCAACATTTACTCTCGTAGATGATACTCCCAGATTACATCAGTAGCAATTGGCTGAAGGATTCATTTGATTTGTGGGTTCAGCGGTGTCGCTCTGCAACATGTGCCAAGTCTTTTGAAACATTTATGGAGGTACATTGTTCTGTTGCAACTTCTTATTCCCTATTTTATATTTTCCCAAATGGAGCCAGTGACTGTTACTGACGATTGGAGTTCTTTTACTCTCATGTTACTTATGTCAGGAATTGGTACAAAATGTGCTGTGGCAAGAGATGGACAAGCTGTATAATGGTTTCATGCAACCGGAAATTGCTCCTGAGTGGAAAACCATAAAGCAAGATGTCACAAAATGGTTTGCTGTGTCTCGTGAAGATACCAAACGCCCAATTGGTGACGGGCCTGCAAGTCCAGAGTCTCAAACTAGTCGAAAACGCCCAAAACTTGAAATACGTCGAGCCAATACTTCATCTGCCCCACATACAGAAAAGGACATTGCTGCCGTTACACCTGTAAATAGTGAGAAACAGGTCGGAGTATCAGACCCAGCAAGTGCCAGTACTGCAACTCCGAAGGGCTATACATATAGGCAGTGTGCTGCTTTCATAGAAGCAAAGGGAAGGCAGTGCGAAAGGTGGGCTAATGATGGAGATATCTATTGTTGTGTTCATCTCAATGTGCGTGTTGATGCGTATGACAGGAGGGCTCCAGTTGATGCGCCATTGTGCCGTGGTACAACCACCAATGGTACAAGTTGCAAGCACCGTGCCAAACCTGGATCAGTTTTCTGCAAGAAGCACCGTTTCCAGACTGGTGTTGACTCCGCAAACGTTCAGACTAATATCGTGTCATCATCGGGTATTATCTCATTTAGTAATAGTCCGCTAAGTCAGAGGGCCCAGAGCAGTGCTGGGCCATCTACCTCAGCCATCTTATCTCCAACTTTTAGACAGACCACCACCCCAATTGAAAAGAATCTAGATAGTTATTATAATACCATAGCTAGCCCTACCAATACACCGAGACCCACCCCTAAACCTACTGCCCCCACCCCTATATCTACTGCCCCCACCCCTATATCTACTGCCCCCACCCCTATATCTACTGCAACCGCTCTTACTCTAGCCTGTAACTCTTCCTCTGCTCTTGTGGTTAGGTCCAGTAGTTCAATTTCTGTCTCGCGATGCATTGGTGAGCGTGCCTATCCCCATGAAGTGTTCAATGAATGCCAGGAAGCTGCTAAGAAGTTTGATCTTTATTGCCAGAATCACATACCGAAATTTCTGAAACGGGCAAGGGACGGCCGCAGCCGGCCTATCACTAAAGAAGTGATTATAAAGCTTTTCAAAAGCTGTACGTCAAGGCAAGAAAAGCTGCTCGTGCACCGTGCCTGTGAGCTATTATATTCGTTTCTGAAGAGCAAGCTATTGATACGGCGCTCCCGAATGGACCCCACTGACCAGGCGGACCTGATTTCAAATGTGGTGTCTAATGACCCAGAGGTCGGTCAATACTTATTAAAATTGATTTCAAGTGAGAAAGAAAAACTAGCCTCAGTATGGGGCTTAGGCACTGATCTTAATCCACTTCCTGGGGATAAATTCAGTAATACTAACATAGCGGAACAGGGTGAGGGGTCAAATCAGAATGTCAGGGTACTAAAGTGCAAACTTTGCTTCCAGGAGTTTCTTGATGATCAGAAATTAGGGTTGCATTGGAGGGATGTGCATAAGAGAGAGGCACGGTTGTTGTTCAGAGGCTATGCCTGTGCGGTGTGCATGGAGGGATTCACCAAGAGGAAGGTGTTAGAATCACATGTGCAAGAGAAGCATGGTTCTGCACAAGCTGTGCAACAGTCAACTCTCTTTCGTTGCATGTCTTGCAATTGCCATTTTCCCAGCCCTGATCGGCTATGGCAGCATGTGCTTTCCTCGCATGTGTCTGAGTTTACTGCCACTGGAACTGAGGTCAAGCATACTGATTCAGTAGCGGCACCCAGCAACCAAATTTCTGATGATGGCTCACAGAAATTCACCTGCTTGGTTTGTGGGTTGAAGTTTGATTTACTGCCAGATCTCGGTCGGCACCACCAAGTGGCTCACATGGATAACAAAGCAGGTTCTGGATCTGCTTCCTTCACACATCGAAGAGGGAAATACCAACTTGATCGCACCAGGCATTTGTTAAACCAACAACAACCCTCCTTCAAATTCAAGAAGAGCCAAACCAATGTTAAAAACTCTATCAAATTGACGATTTCAAACCAGAATTTGGTGCAAGAATCAATGGAGACAGAAGCAACTGGTCTCCGCCAGCTAACAGATGATGAGTGTTCTAAAGTGGCCCAGGTTCTATTTTCTGACATCCATAAATCAAAACTCCATCCTAGCAACTCAGATATACTTTCAGTTGCCCGTTCAACTTGTTGTAAAATAAACTTAATTACTGAATTGGAAGCCAAATTTGGTCCATTACCTGACAACATCTACCTTAAAGCTGCAAAACTTTGTAGTGAGACAGACACACGTGTTGAGTGGCATCAAGAGGGATTTGTATGCCCCAAGGGGTGTAAAGCTATTGCACATTCACCAGCTTTGGGGCCATTAAGTCCTATCAGAGAGCCACTTGCACAAATGGTGGTAGATTTTGAGGAGGATGAATACCATGTGGTGCTTGATTCAAAGCATTTTGGTTGGACCCTTAAGAGGGACGGTGTTGTTTTTCTATGTGGTGATGTGAGTTTTGGCAAGGAGAAGGTTGCTATACCTTGTGTTCTAGATGAAGAAATTGGGGATTCTCTGGAAGGTCTTAAAGAGAGTCCGGACAATGGTATCTCCATGCCCTGGAAGGAATTTACTTATGTAACTGAACGGATTGTTGACCCATCTCTTAATGACTCTAGAAAGGTAAATCCCATAAATAGTTATCCATCTTCTGTATACTTTGTTTTTTCTTTTTTGTTTTCAAAATTTCTCAGCATGATTTGGTGTTTTTGTACACAAGGAAAAAACATAAATAAGAACAGAAACATTTGTTGACAAGTTGGAAGAAAGTAAAGCATCTTTAATCCAAGAAGCAAAAGTTCAAGTATATTTCTCTGTAGGATAAAGTGTTGGGCTGTGGATGTGCGAAACAGAGATGTAGCCAAGAGAGCTGTGACCACGTGTACCTCTTCGACAACGACTATGAAAATGCCATCGATAAATGTGGCAGATCCATGCTTGGAAAGTTTGCATTTGATGAAAGGGGCCGTATTGTTCTTGAGGTAGTCTATATACTTTTCTTGTATTCCAGTAATCTCCTCAGTACCTTTCTAAGTTTTGTTCGGCTGCCTTTCCATTATTCTTTTGTCCTTGCATCATTTCTCGGTTTCAATTTTCCTTTTCCTTTTTGAGTTTGTTTGGGTTTTTACGAAGGATCGGTGCTTCGACTCAAATGACACATAAAATAGAGGCACTGTGCAGGAAAGCTTCTGCATCTTTGGTGCTGGTGCAAAAGTAATGATTCAAAAACTTAATTTTGTCAAAAACAAATTATACTGTAGGAAGGATACCCTGTGTACGAGTGCAATTCATCATGCAAATGCGATGCATCTTGTCAGAACAGAGTTCTTCAGAAGGGCATTAATGTCAAGCTTGAAGTTTTCAGGACCAAATCTAAGGTATGGAATTTATCAAAAAATTGACCAACTATTGCATTCCAAATTGTAAAAGAAAAATGAAAAATGTAACGTACATATTCTGCATTTTGTAGGGTTGGGGAGTTAGAGCTGTAGAAGCAATCCCTGGTGGTACCTTTGTTTGTGAGCACATTGGAGAAGTTGTCAGTGGGGAGCAAGCCAGTGAAAGAAGGGCGAGGTAGGCATTGTAAAATAAATTGTCTCTACCCCATTTTCTGTGCATAGTTGTGGTTCTTTGTAAGATGTGTAATTAATCATTAATTTACAGGCAATCCAAGGATGGGTGTCAATATTTGTGTGAGATTGAAGCACACATGGGCCATGCTGGAGGTAATTGTGAGGAGCCTATGCAGTGTGCAATTGATGCCAGCAAGTATGGCAATGTTGCTCGCTTCATTAATCACAGGTACCTCTGAATCTTCAACTTGTTTACCTGCCAGTACATACCAGAATATGGAGGATATGAGCAATAGACTATAGATCAATGAGTGCCAATCCATTGTGGTCCTGTATGCATAATAATACCATATTCTGTTGTTTACTTGTTTATTTACTTATTTGTTGTTTGAGAAGCTCTGATTAGAGAGAGTGGTTGGTTAGAGTTTTATTCACTCTAAGTGGGTTCAGGTCACACCTGGTCAGTCACTTCAGGTCTGGAGTCATTGTTAAACTTCCATTCTTAAGTTTTGGATTTGGTTTCTTTAGGTCTTATATCATGTCTTTCAGGCCATTTTTTGGTTGGGTCAATATAGTGTTATGGGTCATTTGGGACATAGGTTGTTTATGATTTGGTTAAGAACAGTCTGCGGGTGAGTTTGGAATTTCGGTTGTTTTTGGTTATGCTTCTGATAAAGTTGATTTGAATTTGCTGATGACTTTTCAGGGTTGGGTTTGGTGAGTTTGGATTTCATGTTGTGGGTCTCTACCTGGTCAGTTAGGTTTCAGTATCATCAGAGATGTTGTAGCGCAAAAAAAAGTTGTACTTGGCTCATTGACTTGTTAGAAAATTTGAGTTGGGTTTGATCTTTGGGTTTTCTGGGTGTTGTCAGATCTTGCCTGCTCTAATTGTCATACTGATATTTTTTCTGTCTGTTATTCATTCACTGATGACAGCTGTTCTCCAAATCTGTCAAGTTATCTGGTGTTGGTGGAGAGCATGGATTGCCAGCTTGCTCATGTAGGCTTGTTTGCTAAGCAAGATGTAGGAACCCTTCTTTCTTTTTCATTAATTTTTTATTCATATTTTACTTGAAGCTTATTATTGGCACTTTCACTGAGTTTATTGGATCGAAACTAGCAGAAGTACCAAAGTGGAAATTTTAGAAGCTAGATTATGTTTGTACCTTGTGTAATGTGAAGTTATATTCTGGCATTAGCAGATTAAGGTGGGGGAAGAGCTGGTCTTTGACTACCGATGCAAGGAAAGAGATGGGGTTGGACAGCCTTGCTTTTGTGATTCTCCCTCTTGTCGAGGGCGCATTAATTGAAACTTTCCATTTTTAAAATATTGATGGTGGAACTAATAAAATTCTATTTTTCGGATAGGATGTACATTGTAGCTTTTGAAAGAGATTTCTGAATTAGATGGGGAAAATCAAAGGTCATAATGTCAGAAATTTGTGAAACATTTAGTCATGTTAGGTGTTCGACTAACTTAAAATTGCAGTGATCATGGTTATAGTTGTCAGCTTATCTCTTGTGCAAAAATGTGGTTTCTCTTGTCGTTGGCTTCTAATTGATGTTTGTCATGTTGTTATTTTGGGGAATGAAGCGGGTTATTATCTACAATCATCATTCTTCACAATTTAAACAAATTGTATAACTATGTAATGGATCAATTCCTTGTGGAAAAAAAAAAGAAATGATATAGTGGGCTTCATAGTTCAGTTGAACAAAATATTAATTGTGGTTAATATAGCTCTGAATTATTTGCTCAGTTGAGTTCTTTTATTGTTTATTTGCCTTGAAACCGTGGTGGAGATAATATACATATTCTTGGTCCACATGGGTGAGAGAGTGGGGCCATGTAGAAAGCCACAGGACATAAAACACATAAACACACAATACAATTTATCTCATTAGCTGATAATAAATTAAACATAGTTATATGTTAGCCTCATTAGCTGTTCTTCTCTCGAGCTCTCTTCAGTGGTGAGGGTACAAATAACATCTTATTGAAAATTAGAATGCCTCCTACTGGAAAGTAAACCATTTTATTTTCTTGCGCTTATATTATATACAAGCGAAGCTGATTGTCCTGCGAGAGTCTACAATGTGGTATTGTATCTCAGTTCAATTCGGCCTCAATATCCATATCAGTTGCAGATGCCTCTCCCTCCGTAGAGTACTGTTTTGAGTATGGGTCACTATTTGGATCATTGCACTGGACAACAAGGACAGATGCCGTTGCAGTGAATTCCTCCGATGCCAGGTAACCTCCCACTGGACCCAGTTCTGGACAATAGTGATTTTCTAACAGTGCTTCCTCCACTTGTGGCGATCGACCTACCAGTAATAGGTTGGTGCCCCTCGCAACGTCTCTGATCGCCCTTGCCACCTCAGCATGATTTTTGACAACCCTTTCTTGATAGCCCATGTTTATTCCTTCTGCCTTCGCGTTGATCACCTCAATTGCCATGTTATCTGCTGTTTTATCTTCGCTGGCTTGTGATAAACTGAGAGAATTGGTAGCCATGAAGCGGGTTACATTTAAGGAGATGCCGGGATGTTCAGCCATGCGGGAAGCATATGCAAGCGCTTCACGATCATCATGACCTCCAAAAAATAGCACATGGATGAAGTACTTGACATCTTTGGTGGAGACCTGAGCAGCCCCACCAAATCCACGGTCGACCAAGATTGCGACCGAGCAAGGGGCGTGGCGTAGGACCCTCTGGTTAACGACATGGTAAGTATTGTTGATGGACCTCAATGATCCATCAAAATGGAGCATTTTGTGGAAAGGTAGGATTATTAGTGCCGCTCGTTTGTTAAATGCAGCTGCGATGATATCCTCGTGAATTGAGTTGAGGTGGGAGATGGCAGTTGTCGGTTGAATTGATACAGAGCTCAGTTTCTGGTAAGATTCAAAAGCAACTTCAATCATCGTTCCTCCATCACCACCGACAGCCTTGCCACGTCTACTCCAAAAGGACAAACCATTACGCCTCGCCCTCTGTATCATGGAAATAGCAGATGATCGCTCTGACAACTCGAGTAGGTGCATTGCATAAACGGTCAGGCCACACCGTTTAGTTCCACGGGATGACTCAATTAGGTTGATCAACGCCGGTATATTTTGGCTTGTGTAAAAACATGCCATGAGCCGGAACTCGCTGTTGGTTTCACTAACACTCTGGACGGTGCGGTGCTTGTAGGGTACCACAGGACGGGCCGGCTTGTACACAGCCATGACAAGTGGGGTAGTGATGAAGGTAGTGAAGAGTGCCATCAGCACTAATATTGTGAATGCCTGGTCATTCAGCACCTTACGGTCCTTGCCGATGTTCAACACAATGAGCTCGACTAGACCCTTTGTGTTCATGAGAAAACCCAAGGCAATAGCCTCTCGGGGCGGTACCCGTACCATGATAGAAACAAGGAAGGTACCGAAAATCTTTCCCACACATGCATTTGTAATGACAAGGACGAGGAGACCCCATGATTTGGCACCACCAATGGAGGCTACATTGGTCTTGAGGCCACTTGAGACAAAGTAGAGTGGGAGGAAGAGACCGGAGACAAGATCCTCTACTTTCTCTATCAGAACTCCCGCAAAAGGCCCATCCTTCGGTATCATGATGCCTACCACAAAGGCACCGAACAAAGCATGGATGCCGATAGTGTCAGTGACAAATCCGGCAGCAAGGGCAATGACGAGTGTGGTGCAAATGTAAATCTCCTTGACTGGTTCCCCCTCTGGGGACATTCGCACCATCCAGGCCAGAACCGGGCGAACAAAAATAGCTAAGCAGATAATAAAGGCAGCAGCCGACAGCAGGACCCACAGTGAGATAAATGGAGACCCTGAGCCTGACAATGCAATGGCAAGTGCTAGTAGAATCCAAGCTACCACATCATTGAGAGCAGCTGCTGACATGGCCAACCGACCGAGCTCAGTTGTGAGCAGCTTGAGCTCGGCCAAGATGCGAGCTAGCACAGGAAAAGCGGTGATGGAGAGTGCGACACCCATGAAAACATCAAGAGGACCCTGATGCGCTCCTTTGATAATGGTTGAACGGTAAACATAAGAGGTACCGATGCTGAGAATGAAAGGAAGCTGGATTCCGGCCATGGCGATTGCCAGGGCAGCTTTCCCGGAGTGTCGGACGGCATTTAAGTCGAGCTCAAGGCCTGTGAGGAGGAGGAAGAATAGGAGGCCGATGTTGGCAACTGTTTCTAGCATCCTCAAGCTCTGATCTGGGAACACTGCGTTGAGGAATGTGCTGCTTCGGCCTAGTGCCGATGGCCCCAGCAGGATTCCACCCTGTAATTTGGTAATAGAATTACAATTTGATAGAATATTTATTCACAAGTTGGTTAGCTGCTTAATGAGTAAGTATGCATGATCATATGCAGGAATTAACAGCGAAATAAAATATCTATAGTTCGCCCGATTGGATTTTGGTTATATTTATGACTTGAGGTTACCCATGACCTGAAAATTTGTTTAGTGGAAAGTAGTTCATCGTATCACTAAATTGAAAAAAAAGAATATTTTGGACAAAAATATTTGTTTTACCAGAATCTAGCATACTGACACCCTTCATTAGGGAATAAATGAAAGGAATAATCCAGGGAATAAGTACATTCCTTGCACCATATATCAGGATATTTTTTATTATTTTTTTGAAGTATTAGAAGTTTGTCAAGTGTCAACTCACTGTCACGATAGGTATTCTCAGTTACTGTAAAAACTTACTAAATGTTAAGAAAATCTTTTATAGACATGAATCAATTTTCATGTAAATTAAAATTTATTTGATGTTGCGTCAAATTCTGTTAAATATAAATCATTGTATGTTTATGTCATTTGATGAACAATAACATTTGTATAAATTTTCATAATATATTTTATGTATATAATATGTATATAACATGTATATAACATGTATAAAATATAGATTATATTTTACTTATTGGATTTTAAAAAATATAAATTATTTTTTAGATTTGTCAAATATAGTTAGATAAATGTCAAAAATGCCATATTCGTTATGCCATTGTGAAATATCTGACAATTATAACAGATTTGAATTTGTCTATACATCACTATTGTGAAATAAACAATCAATCAAGACCAAGCATGTGATGTCTATCCTACAAAGCAATCACTTATTCAATAGCTCTAGGCTCTAGCTATCTAGACACTGATAGTATCTCCGTGCATGTTCAGAGACACTGCGTAATTATTAAAGTAGCCTGTATTTTTTTTCATAAACAACTTAATAATTTTTATCAGTATATATAGTTTTCTCTTGTAAGTTGATAATTTTAAACTTCATATTATTGACAAATATAAAAGTGTTCGGAGGTATACTGTGGATGGACAGATGTGTGGAGTGTGGACAGCTGACAGTACCCATTTAGCAAGGCGGTTTCAGTGAAAATGCAGAATGCATGCATTTCTTGGTCACAGTTGTGCAAATAGGTTTCTCACTGAAGTTTCTTTTACCTGATTATATATGGACCATATTCGATGTGCCATATCAAATATCAAAGAAAGTGGGTCATAAAGGTTTTTCTTTTTGTTACCTTATCAATGTATCTAAATACAAATTTCCTTAGTTTATCTATAAAGATAAGCAACCTTTTTTTTCCCAAAAATATTTACGATATGAGTCTCTATCACATAGAGAAATTAATGAATTATTCTTTCATCATTTATTTATTATACAACATTTTGTATTTGTATTTTTTTTTCTAACACTTTTTGAAACATATCGACTAATTAAACTGAGCAATGTTAATAAATTTCATGAGTAATATCCCTATTATACTATAAATATTCATAATATAAATACTTTTATTTTATTCTTAAAATTATTAACATTTTTTGCATATTATATTTGCACTATAAAAAACTGAGCTATTATAAATAATATATGTATTAAGTATTATATTTGAATTTTGAAATTCATACCTCATCTAATTATTTCCAAATTCCGAACTTCTTATATATAAAACACCGAAATCTAGAGAATATATTGTATCATTACTTTGTCCTTTCTAAAGAATATATTGCTGAACAATAAATACATATGCATGCTTTTTGGATGACGTTACTAATTCCTTGCGATAACTTAACTAATTAACTTGAGATGATGAGTAACTAACTATAAAAATATAAAGGTATATATGTATATATGTGGGGGCGAGAATTAATTAAAACATACAATGATCTCAGCGATAACCCGCGGTTGGTGGAGGGGCTTGAGAACGAAAGCCAGCAAGCGCGTGACGACAACCACGAGGCAAATCTGCAGAATCAGCAATGGCAGCGCGAAGTGAAGCGGGTTGTCTCCCTGCCATGCTCCCTCCGACACCGTCTTCATCACCCCTTGGCATGTCATGTTATTTGATGATGCCGATCCTGTCGCCATGTCGTTCGTTCTCCTTGTATATTATCTCAGAAGATATTGTGTAATAATGTTGAGACAAGCATGCATGTAGATATATCTATATATCCGTAGAGAAGTACTTGTGTGAATGTGTTGAGATGTGGTTGGGGTATGTTTTGTGCATGGGACTGTCTATTTATAGTCCAATCGCTTCTCATAGCACATGCGAGGAGAACCGTGAATTTGGTTTTTGCTAGGCCCTACCAATTAAGTAATTAATTACTCAGACGATTTAGCTAGATAGTTGAAGCTAGCACTCTCGGTTTATCCATATATATTTTATATCCTTGTTGTTCTGTCCACAAAAAATATATTTTAAATCGTTATTCTCCTTCATTTATATATAAAGTGATTAATAGTATCTCAAATAAAATTTTCTAAAAAATTCCTCTAACTAAATTTCTATTTTTGATAAAAAAAAATACATCGACGTGTGCTTACTTTTTATTTTTGACAAAAAAATACATTTAGGTGCTCTTATGTATTCCAACTCAAGTATTTGTATTATATACTACTCATATATTTATATAAGTGATTCAGATATTTATATCTCTAACTTATATATTTATATGTAGGACTCGGATGTTTATATAAATCACCAAGAAAAAAATAACAATAGAGAGAAGAGAGAGAAAAAGAGTCTCAGAAATAAAAATACATTGAAAAAAGAAAGAAAAAAAAACAATGACGGCAGAGAGGGGAGAGAGAGAGAGAGAGAGAGAGAGAGAAAGAGTTTTGAAAAAATAAAAACGTATAGGAGAAAAGAGAGAAAGAGAGTTTAGAAAAATAAAAATGCGTAAAAAATAAGTCATATAGACTACTCAGATATTTATATAAGTGAATCATGTGTTTATATAACTAAATAATGAAATTAATTTGGAGATAAAAACTAGCAAAAAGAAAAATGACAAAAGTTACGTGCGCCAAATAGAATTAAAAATATGTGGGGGACGAATCTAAGGGATAAAGCTCTAGGGATATAAATATTTTCTCAATTATATAATAACGGATAATTAATTATCTAACACTCTGATAATTTAGAGAAATTATTCTAACACTCTAAATTTTGTATTCTTATTCACACCTCAAAAGTGTTCATACTTAATATTAATATTACTGCTATTTATATTTTATTTTAAATTATTTATATCTAGTACACAAAATATTTCTTACTTTCTTTTTTTGAAATGATATATGAAAATTGAAATTAGAGACTCTATTAAATAGCTTAGAATACATATTTCAAAATTTTTAATTGTAACAATGTAAGGTGTGAATAGTTTTTTCTATTAAGTATTTAAAAAAATATATGAGCATGACTAGGGTACAGATAAAGGAGGCGACTAAAAATGTAATTATCTAACACAACAATTAAATTTAATATTTTAAATACAAAACTTAATATTATAAATGATCTCACTACTTTAAGAATATAGAAATTATTTATTAAAAAACTATATAAAATGTTGCATAATCATCTCTTAAAGAATATAAAACTTAGCCGTTGAAATTACTGGTTTAAAATTATCAATGCATAGTTTTATATTTATCATTTATGTAAGATGAAATAGCTCTTGTTCTTATATATATCCTTACTTGATAAGCTAACAAATCATATTTTTTTCCTTATCCCTACCTATTCTTGATAAGCGAAGGAGACTAATTTGTATCTATCTTGTCGAATATGCATACATATCAAACATTGAGTAATGAAAATGAGATCTATTCCTTGTCTCGACGTGCTGCTTGAATTTGATACATTATACAAACTAGTTATGTAGGACGGACAATTCATGCAAATTTCAAAAAGTGCTGGTGACTTTTTACGATTTTCTCTTGGCTAAGATTAAGTGCGAACGACATATAAATTATCTAATAAAATTAAATGTGAATATTACACAAATTCAAGTTACTAATTGGATATATATGGTTCATTTTTTTTTTCTTTTGGTACATTAAAATTCGTAATCATGAATTATTTAGAGTACGTCTAGTGATCTGGACGATCGGTAAATGAGATTTCTTCTAACTATATATTGTTAGCAACTCTCACTAATTGAATAAAATTAGTTAGATAAATAAAATGTTAATTAATTAACTACACATTATATATCTGACTAGATATGCATGTAATATGATATAAAATAACTATATATGAGATCAGAATTGATAAGTTACCCCCCATATATTAGTCCAATGAAAACTCGGCCAAGAAAAATGGAGCAAATTAAGCACAAATCCATACCTGTCTCAATCACATACATTAATTCAGTGCTTATATCCCACTTTTCCTGTCCCTTTTGATTTTCTACAACTCCTAATATCCATCACACTATCTGTGACTTCACCTGAGATTGCAATTAATGTATCAAATTAAGGTTTCATGATACACGAGAGAAATTACAACAAAAGAAATAAGAAACATGCATGGCAGCAAAAGGAAAATTCAAATAAAAATAGCGCTAGTTAGTATATACATATATCTGCTCCAAAATATAATGAATAAAGTGAAGAAGCATGCGCATATATTAATTGTAAAGTGAAGATATATACATGCGTGCAAACTGCTTGGTGATAATTTAGTTGGCGATTTATGATAATCTGGAAAGTCTGAAATCCTTGATTTCATTATAATACAAATATGTTTTAAGAATAGTTTGTTGTTGTATATTGCAAATAGTATATTAAAAATATTAATTTTTTTAATAAATAGATTTTTTAAATAAATAATAGTGCATAATCATGAAATTCAGCAAATTATCAACAAATAATTTAAGAATATGCCAAAAAATAATAATATGATATTTTTTCTATTGCACTATTATAAAAGATTCTCTCACCAAACAAAACTTTAAATTCAAGTTAAAAAAATTGTATGTTCATTATTAGTCATAAAAGTATATATATATTACATAAGAAATCTGATTTAATTTGAATCTTAATTTTTGTTGCAGTTCATATAGAAGACAGAACAAAGAACAAATTTTGTATCAAATCTCTTGTATGTGCATGCTGATGTGTAATCTCTCTATTAGTTGGCATGCTGATGTGTCAATTCCCTTCTGGTTGACCTTCTACCAGCACCAATCATGTAGCCTCAATTTCACTTTGACTATCAAAATATGTGCATTTCTGAGTGCAGCAGCGGTTCCATATTTCATCCTCATTAATTTATCATAGTGGAGATCTATCATTGTGGTTAACTTTTGGGACCAAATTCAACGGTATCAACCTAGAGATAATTTTGTTTTTACAAAAGGAATATATGTAAGGGGTTTTAATTAGAGGCTCTTGTTTTTTTATCGGTGCTGCATATATCTTTCAGGCTATAATTTGTTGACACGTTTTATACTTTTACTGAGTGGAGAGGAGGACCATTTTCTTGTAATAGGCAAATATATATAAAGAATTGAGCCATGAGCGACATGAGATCTATGGAGAATTCAGAAACAGAAAGAACTAGAAGCTAGAATCACGTTGCTTTGATTTGATTTCATTTATTTAATTATTTCATAACCTTTTGATTTAATGGTAAAAATCTATTCTTATAGGAGGTTATAGATTCGAAATCGAAATGATGATTCTTTATGAATATTTAAATTTGAATGATTTGACCCTCATTTTTATCTCAAAAAAATTATTTTATAACTTTATTAATTTTATTTCACAAGATGTTTAAATACGTTAAATAATTTTTGACAGTAAAATTTGGACGATACAGATATCTTTTTGAGATTGCTTTGAAAAGGAGATGATAAAATTATAAAGGCTTAAGTATAAATTAATAACAATATACCAAAATTATTGAATAGCCAATTCCGAATCCTTGCTTTAACACGTCAAGTTAATTATTTTGTGCACATATTTTTCTTATAGATAGTGGATTTCAAATGTATGATAATTTATGACGGTGAGATGAAGTATAACTATATTTTTCTTCAAAGACGACAACACTTATTTTGTAGTTTTCCATTTTATCCAAAAAAAAAAATCAAACAAAAATACAAAAAAATAAGAACCCCCCATACTTGTGTTGAAGCATCAATGAATCTAAAATTTCATTATTTTTTTAGGATTAGTAAAAACTTTTTTTAAAACGTAGAAATATTTTTTTTTTACAAAAAAGACATGATTAAATAGGTCAACACTGACTTTTTTTTATCAACAATCCGATCTCCACAATCAATAAAAAATTGCATAGATTTAATCATAATGAAGCAAGATTAGATTAAATTGTAAAATTTTCAATCTGTAACATCGGAAAGAAATTAATTTTTACACTTATTTACCAAAAAAAAATCATTCAATTTGTTATGAGCCATAATTTTCAATATTAGACTTGTTTTGTTCATAACGATTATACAAACATTTTGAAAAAAAATTATTTGTACCTGATATTCAAAAGAAAAATCTTTAGAGCTATAATCTACAAAACAATTTCTTAAATTATTGAACTTACGAGGGCCCTATACACAAAACTACAAAACACCTTAATCAAAATCAACGTAACATTGTGTGTATGAGATATAAATAAATAATCCCCACATTTTAAGCTTCAAACACAGAAATGTACATTACCATTGTCACAGAAGAAGAAAGCATTCTTTTGCAGCGTTCAGCCATGCAGAAACTCAAGTGAGCACTGAGCAGCAGCACCAAGCCGCCAAGTGCTCAAGTGCACAGAGGCCACACGCATGCAGAAACTGAAGTGAGCACTGAGCAGCAGCACCAAGCCGCCAAGTGCTCAAGTGCACAGAGGCCACACGCATGCAGAAACTGAAGTGAGCACTGAGCAGCAGCACCAAGCCGCCAAGTGCTCAAGTGCACAGAGGCCACACGCATGCTGAAACTGAAGTGAGCACTGAGCAGCAGCACCAAGCCGCCAAGTGCTTAAGTGCACAGAGACCACACGCATGCAGAAACTGAAGTGAGCACTGAGCAGCAGCACCAAGCCGCCAAGTGCTTCAGTGCACAGAGGCCACACGGAGGCCACACACGCAGAAAACACACAGGCCCCTGTGCTGCTGTCCCTTCATGCACAGTGTGATTTCTTATGGAACTTTCATATACTATCATCCATATAGTAGATCTATATACGTTCTCAAATTTGCTAGTTTAATTTTGAGGGGAATCATTTGACAAATTTTTATTTTAATAATTTTATAATTTTCATACGTAAAGCTTAAATTTAAAAAATATAACATTAAATATTATTTATATCTTGGAATTTCAACGATTAGAAATCACAAAATAATATTTAAATTATATGAAATTTGATTGTTAGATTATCTATATGTCGAATAACATATTTATAGTTTTTTTTAGTTTTAAATTTTGTTTGTTTCTTAATTCATTGTAAAAGAAATCATTCTCAAATGATATCTCCTCTTTTTTTTTTATCCCCTTCAGCTTTTACTGATTAAGAAAACTAGGGAGAAAGATATTATTGCCTAAATTGAGCTACAACTTATTTGTATAGTTCGTCTTGAGATATTATTTTGATCTAATAAACTAAATGACATATTCTAGTTATATACCAACAAGCTTTTCTAGGTTAATTACCAACTTACCATATAAGTGAATCAAAAGATATTCCGTGAAATCTTCTGATTTTTGACGTGCTGTCCCACGGTGCCAGTGTGCCACCTCAATAGTCAACATCTGGAATTTGGATTTTGTGGTTGCAAATTGGAAACAACAAAGAGAGAGCAGAGAAAACGATAAAGTCGCAAGCTCAATGACAGATAAGCCTGGCACACAAAATTTTCAACCCAACAAATTTTTTTTGTTTTTTTTTTTGATAAAGCAGACATAGCCTGCCATTTTTCATTTCTGCTCGAAAAATCGTTGCTTGTACAAAAAGAAAATAGTAGCTAAACCCTAACTCAATGGTATCCAAACCCACAAAATATCCAAAATATTAAGTCCCCCCCACATAAAGCAAATAACATCAATAATGTTTTGAACTCCTAAACAAAGACAACAAAAATTAACAACAAATCAATCCTACACTAGTTGCACCCGTACCACATCTCTCATCAACGTCCACAAAGACGGTATCATTGCGGTACAGATGGTCCAGCTCACTGGAAATTTCTGTTCACAACATAAATTGAGATAACACATGAGAATAAAAAAAGGAGAATGAAAAATGAGCTTGATTCTGAAAATATGCTTATTCCTAAGCAACCAAAACCTGCCAACTCATAACAGCAATAAGAGATTGAGCATAAATTCTATTAATTTCACCAAGGACTAAAGTGCAATTCCATAACTCAAAAAAAGAATTAAGAGATAAGAAGATGCCTCTGCTGTTAAAACGATTAAACTTAAACCGAAACTGAAAGCTAATAGGACAATGAACAAATAAATGATCTATTGTTTCAAACGTATTACAAAATACACAATTCAATGAACCAGCCTAGCTCTTGGAACACATATTTTCTTTAGTTAAAACTCTTCCTTTCAATGCCAACCAGATAAATACCTTTATTTTCAAAGGCAATTTTAACTTCCCAACAGAACCAGTCAAAGTAACTTTAATTCTCCTAATATTTAAAAGTATATACATAGAGTGTACAGAGAACAAGCCAGTGGAATCAAAACACTAAAGAACAGAATCAGCCTGAGTAGACACAAAACCATAATGAATTAGAATGTCAATAACTCGTTTCTTTTCTCATCTCAATAACCTACTAGCACCCCGAAATAAAGGAATTTTAATCTGATCATTATTCCAAACCTGAACTACTAACAGCCAAATCAAATTCAGCTTTGACAAATAAATTAGAGAACCGTAAAGAAAGAGGACAAGTACCAAACTACAAAAGTTACAACCAGATTCCCTCTTCCCCCAGTATCTTCAGCCTTCAATCTGAAAGTTCAAGGAGGACTCGTAATAAGCAACAAGTGCAAGATATATAAGGGGGAACCGTACAGAGGCACACGCAGAGGTGGTTGCCATGGCAACGTTTGAGGCAGGGATAGGTGTAATGGGCACCAAGCTTGGAGGGAAGATGGTCATTAATTCCCACACTGTAGTCATCTTTCGCAAGGGGATGTCATCACTGGATCAAAACTTCTGACCACCAACGGGTACTCTTCCTCCCATGCATTATCATCTACATTTCTATTTACATGTTGTTTGGATTATCAGCATGTGCATTAATGTTATGAACGAAAGTGTTTCAAGAAATATCTGAAGAAAAAAGGTCTGTTATGGAGGATAATTGATCGAAATGGGCTAATCAATAATTTAAATTATTTTGTCAAATATAGGCACCTGCATTGAAGAGTAATCTCGTGAAGTAAAATCTCTACTATTTAAAATCTTCATCCAACAATTTCTATTAAAGTTATTATCAATATTAATAGCTTTGATTTAGTCATGTTCGTTAGCTTTTAATCCAATTTCTTATATAGAGCAGTAATCACTAACCAAGTTCACACTGCATCGGTGATCTCCTGCTTTTTTTATGTAGATATTAAATATAGATCATTTTTTGGAATTCCAAAATGTGTGATATACTCTTGTTTGTAGAACTTGCAATCCGTAAGCAAATCATATTTGGCCAAATTGATCAAAGAATTAAAGAAGTATGCATTAGTTCGGAAGTTGCTTCTATTCTTTAAGAAAAACGTTCAAATCTCACTATACTTCAAGCTCCAACATCCAAACACAAAAATTGAGGTTGCTGCAGTTGCAACCCCTTACATCCAAACATACCAACTAAAATTCCAAGTCCATGTTCTGTACTTCCAGATTTTGAGCTACTTCATGTAGTTTTGGTTACACCGATCTGAACAGCCTTTTAAATTTGCGGAGTTTTGGAAGTTGGCATTCATTTGAAGTTTTGATGGCAAGCATGATGCAGTGCAGGTGCGGTACAGGGGAGTGTGGAACACAGCTGACAGAATCCAAACTTACAAAAAGCATCTGCCATCCTCATGCACCATTTGCAGGAGTTCTGGCTTCCAGTCTGTTGCAGGAGTCCTGGCTTCCAGTCTGTTGTAGAGAGACCTCATCAACAGTTCCGGCAAATCAATCAGCAATGGCTTCCGAGATACTTCATTAATTTACTTGTTTATGATTGCATTATTGGCGTTAATTTCTTTTTGATTGGATGAATGCTCCCTTGAGTTTATCTAACTCTCTGCTTTTGATTAAGCTAGAGCTGATCCAAATCCATCTGATTTGATCATACTGATACTTGTTGAGCAATGATCAATAGTCATCTTTTTCCGACAATAATTGGGATAGGTGATATCAAGAAGCACACGAGGGTGCGTGACACATGGGCCAAAGAGTCACAGAGAGTTGGGGTTCCATAAGTGCTGGTACCACTCCAGGTCGAGTGTACGAAATAAAAAAAAGAATGCCTAGGTGAAGAATGATGGAGTGTAATCCAAAATCAGAAAGCTGTCAGTAGGCTAGGTCGGCACTAATCTCCGGGCCATATTGATTAAGGGGGCTGCACAGGATTGCCTGCCAAATTTTTTGAATTACACTGGCTAAAATTATTGGAAGGACCTTCTGAAAAACTAGCTCTCTCTTCTTCTTGTTTTTCCCCCTTTTCCCTTTTATTTGTTTAAAAGAATTGGAGAATAGATTCAAAGCTTATTTTGATGTTTTTTTCACTTGGCATCATGCATGCCTTCGTCCTGCTAAGTTGATAAAACTCAAAAGCATTTATTTTTAAGCTACAAATTTGCAAACTTTGCCGAACATGTCAAATAATAATTACATATTGCTAGGTGTGCCATACAATTACAAATGAAAAGGTTTTGTAAACGCCTTATTCACTCATATCGGAATTAAAAGACGATCATATATTAAACATGACTGTATTATAGCCTCGTTCACTATTTTATCCAGGGATCTTCTCTGTCATCATGAGGCTAGAAGTTAAATCTTATCAACAACAATTCAACTTCACCTGGTGGAAGCCATCTTATTTCTTTCTTACATACATCGATCAGTGAAGTTGATTCTCTTGTAATTAAGTTGCCTTCTTAGTCTAATCCAGACTCAATATCTTGATCTGTTGTAGCTGGTACAACAGATGCCTCTCCCTCCACAATGTACCGTTTTGAGTATGTGTCCCTATCAGGATCATAGCACTGGACAACCAGTACTGATGCCATTGTCGTGAATTCTCCCGAGGTGAGGAAACCTCCTACTGGACCCAATTCTGGACAGTCTTGCTTTTCCAACAAAGGTTCTGGCACTGGTGGCGACTGACCTACCACAAATTGGTTGGTGCCCTTACCCATGTCTCTTATCGCTGCTGCCACATCAGCATGACTCTCCACAACTCTTTCTTGGTACTTAATGTTTCCTTCTTCGGCCTTGGTTTTGCATGTCTGCATTGCCATTTCATCTGCTGTATTGTCTTCACTGACTAGTGGTACATTGAGAGAATTAGGAGCCATGAAACGGATCACTGATAATGAGATGCCAGGGTGTTCGGCCATGCGGGAAGCGTATGCAAGCGCTTCACGGTCATCACGGCCTCCAAAAAACAGCACGCAGATGGAGTACTCAACATCTTTGGCAGAAACCTGAGCAGCACCGCCTAACCCACGGTCCACCAATATGGCAACTGAACAAGGGGCATGGCGTAGGACACGCTGGTTAACGAGATGGTATGCATGACCGATTGACTCAAATGAGCCATCAAACTGGAGCATCTTGTGGAAAGGTAGGATTACAAGTGCCACTCGCTTTGCTAGCGCAGAGGTGATGATGTCATCATGAATTGTGCTGAGGTCAGAGATGGCAGTCATTGAGCGGACTGACACCGAGCTCAGCTGATGGTATGCCTCGAAAGCCACTTTGACCATCTCTCCACCACTAGCGGCAGCCTTGCCACGCCTATTCCAGAAAGGCACCCCATTACGCCTTGCCCTCTGGACCATAGAAATAGCAGACGACCGCTCTGACAACTCAATTAGGTGCATAGCATAAACTGTCAGAGGACGGCGCTTAGTTCCGCGTGATGACTCAATTAGGTTGATCAATGTTGGGATGTTTCGGCTTGTATGGAAGCACGCCATGACACGGAACTCACTGTCAGATTCAGTTGCACGCTCGATGGTGCGATGCTTGTAGGGAGCCACAGGGCGGGCGGGCTTGTACACAGCAGTGACAAGCGGGGTGGTGATGAATGTTGTGAAGAGCGCCATCAGCACTAATATGGCAAATGCCTCGTCATTTAACACCTTACGGTCTTTGCCAATGTTCAACACAATAAGCTCCACTAGACCCTTTGTGTTCATCAGGAAACCCAGGGCAACAGCCTCCCGAAGTGGGACCCGTGTCAGGACAGAGACAATAAAGGTACCAAAAATCTTTCCCAGACATGCATTGGTGATGACAAGGACTAGGAGGCCCCATGATTTAGCACCACTAATGGTAGCAACATTGGTCTTTAGTCCGCTTGAGACGAAGTAGAGCGGGAGGAAGAGACTGGAGACTAGATCTTCCACTTTCTCAATTAAAACTCCTGCGAAAGGCCCATCCTTAGGCATCATGATGCCTACCACAAATGCACCAAACAAAGCATGAATGCCGATGGTGTCAGTCACAAATCCAGCGGCAAGGACTATGACGAGTGTGGCACAAATATAGACCTCCCTGATAGGTTCTCCCTCCGGAGACATTCGTACCATCCAGGCAAGAATCGGGCGTACTGCAATGACTAGAAAGATAATAAAGCCAGCGGCTGAGAACAGAACCCAAAGTGAGACAAGGGGGGACCCTGAGCCTGACAGTGCAATCGCAAGAGCTAGTAGGATCCAGGCAGCCACGTCATTGACTGCAGCCGCTGACATGGCTAATCGACCAATATCAGTTGTGAGCAGTTTGAGCTCAGCAAGGATGCGGGCAAGGACTGGAAAGGCGGTGATGGAGAGCGCAACACCCATGAAAACAAGGAGAGGGCCTTGGCTTGCCCCTTTGAGAATGGTTGAACGGAGAACAACGGAGGTGCCAATGCCAAGAACAAAAGGAAGGGAGATGCCAGCGAGGGCGATCGCCAGTGCTTTTTTTCCGGTGCGACGAATGGCACGTAGGTCGAGCTCGAGTCCCACAAGGAAGAGGAAGAAGATGAGGCCTATGTTGGCAACAGTGTCTAGCACAGTCAAGCTCCGACTTGGGAATACCGAGTTCAGAAATTTGCTACTTCGACCGAGTGCTGATGGCCCTAGCAGGATCCCACCCTGTATTTTGGTAATAGAATTATATTTTCATGTACTCAATAACAAGATAAACTAATAAACTGCTGGCTGTCTTGGTAGTAATTTTTTTTTTTTGAAACAAAGGTTTCCGTTAATTTCGATATTTATTTCTTTTTAAATGTTTTTTACAGAACTTAAACTTGCGTCTTTCCGTAAAAAGATAAAATTTATCATCAGTATGTTAAACTTGCATATCAATATCTTAGTAGTAATTAAGGATTGTTATGCAAGAATTAGAGATGGACTAATATATCTAATTTTTTTTATTTCTGGATCTTCTTATTTGTCAGTGTTAATCAGGTGTGTCCTTAATTTATGAGATCATTAATTAAGGTTACCGAGAACCAAAAAATTTTTTAGTAGTTTATCATTTGTTGACCTAAAAATGCACAATGATCATGAAAGGGATAAATAATGGCCGTGAAAATTTTACCAAATTAACATATATAGTCTTTTTTGGTAAATTAGAAAAGAGAAGCTGATTTGTTTGACCGGAAGCTCATTTTCCGCTAGCGGATAAACCACGAAAAGAGAGCTTCTTTCACTGTCAGGGATTGGTTGTATCATTTTTCTTCGGTAAGAAATTTCAATGAAAACTAATTAAAAGAGAGGATGAATGTATACATTTCTTCAGTCACAATCGTGTAAGCAAGTACTGTAAGAAAAGTTAAAAGATGAGATATATATAGAGAGTAAAGTTAAGGCGTTTTCATAAATTTTTCGTTTCGAAATATTTACAAGTCAAATTTTAAAATCTCGTATCCGAAACGTCGATCCAAGTAACTGAGTAAAATATTCACATCAAAATCTTATAGAATACCAAAATTTACTATTTTTAAGATTTTTTAACTATTTTTAATGAATTTTGAAAAATAACCATAAAAATAATAGAAAAATATTAATATTTGAATGTTAAAAATGGTTTTTTTTAAAAAATCATTAAAAATAGTTTAAAAATTCTAAAAATGGTAAATTTTGGTATTCTATAAGATTTTGATATGAAGAATTTATTGAGCTATTTAAATCGATATTTCGGATATGGGATTTTGAAATTTAATCTGTAAGCATTTCGAAATAAAGTGCTTATGAAAACACCCTAACTTTACTATATATATATATATATATATATATATATATATATATATATATATATATATATATTTCGTTAAAAGAACAGTAATTAATTGTTGGATTGCTGTTAATGCTAAAGATATTTAAAACCTTTCTCGGGTTGTCATGTTGACCAGTCAAAAAACTTAAAATTCATGCAGTAGCTCTCAATCCCATGTTACATTATTAGTGTGAAACTTGACTTGGAAAATTTTACATGACTATTATAATCCCGAAACATTTTATAAATTAATTGACATGCAGACCTGTCAGCACTGTTCAGATTTGACTTTTTGTGTTATATAAATACCATTTTTCTTAATCAGTGTATAGATAGATTACTCGTGAAGGCACGACTAGCTAGAGTGTTAAGTTACTTTTTCAATCCGAAGACCAAATTCTATGGGATTAGATGTGTACATTTAGCTACCATAAGATGAAGGTTGATCATATTATCTTTGAAATAATTAATAAGATGAGATATTTTGTGGTAATTGAGATATATCATTGACCAATTAATGGCGCGCACAGAAATGCATTCATGTTTATTCTTCTTCTTCTGTTAATTGAAAAGGAAACTGGTTGGTTGTTCTAAAGCTTTTAGGGATATTAAATTTGGTATACCACTCTCTTTATGTGTTCAATCAACAGTTAAGGCAAATGGTACCAACAAAAGATGTCATTACCTGTTTCTAGGGAATAAATAGGTGAACCATAATTTTGTTGTCGTCAACATAGATGAATGCATGCTTTCTAAATGACATGACTAATTACTTCAAACAACTCAACTAATTAACATGAAAATATTGTATAATGATGGGGATAAAGAACTTACGATGATCTCAGCAATGACACGAGGTTGGCGTAGTGGCTTGAGAGCAAAGGCCAGCAAGCGAGTGACGACAACGACAATGCAAATTTGAAGTATCAGCAATGGCAGCGCAAAGTGAAGCGGGTTGTCTCCCTGCCACGCTCCCTCTGATGTCGTCTTCATCTCCGTCAAGCATGTTGTGTTTGATGTCACCATCTTGCTCCTAATTCTGATCCTTAATTTCACACCTGCTTAATTAAGTTTCCTCTCTAAGTTCAATCTATCCAAACATCAAGAGATAAGTACGTGCAAATATATCTAGCTAGAGAGAGAGAGAGCAGGTGTTTGTTTGTGGAGAGGAGAAAAGGGATGTACTACCCATGAGCTTAAATATGAGCATGGGACTTCTATTTATACACCACACTAAGTATACCTTGTCTCTAGCACATAATGAAAATGATACTTAATACCTAGGCCTTATCATGTCCAAGTACTATATTTCTTTTGACAAAATTGATGATGATTGAGGTTATGTTTATTCTCATTTGAAGTACAATTAAGTATCACACATTATTATTAGAATTTTCAATATTGATGTAGATATACAATATTAATAGTGTGGGTAGTTCAATACGCACGCCAATAACTTTAATTTAGAACTATATTTACATACGTAAATCTATATAACCAGACATTAGCATGAAAAGCATTTGTGTTTATAATTATATACGTAAAAATACTTTTCACGCTGTTGTTTGGTATACGTACGTAGATATAGTTCAAAATTAATGTTATTGGCGTGTGTATTGAACTACCACACTATTAATATTGCATATCCACATAATATTGAAAATTTTAGTAGTGACATTCACATATGTACTTGGTCTTCTCTAATTACGAAAGAACAATTTGTAGATATAGTTAAACGCCACGTATTAATTATAATATAAAAAACGTGGCAGGCTAGTCTATTCATGTACGGATAAAAAAAACTTCAATAATTGACTAATTAATAATTACATGTTTGACAATTAATGTATAGCAGCCTCTTTACCTTCCATGTTCATTGTCTTATAAATATAAGGCTTGTGGTTAGTTAATTAAAGTCATTGTTACATTTCAACCATTTTTTATGAGAGCTGATACAATATGATTGTTAATACCGTCATCAATTTAATTATACACATTAAATAAATTATTATACATATTAATAATTTTATTATGCAAACTCATTTTGTACAGTATTTTCATCATGTAACTTAAATGAATTATTATGCAAACTCATTTTATATATTACTGTCATTATAGAATTTAAATGAGTTATTATCCATATTAATGATATTTAAATTAAATAATAAAAATATTATACATAATAAAATCATTAACATGCATAATAACTCAGTTAATGTATATAATAAAGTTTACATCAACCATGGTATCAATAATGTTATCTCCATAATATTTTCCTATTTTTATTTACACAACTGGACGGAAATATATATATATATATATATATATAGTGCGCCACCTGCAAGTGGGACTTAATAAGTTGACTTTTGACATTAATTAATTCATTAGTTCCCAGAGTATGATAAAAAGAAAGCATCCATATAATCACATATAAATAAATGTAAGTATCCCCATCAGTTTCTAGCTTATTTTTCCCGGCTGACGCGCTATTCAAATTTAGGCCGTCTGATCTTAAATTGATGGCACGGATGGGATGACCATTTTGTTATTTAATACCATGGTCTATTGATATGGATATGTCAATGCTCCATATATATTCCCATTTAGAGAACTACTGTGTACACGTGTCTTACAACTTACAAGTTGTCACAACGACATACATGTGACGTGGTAAGATTTTAATACGAGATTTGATTCTTCCTTCTTTTTCTTTTTCTGTTTTCGATCGGAAAGGAAGAGATCTAGCTAGCTAGACGAAGAACTCCCCACTTGGCATGAATGGTATTTGCATGGATTGAAATCCAGGATGAAATTCTCGCCATAATAATAAATGGATTGTGCAAATTCTATTCTGATTAAATCGATCTAACCTTGCAACCGAAATGGATTCCACCTCCGTGAAACAAACGAGAATGCAAATTCTCTTCTCGTCAAAATATATTGCTAATCTGAACATAGAGAGAGAGAGAGAGAGAGAGAGAGAGAGAGAGAGGAGAAGAAGAAGAAGAAGAAGAAAGCAAAGGATTCGAAGTAATTCTAGCTAGAACCATTATTATCTTCTCTTTTTTGCTTTTTCATCAACAAGTGCAAGTCAAACTTGCATAAAAATGTTGATTAAATTTGTGTAAATTATCAATTGTCTTGGACAATTCAGGCGCTAGCTCAGCTTGGATGTGCTCATGTGAAGAGTAATGATTGTAGTATTGAAATATTTTCATGGCATTTGCAATATAAAAAAGTAACATGGAAAAATTTAATAAGGCAAAATCATTGGCGCTAATTAGAAGATTTTAATATTTATTGGAGGGTGTTACTAACTAAATTATAAGTCATAACTAAAATTGAAAAATGGACCTTAACGTGCCAACCAAAAAAATAAGTCAACATCGAAATTATAATAGTGTCAAATATCTATTAGAAAAAATAAAATAATTTTAATATAAGCATTGCACTCCAATTACTTTATTAGAGAGAGAGAGAGAAATTAGAATATATTATATGAGGAGGATTCAAATATCTCTATTTTTTTTTTTTTGGGTTTCGGAGGGCACCAAGTAGTAAAGATTTTTTTTCTTGAAATAGTAAAAAATATATAAATATTTTTTTATTTTTTTATAATACAAAGCAGTTGTTTTCACGAAATATGACAAAAAAAATTGTGTATTTTGTCTCATTATATTGAATAACTAATTAAATAATTAACACTAGGTCACCGTATTTAAATTGTCATTTAATTAAATATTTGCACAAAATCATTTTTTTATTTATGATAATTTTATATTTATCAATGATAAATACAAAATAATTCTTATCTGATGAGTTATAAAAACAGAAAAAATTATTATCCATGTAAACATAATTGTATTTATATTTATATATATCTGATAAATTAAAAATTCCTTTATATGTATCCTTATCGGATGAGTTAAATAAAAACAAAAAATTCTTATCCATAGAAAATTAATATGCCTCTTAAGTCAACATAGAGTTGCACATGAATTATTCAAGGGATATGTGCATAAAAGTTTTAGAAATACCACGTAGATGATGCGTGACGTTTTCTCAAAATATACTAATTATGAAAGTACAATTAATACAGATCGATATGCGATGAATTTGCATTTGTCAACTTAGATATACTTTTTAGATGACATATTCTGTCATGGAGGCTTACAACTCTTTTTTTTTTTTTAAATGAACAGAAAGATGACCTTATTATTAGAATACACAACTCTTTTAATATATATATTTGTACATTAGCTTGTGATAAGGATCATCCGTACGAATATGAATTAATTAGATATCATGTCCCATATAATTAAATGAAATAATTCTTAGTTTATCATAAGCAACAAAATAGTACGTTCAATTTACCTTTGTCCAAGAGAGAACTTTTTCCCTTGTACGGATGAATCTTTTCTCCAAATTAGGATAGATAGCTTCTTTAACTTATCCAAATGGCATTTCTTTTCATTGTTTTTCTATGCAATAAGATATATAATTATTATATATACTGACAAGAAACTTGTTTGACAACAGTAAAAAAAACAACATTAAAGTTGGTCAGAATGAAACTTTTAAAATTATAAATATATTTTGTTTTCACTTATATAATTAAGTTATTTAAAAAGTTTATTAAAATTTGAATATTTTTTGTATAAAAGCTCATGTTAATCTGATATTTATTTCTTTTCAAATGTCTCTTGCAAAATTTAAACATTTTTTAAATTATCATCTATTGAGAATTGTTAAATCACATTACCAACAAGATGCTACTCAAGTTATATATAGAAAATGTGATGTAGAGTCTATTTAAATAATGGATAACCTAATTAATTAAAACTTTAATTGTTTAATTTTTTATAAAATATGATGATATTTATCACAATCATTAGATAAGTCCCATGTAATTAAATATATAAAATTCAATTTTAGCATATAGATAGATATCACAAACAGTGGCAATGCAATATATACACATCAGCGAAAAATAAGTCATACAAATATATTTAATTGGATAAGCACCTTTTAATGGCATTTATATAGATGTATTAACCAACTAATTACACGATGATTCTCCTTAAACTTTTCTCACCACTTGGTCACCACACAATTATTTTTTTTAATTCAATAGATATAATCTTAATTTTCCCTAAAATTGGTCAAAGTATTGGGTGGAGAATGCCAACTAATATTAATTATTACTAATATATGTTTAGTTAATTTACTTTTCTACCCCAATAATTGAGTTCTCCATCGCCAAGTCAACCCTTTATGTGCACATATCCAAAATTGAATTTCTTCCAATGCATGAATCTATTATTACTTTATTATTCATTCAAAAAATAAAAAGGAACCTATGACTTTATAGTTTATACCAAATTGAATACGTCCGAGTTGTCCATTTTTCATAAGATTTGTTTTCTTAAAGAAGAATCTTATCTGGAACTCCTCTTACTTGTTTCATAAAAAGTATTTTGGATAGAGGTCTGCTGATAGAATTCAAGTTTTTTTTTTTTTTTGCATCCACATAAACATCATTTTTAACAATATAAAGGTAAGATTCAATTACTTTATCAATATTATAAGCACTTATTTTAATAGAATAAACATCAAGATCAATAGTATAAATTATTTTTTTTATATATAAACACTTCTGTTAACCCAGACATTTATTTCTTTTCAGATATCTTTTGCGGGACTTAAATCTATATCTCTCCGTAAAAAGACAAGACATATTACTACTATACTAAACCTGTGGTTCATCAATAGTATAAATATTAAATTCAATAGTCTAAACATTAGGTTTAATTACTTAAGAAACTATATGGTTTTTCAATTTGTATAGACGTGCATTGTATTTTCATTTTAGGGTGTTCAAACTATAATTGTTTAATATCTAAACTTTGTATAATTAATTGTTTATAATGAAATTGTTGAATATCTAAAGTTGAATTGTTTGATGTTTAATTCAACTTGTATAGACAGCTATTTAGACTAATTCAAGGATATATTAGTGCAATAATTCCAGTATAAAATTAAATAAACGAAACAAAGATTATGCAACATTAAATACGAAAACATGACATACTGTCAAAAAAAATTAAAAAAAATGATGGAAAGCGCACAAAATTTATACTTCATAATTATTTGAATAACTATATCTTTTTGTGCTATTTTTTGTCCAAATTAATACGAATTTTCTCCTCAAAATTTGTTTAATAAAATTGTATTAAAAAACCATAAAAAAACTAAATGTATCTAGTGATTGATTGGTAGTTCGCTGACTAATATATAATCCATCTATCAATCAATTATCATCATCTATTATCAACATATATACTGTAGGTGGTTACTTAATTGCATAAATGATGGAAATGTAACGCAACCACCTACATACAGCCTGCATATACATAAATATAATCAAAAGTCAAACACTCCAAAAAGGTACAAATTTGTGACACGTAACATTAATTGGCTTAACAAGTACTCTACTGATGTCATTGCTTGCATATATATCCGTACCACTTACATCAATTTTGCTTAATTACAACGTTTTAAACGTGTACATGATTGCGTAATTAAGTTGCGCGCTAATTAGTTGTGTTGTGAGTAATTAATTAATTAAGTCATTGTTAACCATTTTGTTAATTTGTTATTGTCCTTAATCCCGCAATTATAGTGGCACATTTTACACAATTGTGAATCTGTGATCTGGATCCACTTCAATTTTCATAATATTGTAATAACTTGTGATTAATTAATATGTTTAGAGGCTGATTTAATTATTCATTATGGAGGTCGATCGGCCTTCATTTTTTTTTTAATTGACTTAATTATGTGGTGTTTTTTTTTCATTTTTTTCGTACAAATAATGAAAATATTTGATCCGATTCTTTTAGTTAAAATTTCTTATTACGATCGTATATTTTTTAGGAGTAAGAGAGATTGAAACAAGTTATATTATAGCCAGTATGCTGTTTGGTACAAAATTAAAATGACTGCTTTAACAAACCTGTAAAATTGATCATGAATAATCAAGTTAAATTCTGGAAAAATAAAGCAAAATTTTGGTGATGAATAAGCAAGTTAAATTTTAAAATAGACTTAATAGTCATACATTGCGTGAATGATATTCTTTTTTTAACCTTTTATATTTGAACCATTTCATGATTGATCAAATTCAGAGTTTATCCAAATATTTTTTTTTCTGACGATCCGTTAAAAATAGTTGGATAGGACAGAAACTTGAGGAAGCCAATCAAGGGGGTTGATTTTGCAACAAGAAAATAAGGCTATTATTGAATTTTCATTACCACTCAGGAAATTATTGTTATTATTTCAAAAAAAATGGGATAGACAAAAAAACATAAATAAATAATTCCCAGTAGCAAAAAAGTTTGGCACTGAGACAAGTCATTTTCATGACACAAGTCAGAGGCGTTGTATAAGAGAAGAACACAACAAGAGCATTAAATAGTAGAGTGACATTGGTACATTGATGCAATGAATGTTATTGGTACAAGGATTGCTAAGTAAACAATTGTTACTGGTTAGGAGTTGTACTTGTCTTTGGTAATTTGTTTGTTAGTTAATTATTGCCAAAGCGATTGCTCTCAAAAAATTAATAAAGATAAAAACGAGCATGAGTTGATATATTGTAGTCTTGGAATATTCTCAACACAGTTGTGGAGAGACCGCATTTGTTGTCATAGTTGCTCAATGACAATAAAATATCATCGATTTTGAATCATCTGATTCAGTTTAAACGGTTTAGATTTAGACTATAAGAGATGTATTTTATTTTTATTTTACTAAACTTTTTTTTGTTATAAGAACAAAGACTTACTGTCATCGTTAATTATGACAGCGGATATGAATTCGTTATAGAAAGGGCTCTGTGTTAACACCTAAAAATATTTACTTGTCTTGTTTGCTAGAAATGCATGTCATATTGAAGCTGAAAGAAAAGAAGAAGGGAGAAAATGAAGGAATCTTCAATGTACTTAGAAGCCACACCATTGTCATCAGTATCCGCCATGGATATTCTCTTCACCATATCTCTCTCTCTCTATTTCTTTTTTTTTCTTTATTTATTTTGTTCTTTTGGTGCTTGAAATCTGACTAGCTAAAGGCAGATCAATTGAATGAACTGAGAAAATCAATGGTATTGAAGGCGGTACTCAGCTTTAGTTAACAGTGACAGCCTCTTTTTTTAAGTATAACAAACAAAAATACACTTTTGGAGGTACCTATTTTAAAACTTGGAGGGTACAAACTGGCACCTTATGTGCATTTTTGTCCCATAATCATTTAGAAACGCACAAATCCAACCTTATATTGCCTTTTTTTTCAATGACCCTTCAGTTCAGTAGTAATATTAACTATATATTCTGCTTCCGTTATTTGATGAAAATGTCAATACTAGAAGTGTAAATTCTGACAATCAAACTTGCTTGATACCCATAACAACCAAAATCAAAATTTATCAAATATCACAAATTAAAACGTATAAATATATATTCCTCGTCATTGAGATTGACGTGTATCATCTTCTGATACAATTTAAAATCCACCTCATCACCTAAAATCAAGTTCTTTTTTTCAAATTGCACAATAAATCACTAATTTCTTTCCACATTACACCAATTTTGGTGCATGATCTACTAAAGAAAAAACATCTAAATTTTTTATATTTTGTTTTTGATAAGCACTCTGATCATTATACTGATTGTCAATTTAACATATTCCAAGTAAAATTTTTAACAACAAAGAACAGTCTTATCAAAATTATAACTTGAACAAAACTGACAATTCTAGTCCAGATTGTATTCTGCCTACATGATGCAACAACAAGACATCACGTAAGATACGCACAAGAATCAAGGACAATAGAAGCAAACAAAATTATGAGAAGAGTTGATCAATCGGATTAGTTGTTAAGAGAAGTCTGCAGCCTTCCATCAGGAATTGCAAACAGTACAATGGGCTTGGAATTGCGCAGGAAAGGGGAGTCGCAACGGTAGTAACCCTTCCTCTCCAGTTGGATAACCTCTCCTTGCTTGAGGTTTCGCATGTTGGAATCCCCCAGTGCAAAGGTCTCCTTGCGTGTCACTGGATTTAGGTTATCCAAGAAATCTTCCCCTTCCTCCAGCTGTTATCAATAAACAATAATTAAAGAAGTTCATAGATAACAATAAAAGAATAAACAATAGGATGCTGCTTTACCACTTCCAAAAAAAAAAAAATCAATCCTCGTACATCTTTTAAGCATCCATTTCACAAATATTTGCTGCTAGCACCGAAGCATTAGCTTAGTAAATAATGTTAGTTCAGACATTCACGAATTATTAACAGATATGTTGCCAACATCAAGGAGTTATTTTAACAAACAAATATAAAAATATATTAAGCAAAGGAAACTTAATAGTTTGGACATCCTGCTGCTAATATGAGAAATGCTGAGTGCTGTTTGCAAATACTGTAAGATATTACATATGATTTGCAAATAAATAGCCAAGATAGTGAAAATGAAAGGTACCTTCTTCTTCTTGATTAAGTAGTCAAACTCGATCAAAGAAAGGTGCACCAGCTCGTCAGTATCAGGCAGCCAGGTCAGCTTCAACTTGGTACTCTTCACAGAACCCTCCAGATGCAACTCTCCGATCAGACCCACAATTTTATTATTGCTATCCTTCTTTATTTCCCTCACAATTGCATTGCCCCAATCCATTAGAGTTACCTCCTCTCCTTGAGAAATGCTCGCCGCATCGGTATGCTCTAGCCATATTTTGTTTGTAAAGGTTGTTGCCTTCTTGCCAGCAGGCTCATACTTTTTGTGTCTCGGTATGATACGTACAAATGGCTTTTCAGGACCATTTGTCAGGGTCAGTAAAACTCGGTCTTGCTCAATCACAGCAGTGTGCCGGGCACAAACTGGGTCTATTATCTTTTTGTTTATAGTCCACAGCTTGTCCCATTCCATTAGATTCAGATTCTTAGAAGCACCCTGAAATATGCAAAAAATAATAAAAAACAAGAAGAAACTTCTATAAATTCTAACACCCCAAATACGCCTTGTGTAATAGGAAATTGCCGAAAAAGGTCCCACATGATGAAAGGACAAAAAAAAACAAAAAGAGACCTTCCATTTCTTGCGATTTAAGACTGCTGTACAATTGTTATTAAGTCCACACACTTTCAGGCTTGGTCAAATCACTATTAAGGATATTTTGCCCAAAGCAAGTATATTGGGCACAATTATCTTAAAAACATGGTAGAAATCCAAAAGCTGGAGCTTGACAAGATACAGCAATCATAACTATTCAGGTATGTTGGTACAATAACAAGTTTGTCAAAAAAAAAATCTATCAATTAATAATTGTAATTATTTGTTATAGTCAATAAAATTTATGACTAGCTTTTATTTTTTTGAGGGTCTCTTTGCAATTTCTATGCTTCTGGGCCCTACTTTTGCAAGTTTCTTTAAACAGAAAAGAACTGAAGCTGACCTGCTGAAGAATGAACTGGATCAGTGCCTCAATTTTAAGTCCCCTTCTGACAATACCTTGTACAGTGGGGAAACGGGGATCATCCCAGCCATCCACCTTACCATTTTGCACAAACCAGAGAAGTTTACGCTTACTGAGAAGTGTATACACCATGTTCAGCCGGCTAAACTCATATATTTGCACCTTCCTAAGCTCCATATCATCTAGAATTCTGTAGTATTGTGCATTCCTGTCATGGTACTCACTCGACCTCAGTGCATGAGTTACCCCCTCAACCGCATCCACAAATGGGCATGCAAAGTCATATGTTGGGTACACCTTGTACTTTGACCCAACCCGATGGTGTGGATCTGCATTACACCTGTAGTAAACTGGGTCGCGCAATGACTTGTTTGGGTCTTGCATGTCAAGCTTGCCCCTGACACAGCATTGCTTGCCCCTCTCTGTCCCTCGTAACATCTCGTTCCACATTGCAAGATTTTTCTCTACCGTGTTATTTCTACAAGCCGACTCAATACCATCCATTCTCTCCTTCTGCATCTGCTCCCTAGGTGTGTCATCAACATAAGCCTTCCCTTGCTTTATCATTTTTTCCACCATGACCATAAGGGAGTCAAAGTAGTCTGATGTGTACGTCACTCTGTCATACTTGATTCCAAGGGTTTCTATATCTTTCAAAAGATTGTCGACAAACTCCTCGCTCTCTTTGGAAGGGTTGGTATCATCGAATCGCACAATTAACCGACCATTGTACCGCTCAGCAAAGTATTTGTTTAGAAGTGCAGCTTTCGAGTGGCCTATGTGGAGGTAACCACTCGGCTCGGGAGCAAAGCGCACACAAACTTTACCAACTTCTGCACCAGGTAGGTCAACCTCGAAGGACGAGATGCTATTAGAGCTGCCAGTGTCAGTTAACGGTTTTGGGGGATGCTCTTTTGATTTGAGGCTTGGTGCAGGTGATTTGCCAATGCCTCTTTTGCCTACAAAAGAGGCAACTGCTTCATTTAAGGTACTGTGCTCTGCTGCTATGGAATTAAACCAGCGTACCAGGTTTTGGTACTTATTTGACTTCCTCAGGCTCTCCCATCTCTGACCAATACCTGTTTCAAGTACCACATCTGGTCAGACATCTTTGAAATTGTAAGGCGTTATGGAGTAAGCAACATAATGGTGGCAAAAGAGAATAAAGTACCAGCAAGAGCAGCCCAAATGGCAACATCAGCAATAGTGAAATTGAATCCAACCAAAAAGGTATGGTGTGACAGGTAATCATTGACACAGGCACATGCATTCTCAAATTCAGAACCTATTGAGAAGACCGGTGCATAATCAAGCCATTCGTCAATCTACGACAGATGACACAATTACTCAGTTACTTAATAAATGGATTAGAGCAGTGCTGTTCGAATCACAACAATTGGATAAAGATGGAAGAACCTGGCCAGATTGGACAGCATCAGACCCGTACAAATTGGGAAGAGATGAAATTCTCCCAATGTACCTCAGAAGTGTGTTCACTCCATGCAAACAAACTCTGCAAATTATTCTCAAATTAATGCAAAATTATCCCAAAAACATGATTAACAACGCAAGTGGTATTCACTTAAGCTATCGAAAAGATACAGATCTCAAGTAGAAGAGAAGATCAAGACAGCTAAATGGAAAGAAAACCAACCCAGACGACAAGCGTAGCTCAGGCGGAGAGCCAGAAGGAAGAGCGCCGGCGTCGATAGAGATATTAACTCCGGCGACCTTTGCGGCGGCGAGGACCGATAGTGGGGGTGTATCGGCGGAGAAGGCTAATGTCACCGCCTCCATTCGCAATTTCACGCGAGAGAGAGAGAGAGAGAGAGAGAGAAACTTTTTTCCCAGAGAGGTGTGCTAGGGTTTTGGGACTATATAAAAGTGGGCTTGTGTTTTCCAGTTTTCCTCGTTGAATTCAGAAACTGGGGGAGTAGGGACCAAGTTATTGCAGCGAAAAAGAAAAGAAATTATAGGAAGATAGATACCAAGTAACTTCACAAAAGGAAAAGAATTATTGGGCCAGATCATGAGGAACTTCTAGAGTATTAATGCTAAATGATTCAGACCTCAGCCTGGTACATTGAATTCAAATAATATCCTTTTAGCCATATAAAAATTTCCAAGTGCAAACTGCAAACCATGGGCATGTAAAAGAAAATTTATTTAGGAAGATGGGTATTGGCTTATGCTACTGTGGTTTGTGTGGTTTGGTATTTTCTTTTCTTTTTGTGACTTGATTGGCATATGATACTGCTCTCCTATACTGGAACCATACATGTAATGCTTGTTTTCGAAAAGAAATGAAAACTGGTATCTTTGTTGGGATACTTTTATCAAAACATAAATAAAAGAAAGTGCAAAATACAAACAGTAAAGCCTGACGCCCATTTTCTTTTCTTAACATGTTGTGTAAAAGATTAAAAACTGATCCTTCATAAAACAAAAGACAAAATACTGTGCAGATACAATTCAAGGGATGAACAATCAATAAATACTGACGAGTAACAGATCTATACAATACGGAGTTAAAACTGTTTCCTTTGTTTTCTTTATTACACTGTCCAAAGCTTTGTACTCTCAAGAGAATATACAATATTAATAATACACAAACACCCAAATGTGCACATCGCTTATTTGTGCTATATTATCTCATAACTGTACCAGACGCGCCGTTTTTAATGGATATATAAGATGGATGAGGTTGAGATGTTTACATAGCTGAATCCAATCATTAACTAATGGCCCTTGATTCGCCTTGATTTAAGATCTGGTTCTCTCTCTGTTCTTAGCGCAACCACCTCTTTCTCCAGTACATTTTTCTCTCGACGCAGTTTTCTTGTCTCCACTTCCATTGCTTTTGTCAATGTATCAATTTTCCTTGATAGCATCTAAGACAGACAAACAGGTAACTTATTCATTAATTAACTTCAAAGATTAAAAGACAAATGAAATTCTCATTAGGATATAGTTACCTCAATAGATGAATCTTTATCCCTCAAGCATTGCTCCTTCTCAAGGAATGTCTTTCTCAAAGATATCACCTCCTTTTGCAAAAAGTCATAAAAAACAACAGAAACAACCTCATCGTTCGAAACTTTATCTGTTACCAAAGTCTCCTCCTTTGAATCGTTCTCTTCTCCAACAGAACCATTAGTACTGTCACAATCAGAATTTGACTTTGAAATTGGGGAATTTTCAACTACCGAGATGGCACCATCAAAAGACTTAGATGCGCACTTTGCTTTACTCAAGATTACCCTTGATGATCTTGGACTAGGAAGAGATGGTCTTTGGTTGTGATTCTTGTTCTGACGAGGACTCAAGAGAGAATCAGATCCATTAACCGAAAGGCTCCTGGATAACCTATTAGGTATAGTTCGTGTCTCCTGTTGTGGCCCCCCGGATTGTAGTTTTAGGCCATCTTCTACTACCTTTAATCTTAGTTGTAATTTTTCCTACATAATCAACCAAAGTTCCAGAAACTATTTTAGTCTAGACAGATAAGAACCCAAAAGTTTGCAAATAGACATTGAAAATTTCAAACCATATAACAATATATGATTTGCTTCCATTGGAACATTATGAGTGTACTACTGACTGTTACATAGAATGGTTGAAACATTATACTTTGAGTTGAGCCTCAGCCTTGGCAGCACGTTCTGCGACAGAAAGCTTGTCACGAAGTTGTTGAATTTCTACCTGAGAGAAAGCTAGTACAGATTAGCCAAAACCATTTCAATATTTTTGGTAGGATAAAAACGGTTTGTAGTAGAGATTTGGAATGGAAAGGTTTTGTAGAAAATTACCTCAAGAACACGGCGTTCTTCAAGCCATTGCTTGACGGATATGACCTTATCATTCTGCTCCTTCCACTCATTCGCAACAACTACTGCAGCACGATTTTCTGTGGCCTTTACTCGTGAGAGTGTTCTCTCAAGCTTCCTGTTCTCATCCTATAATAGGACCACCAAGGCCATGCTACATATTAGTCAATGTTATGTCACAAGAAGGAGAAATTTAGCAACCTCAACCAACAGTTTTGTAAATTAGGCAGTTTGGAAAATTTCACAAAAAGAAAACCCAAGATGAAACATAAAACAAAAAGAAAATAGATGGAGGGTTTTCAGCCTTTTTTTCTAAAACAATAAAGAAAAAATAGAGACCTTAATTTGGGAGAGCTGGCGTTGGTAGTCACGAACAGTATTAGCTGTGGCCGCACCAGAGAGAAGAGACTCCTCTAGGTCATGAACTGTCTTGCTCAGTTTCTCTACCTCGGCTACCTTTTTCCGGTGCAGTTTATCTAAAATTCTGTATTCTTCCTGGCAAATATCATTTTGCTTTATCAGCTGCTGGTGCTTGTTTTGTAATTCATCGACCACTGCTGCTTTTGTCTTTGCAACTTGCACCTCCCTTTCTGCTTCCAGTAAAGCATCTTCTTTGGATTTTGTTAATCTCTCCAATGCTCTGTTATCTTCTTGGAGCTTCACCACCTGCCAAGGGGGAATAAGAAATAAAGAATATAAATAAATAATGTTCGGAAATGAACTCCAATTGCAGCTCAAATTATTTAAGAGAAAAAAAAGAAGCTATGACAACATACCTCTTGCCTGAGAAACTTGATCTCAGCTTCAAGAGGTAAAAGAATTTCCTCAAGGGGAGGGATGTCATCGTCCTTTTGAGCAGCATGGACCCGCCTCAAAGTCGCCTCTGCCGCAAGTTGCGCTGCAACTATTTCTTTTTTCTCTTCGCTTATCCTCCTTAATTCTAGGTTCTACATTATTCAAAGACCCATTAGTTATTTTTTTTATTTTCTTATCGCTACTTCTATGAAATGAATAAAGCTTCATCCTCTTTCAACTTAAGCTTTAATTTTAGAGTAACTTGTTACTCAATAGGGTACAAAGCAGGTGATCTTGAAATTCAAATAAATATAGTACAATGAAATGCAAATATACAAACCTTGTTTTCAATAGTAGCTTCAGATGCCTCCAATTTTCCATATAATTTATTGAGCTCCTCTGTAACCTACTACCGTTCAAACGATTAAATTAATGGGCCAATTCCATTTCTCAAATGGGAAAAATCAGCAAAAGGGGAATAAAAAAGATACCTCGGAAAGAGCCTTATCTTTGGCTCGCTCGGTTAGGCGCAAGCTCTTTATCTCATTTTGGGCTTCTTCTAGGTCCCGATCCTTCTCTGGGTTAAATTCAAAGTAAAATAGGTCCAGTAATTATTTTTTTTCTTTTCATGTTTTAATTCCTTTATCCTTTCTGTTGACACAGACCATGGCATTGTTCAATTCATTTCATCACAGAATCACAATTTATTTTAATCAAGAGCTGGCATCACACAAAAACTTTACAGATATGCACAAAAATTAATCGGAGATTTGTCTTTTCCAATGAATTTCTAGGAAGCATCTCAAATAATATTTTTCCTTAAAATGCATCTCAAATAATCAAAACTGGCTGAATTGTGCTTTTTTTAATATATAAAAAGAATTAGTACTGGTGCTTTTTATTTCACTTCAAGCGATCTCCAATTATAACTTGATTTTGATAAAATGCAAAATTTTCCATATAACAAAGGTGATATCATGAAAATTCTGGAGATAAATAAAGACGCAGACAAAGGATTTACCCCTGATCTGATCGGTTAGGCGATTGAGCTCGATCTTGATAGGATCCAGAGCAAAGGATTGAGATAACATCATGGATTCTTCATCTTCTACGAAATTTGACCTCTTCCCTTGTTGATTCTTCCTCTTTGATGCCTCTATTTCTGAATCCAGCAATGATCCCTGGTACTTGTCTCCATTCTCCTTCTCCCCCATTCCACCAACACACAGTGTGCGCTTGCTTCTCTTCTCTCACCTAGTGCAAAGTTTGGTTGGGTATACTGAGAGAGACTCTCTCTCTCTCTCTCTCTCTCTCTCTCTCTCTCTCAACTGTTCTTTCTTTTCTTTTTCTTTTTCTTTTTCTCTCTCTAATAATATTTTTGGGGAAAAGACGGAGGTCCCGGTATTTTCCCGGTTTAAAGCGGTACATGAGTGCCATTATTTAAATTTATAGGGAATTGTATCTCTTAAATATATTTTTTATTTATATTCAAATAAATTTATTTTTTTTAAATATTTATATATAATGATAAAAATATTTATATCTTATGTTATTAAAATTAAAAATTATATAAATTATATTTATATTTATGTAATAAAATTTTTAACTTCAATTTTTTTATAATTTCTCTAAATTTATTTATTCATTTATTGCGACTATTTCTTTTGCAACAGGCCGTTATTATTTAATATTTATTTGTTTTATATAATTTTCTTTTAATGAAAACCGACTGTGATTTGGTTTTAAAAAAAAAAAGAAAAGAAAGAGAAAATAAAATAAAATAAAAAAGGCCCCACTGCCACTAACTATTACTCAGCTGCCGACAAAGTAACAAACTATTGCAGATGACAAATATGTAAGGACAAACTAAAATTAATATCATAATTAATATCGATTTTATTATTTATATTATGTAAATTATTATTTATATTAATTATCGTATTATATAATTTATTTTTGACAGTATTTTTATTTTATTGTTCAACTCAAATACTATTAATATAAATAATAGTTCGTTTAAGTTAAATAACAAAAGTAATGTAGAAATAAGATGCAAAATAAAATTATTAATATAAATAATTATTTATTTAATTTGAATAATAAAAGTCAGTATCGATTACGATATCAGTACATCAATATATCAGCTCTCATACACAAAATGCCCCCCCCCCCCCCCCCCACACACACACACACACACACACAAACTTCCTTTAGACTAAAGTTTTTTTTTGTTTGCTCAATTGTAGCCTTTTTTTTTTCCTATTAATTTCATGAACATTAATAATTTGAATTTCGGTATGGTGTTTTTCATGTAATTTTTTTTCATGGTGTTTCTCATCATGATAGTAGTTTCATTTTTTTTTCATATCTGAAATGTTGAATCATTGATTGACAACAAGGAAAATAGTTAGTATTACATTTAATATTAATTTGTTTTTATAATTGTTAAAAAGAAAAACATCATAGTAAAATCCTTACAATTTAGGGGTGTAATTGATCTAAAAAAAAATCATCAAAAGTACGTCTTGCGTTAGATTTTGGTAAAATCGAATTCATATTTATCAGTATTCGATTATAATTCATGACACTCCAAGTTTATAAATTATGATTAATTTCTTTCTTTTGTGAAACAAATCTTGATAAATATGAATTTTGAAACATGAAATGAACAAAAAATACCTTCTTAATTTCTTTCAAGCAACCAAACCGCATTGTGCACTCTCTTCAATTTAAAACCAATAAAAATTCAAAACTATCCTAATACCTATCAATTTGAAAATTAATTATATATACTAAGAATCTAAAATATTATATTATAATCATACTGCAGTCAACCTCCTCAAAAAAAATTTGAGATATAATTTTAAAATAACCGTAAATTTATAACCCCTCATTAATTTGATCAAGCCCCGCTACTGATTACCAAAAAAAAAAAAAGAAATTTATGGTTGATTTTTGAATTTTTCCACTTTTTATAAGTTCTAACAATTCATGTACTACACTCAGAAGCAATATTTATTGCAGGGTCATTGTCGACATTCATTTTTTTTTTTGTACTTAGTCACAAAACTTGTGATATATTAATTAATGATGTTTACTAACAATCACCTAGAGACAAATAATGTTTTAGGCTCACAAACAAATTGAAATTGACACTATATACTAATTGACATGTGGTCACGATCTTATCAAAAAGATTTTTCAAAATCAATTTTTAATAATAGTGTGGTTAGTACTCCTAATTCAAACTTAATTATCACTTAATAATATATACTTAAAATTAAAAATTAATACTTTACATATTTGGTATGGACAATTAATTATTAATACTTTAGACATGTAAGGTAGGCACTTTACTGTAATTAGGTTATCATTAGTTAATGTAATTAAATGTAGTATTTATTAATACAGTGGAAAATGTTATATAGTTACTATGTATGGTTGGTACTTAATTGATTTGAAGCTAAATATTTGACCGAAAATAAAAGAGATTATAATTACACACATTATAATTAATTGATATCCACATATTTTCTAGCAAATTTGCAATAAGCAATATCTAAATAATTTCTAGAAAATATGTGGATATTTTTGAAGCTAAATATTTGACCTAATTCCTCACTCCCAAAATATCCACATATTTTCTAGCACCATTTACAAAAATGTATAATCAAATTTGCAATAAGCAATATCTAAATAATGTGAACAATGAGAATATAAATTCAAAATAGTCGAATGATGAATCGGAAAGTTCAAGATAATTGTTGACAATTGTCGTGTGTTTTGATGTTTATATAATAAACATTATGCATTTTAAGATAGTTTAATTAATGAAAATAGAAGCTTAAAAATAATGATGTCAATTCATTATTTTTAAAAACATTTTGTAAAAAAAAGTCTAAAAAATTATTTATATATGAAAATTGTAAATATTATTAGGGACAAATTGTTTAAGTGGTTATACAATTCTTTCAAAGATCCCTTGACAAATATATATATAGATATATAAATGTGATTCAACTCAAGTCAAAACATGAGACATGATAATTATCAATAATTATGTCTAAATGAAAAAAAAAATGTTGATATTATCACCTAATTAAGAAGTTTCACCCGTCACTCGTCTATGTCATATTTATTTCTTTGTCAATTTGAAGAACTTCATTATTTAAATGTACAAGTTTCATTATTTTCCAGAAAATATAATAAATTATATACTGAACAAAATTTGGGCGATTTTCTCCAACTGATCAAAATCATTACTTAAATTTATGTAGATATATAATCCGTTCAAAAATTGCTTCTCACCTACAGGTGTTTTTTGTTTGCTTATGGAAGACAAAAATAGTCTGTTTTCTCGTTTTATGTAACCAGTTTTTAAGTATCTTTAATATAATGCATGTACTTTTTGTTCTTTTGTTGTTTATGTTAACATGGCCAGCAATTAATATATTTTGAAATTAATTAACGAGTTGCAAAGGTATATGTGTATATTGTGCAACTAAGATATCTCCAATGTACAGGAAAATTGAGCTGTGCAGTGTTTATTATTCCTAATTTTTAATTAATTCCCTGGTACTGGTACATACTTTTTTGGTGGATACAGCACGTGATTGCTGGTACAAGAAATTAAGAATGCATGGGTATGAGGAGTTTGGCATCACTTTCTTCTCTCTGGGAAATTAAATTAGTTTGTAGGATTGGAGTTTTAAAGAAACAAATAAAAAAGAGTTGCAAGATGTTCTATAAATTAAGTGATCTAGTATGGTATGCCATGATTGGAGTAAGCTAGGGTATTTAGATACCGGATCTAAATTTTTCAATAAATTTTTTATATTAAAATTTTCTATTTTGAAAGTTTTTAATTATTTTTTTCAGATTTTTAAAAATTCTTATATGAAAAATTTCATTATTTTATTATTATTTTAGAGTCATATTTAAATTTTTTTTAAAATAATAGAAAACTCCAAAAAATCGAAAATTTTGATATCCTATAAGATTTTAATATGAATAATTTATTGAACAAATTAGATTTATCATTTAAAATCAATTCGATGAATTTTAAATTAAGAGTATTGAGAGGTCCAATACTTTTAGCAGCATCCTAACTTTACTCGTTATGATTGTTTATTAATTTAAGATAATTTTATTGAGGAGCAATTATTAGAATTTTCTTTGTTCATCTATGTTTGAGTCATATCTTGAATTAGTCTTCAATTGGACGACGACGACGACAACAATAATTCATTTTTCATATTCTTTTTATTGGAATTAACAATTAATAAGCAATACCAATAAGGGGTTTATTGGGCTTCATCATGAATATGAAGTTCAACCATATATATATTTTACATATACATTTATATATCCACACATTCTAAATTGAATATGGTGTTGGCACAGGCAGAGCAATGATAACAATTATGAAGAATTGGTTGTCACCAGAGGGAACTACTTGTAATTATTAGTGTGATAGATGCCTGGGATCTCCTTTAATGAGCTGTTGATAGACTGTACATATATATCTATATATCAATATATATTAATTTTCTTATCATGGAGAGAAGTTTGGTACACATTATTAACTTAAAGAATAGAACTTTAATAAAGCATAGAGGCTAAAAAGTGGTTGAGATGTGGGTTTCTACCTTCTTCTAGCTTTCTACATGAACATAATCACGCGCTAATTATGTTATTAGTACCCCCACCTCTCACTCCATTGATGCTCCAATTTGGCAACAAATTGAATATGGAAAAAGGGGAGAGAAGGGACATGTTGAAAATAAGATCAATTCTGCTGTAGATCAAAATTTATATGATAGATGAAAAAATCATTTAGTTTTTAATATTTCAGACTCGATTCTTATTTTTCTTAATGCAAAACGCACTTTCCGTATTCTGGACCATCTTTTTGTTTTTCATTATCGAAAATTAGTTTTTAGTATTCCGGATTCGATTCTTGTTTTTCTTGATTATTTAAAATATAATAATTATAAAACTTTTAATTCATAACAAAATTACTCTAAAAATAATTATGAAAAAGAAAAAACACGTAAAAGAAGTTCGTGAATTCAATCTCAAAAAACTATCGAATGAATTTTAAATGGCGAATTTCGATTGATCTTGATTTAATTCACTAGCCAAGCATTTATGTTCCACATTTATTATATATATTTCAAATTATTTTGTATAACATCAAGACGAAAAAGTTATAGTATTCATTTTTCAACCTCTTAATCTTGCATGAAATGTAGTTGATGAAAAAATTGGAACATAAAATATTGATAGTAATGGAAATGTTGCATTGATAGACCATAACATAAGCGCATTGATACTACCATTAATTATTCATTAATTTAGTTTATTACAAGATTTCAGTATATATATGACATTGATTAACTTAAATCGACCAACTCAAGTTCAAAAAAAAAATAAAAAATAAAAAGTTTACCACGGGCCGGTTGATATGACACCTAAACTCAACTATTATCATTATCATCTTATTATATTAATATAATAATATAATTATTATTACTATTACTATTACTATTATCAGTACTATTACTTTATCCGTGTTTGTTTGAGATTGAGTGTGTTGTAATGTCACCATCGGCTGCAAAAGCCAACAATCTGTCATCTTGTTTAAGTACTCACACATTGAACCAAGTATCAAAGATATGCATGTTATTATTATTTCTAAAATTAACTACTATTACTATCAAGTTTGTTTTCCTAACTACATTAGTACATCAAAAATTAATGATGAAATTGAATGTATGCCTATCAAGACTTCACAATAATTCTCGGTGTCGTCCTAAATTTGTAGCTTTTAAAGACCTCTGTTCCTATCATTTACATAAACAACGAAATAGATATATTGTCATATGAACTAAGGGGTGAATTTTGGTTTTTGATCAAACACAAGAGGTAAATACTAAACAGTTAATAAAGGAATAAAAAAGGGTTTAGGGTTTTTTTTCATGAACGATTATTAGAATCTCTATCAAATTTTTAAAAGCATCATATCAGTCCTTAAAATTTCAAATTTATATCAAATTAGTCATGTTTTGCCAGTGAATATTAGAACAGATAGAGAGACCCGCACTAACAAATTTTGGAAAGAGTATCATCGATGCCATCATCAATTGTAACATTGCAAAATAGCTTACATGTTGTTGCAAAGATACTGAAGAAAGACAGAAGTACTAATATTACTACCCAGTGCCCACTATTCAGTATCCACAATATCCCATGTCTATGGAATGAGTACTAACATTCACGTCAGCATCATCAAAAAAAAATTAACTATGAAGTAATATGCATCTCGTCATGAAAATCATCATGACATGGATATTAACATAAATTTTCACCTAACTTTTGACCTATCATAATAATAGGACCAATTTGATAGGACCAATTTGATGCATATTAGAAGTTCTAATAATCAAAATGATACTTTAAAACTTAAAGGAGACAGATGATAAAGAAAAATCATTTAACATCAATGATTACTGATGTCCAATAATGTCAATTTTTTTATTAGAATTTAATTATATCGTTGTGTTATATATTATCTCAATTATATACATATAAAAAATCTTATGTCAATTTTTAATTAGAATTTAATTATATGGTTGTGTTATATATTATCTCAATTATATACATATAAAAAATCTTAGGTTTTAAATCTCAGTTCTCAAGAGAAATGTCTAAATAAAAACATCTACTGGGTGATACTCTTAGCTACTCTAAAGGACTTTTGAATTCTAATCAACATTGAAATTAATGACAAATAAAAATATCACAAGATAGATGGTTGTTTTTATATGTACCCTAACAACAAAAAACATACACAAGAAATAATATTCATCTTTAGAAATTGTATGTTTAGTATAAGCAGCAGCATTTCTAACAGCTTACACAAAAAAAAAAATATTAACATTTTTTGTCAAATAAACAATAGAAAAGTACAAAAAGCAAGATAAGGGGTGAAAATACACAGCATTGCTTTATTGAAAAAGCAAAAAAAAAATCAAAAGAAAAAAGAAGAGAGGGAGAGAGAAAACTGGCACCTTGCCCCGAATCAGCAAAGCAGCCGAACTCCCAGAAAAGGGGAAAAAAATATGCAGCTTCAACCCACTGCCCTATAACAAATACAAAATTCCCACACAAGAAGTAACAACAAGGCAAAAGTTAAAATAGCACAGGCATGTATTTATCCGCATGAAAAATTGGGTATATTCCCAATGCACATCCATGAGGCATCACCGGGGAGGTAAAAAAAGGCCATACCGGCTAAAATGCTTCACCTTGAAGCGCCACTCTGCCTTAACAGGGTCATATGAAAGAAACTCCCCTCCTTGTTCTGCCGTCTTTTTAGCTAACATCTCCTTGTACCTCTCCACCTTGGGCCCTGTCAAGTAACGCTCACCTGTTTTCTTGTTTATGCATTTGATATTCAGCAGTGCCACCTCAGCCGGTTTATTCAGACCCTGCCCCACAATCGGTTTCTTCTTCTCGTCCCTGTACACCACCACCTCCTTGTTTCCAAACTGCACTATTGCTTCCAGATCCAGCTTTCTGACATCCGTTTCACCCAAGAATTTAATGCACCCATATCCAGTTCGCCCCACCACAAAACCTGGCACCCGTGAACAAAACCCTGGGTCAGCACGCTCCCTGGCCGCCAAATCCTGTATGCGTGGCTCAGTATAGTAGTCAGCATGTCGCAGCTTTGGCATCAGTGCTTCAATTTCCGCTCCATGCTCGTACACTATTGCTGCCTGGAGCCCCTTCTGGGTGCTGTGATTGCAGTCCACGGTAGAGGGAGGAGGGGCATTCTCGTCATTCTCATCTAGGTTCAGATCACAATCTGCACCAATACTCCTGAAGTCAACATGGTGCACAAGTAATAATAATAAATATAAAAATAAATAAAGAATTAAAAGGAAAAACAGCAAGATCTCAATAAGGCACCGACCATCTTGATCATCCTCCTGTTCAAAAGCGGGGCCGGCAGTTGTGTCTGACTGCTCTCCTGATGATATTAAATCGTCTGATGAAAAATATAGGTGCATGCCATAAATAAGAAAAACCCAAGAAACAGGATTGTTTATGTGCAGAAGATTCATATAAACTGGTATTTAATTATATACCATTTTGATTAGTAGGTGAATTGGATACAGGTAGGTGAATCTCCAAGTGATTGGGCAATTCGTCATTTACTTCATCTCCCAGCCAATCATCATTATTTACAATCGCAGGGTCAGTAACAATTTTCCTCGGGTTCTGTCTTGGTATCACAAATGCATCAAGCTTTGGAGTATACAAAGCTTCCTGCCTTTGAGAATACAATGCAACCTGCAAAATAGAATGATTTATTTCAAAAAAATTATACAAATTTAGAATTCCCTTATCTGCACTGCATGCACTTATTATATGCAATAAAGAAAAGAAATTTCGATGTTTTACCTGTGGAGCATCAGTTTTTGTATGGTATCTCCTTAGTGGAAGCCTCACTCTTCTCTGTGGGAGGTGCCTTGGTACTGACAAAGATCCTCTAGATGATGCAGATCTATCACCAATCTTAGCAACCAAGCAAACAAAAAACACTTAGAAAATGAAAATGCATACATGCTCACCAATATGGTAAAATTATTCATCCAAGATATGGAACATACCGGCAAGCTTGAAATACCATATTGAACTGAAGAAATAGTACAACAAAGCCCCACAGACACTTGAGGTGCCGAAGGCAATGCACTGAACAGGTTTGCTGATGGGGCAGCTTGTGTGGCCATACCAGTCTGGCTAGCGGCTCTATACAACAAGTTTGATATAAATTATTGGGAAATTTTTGTTAGGCATGATAATTAGAAGGACAGTGATAATTAAAGACACAATTTATCAAATACAATTAAGTTGTAAAAATTCCAACAAGAAGAAAAACAGTTGCTTGAAATAAAGAATAAGAAACTTACTGTTGACTAGAAGAAGTAGCTCCAGTGCCTCCTGAAGAAGAAATTTTACAAAATGGAAAAGGAAATAGTTAGTCATATAGAATTATGGAAGAATAAAGGTACCATTGTTGGTGAGAAAAGGTAGAATGAATTTAAAAAGGTAAATAAAACAATACCTTGTGATGTCTGAGCATCATTGTTTTTCCCGAAAGAAAACATACATGAAGTCTGGTCTGTTGTCATAGCTTGAAATGATGAAGGTGTGGAAACAGAACCAGCAGCCTACAAATAAGAGAGCACAACAAATATAAGAACATTGCTTATATTTCTATCACAATAGGTGAACACTAAATAAAAATATAAAATGGATCAGAAGGAACTACTGTTGTTGGTGGTGGTGTTGTTGCTTGACCAAATGGTGGCGGGCCCGACCAAGATCCATTAGAAGGCTGTTGCCCAAAACCAGGAGTAGTGCACTGGGTGAGTCCAGTTGCTTGGGTGGTACTGGCATTGCTACCCGCCGCAGGAGTGCATGCTGCTTGTGTTGTGACAGATCCAAAAACTGACAGGTTAGAAGAAGAGGTTGAATTTGAGCTGAAATTTTGAGAGTTCACTGCAAACGGACTTGAGAAAGGGTTCTGGTTTGAGTCTTTGGCAAACGAAGAGAAAGGGTTTTCATTTTGGTTAGATTGAGAGGTGAAAGACAAAGAGTTTGCATTTGAATTTGGGTTTGATTGAGGGAAGAACGAGTAAGGGTTTAAGTTTTGGTTTTGTTTTGATTTCGAAGTAAAAGAGAAAGGACTAGCGATTTGGTTTTCCACTGATTGAGATGTGAAGGAGAAAGGGGATGAGTCTGGGTTCTGAGCTTGGTTTTGGTTTGATTGAGAGGCTGAACAGAAACTGGTGGCATTTGATTGATTCATTGAGAATGGGTTAGGATTTGATTCTCTGACTGAAGAGTTTGGGTTTGTGTTTGATTTGGAGATAGAAGAGAAGGGACTCATGTTTTGGGTTGATTGTGAGGTGAAAGAAAAAAAATTTGGGCTTGAGGGTGTTGTTGTCTTCTGAAAGCCAGATCCACCTGTTGGCGCACTAGGCTCACCTACAGAGAATGACAAAATTAACAATTAAGCAAAATGTCTCACTAACTTAGTAAAAATTAAAAATAATAATAATAACAGGGAAAAGGTTTTAAGTTTTAAAAAAAAATGAACACACGGCTTTAACTTTATTTGGGAAAAACTTAAGAGAAACTCTTAAATGCAACAAATATTCAAATGCCTCCTTTTTATCTCAATCTTAGCTCCACCTTTTTAAATGTTAACAATGATGTAAACTTCATAGTGTGTACGAGTTTCTGTTCCAGTACTAGAAACCAGTGGATCCTACTTACGGTTAAGGACTGTTATATTACTTTCTGTGCATAGATGTAAACATGTACAACATTTTGGTAATGTTTTGATGGGATTAAAAAGCAAGACAAACAGCACACGAAAATAATTCACATCAGTTTGAGTGACCTTTACAGACCGCATGAAATATGACATATTTTTTGTCATATCGAGTCATATTTTTCTAAAAGTTCCGAGTTGATAGCCCACAATTTATTTATTAGGTTAACCACATTCAAATAGGTTCCTAACGAACTAAAGCTCAATACAATTTTTCAGGTTATGTTGATCTGGTCAGGCGGATTTACAACATCAATTGTACGTAACTACTCTCTACTTATTTTCTTTGCTTTCTTCTCCCTTAGGTGACTTCTTCAATTTGGAAAATTCTGCTAATTTATATACACTGGTAAGATATTGTAACAGCAAATTGAGCTGTGACAATAAAATGAAGGAGAAAAAACAACCTTTGTCACTATGCTGATAGTTAGCTAATCTCAACTCCTGATGGCTGGAGTCTTTAAAAGCGGGCATGGCACTGATTGATTCCATCTTAGCATTACTCTGCCCATCATGCGGGATGCACTTGTATACCTCACTTTTATTTGCACCTTGTTGACCTGCCTGATCTCCGAATGAAAATGGACTGCTCAATGCAGGGGTAGACCCAAAAACAAATGCCGAACTACTTGATGCGCCAAATGCTGGCGCACTGGATGTGCCAAATGAAAAGCTACTGGATGCACCGGGTCCTGGAGAACTGGAGGTGCCAAAGGCAAATCCACCTGAAGCACCAAATGCAGGAGAACTGGAAACACCGAAAGCAGATCCAGTGCTAATAAATGGGTTGGGTTGATTAGATGATAACCCAAATCCACCAAGTGGCCCCATTTTCTGCCCAAAAGAACCTGCAATGAGTTGCTTAACAGTTAGAAATAAAAGAAATATATCCTGGTGATAAAAGGATGTCAATACATTAGTATAGGAAACTAAGAAGCCATTATAAGGTCTGGTAATGGACCAATAATGTACTTTAACTAAATAAGTGAGGTTCCAGTTATGTGCAGGCTAAATGCACCAAAATCCACAACTTTTTGAGAAATTCATATTATCTGATCAAACCAGTTATTGAGTAAGAACAATAGTTCATCGAACGGAATTTTGTTGAACTGGATATAAGAACTAACAGTTATAAGAAGAAGATGATGATGATGAAGAAGAAGAAGAAGAACCAAATGTTGGCACAGAAGTTTGACCAAATACACTTGCCGATGTAGATGCACCTCCAAATGTGTTGAGATTTGAGCTACCAAAGGGATTAGCAATGCCACCGTCCATTTGCCCCAACATGAATTGTGATCCAAATGGGCTACTAGGATCAAATTCTACAATATGAACATAATATAAGAAATAAATTGAGCAAAAGGATTGCATTATACAAAGAATTTCATCCAAACATAGACGCAGCAACGCACAGAACTTTGGGTTGATTTTACACAAATGTGGACTGAAATGGAACCAAAACACTAACCAGAAAGCATAGAACATGTCTGTGTAGTTGTATGAGATTGAGAGAATTGCTTGATAAACAGTGGGATCATATGCATTACTCCTCAAAACCTATAGATTTCTTATCAAATTACATAATTTGTGAGCTAAATTTTGATGAATTCTGGGTGCGTTATTAATTCCCTATGAATATTCCAGAAAACAGCTGCCAAAATTGCCATTATGCAATTATACACAAATTGAAGATCAAAGAAACATGAACGAGATTAATCCCCGCCCCCTTTCAAACCAATTGTGCGGCGTTTCGAATTAAAAAAAAACAAAAAAAAAAAACGATTGAATCGGGAGCGGGGCGGGGGGTGAACCACCAGCCGTCTGATTTCTCCGACTCACCGTCGTGTTACGCCGATTCTTTCTAGTTCGTGACTGATTGATTATCCAGATTTTCTTTTTATTTTACCGATTCTTCAAAAGGAAAAAGGTGGATGCGATTGATGATGGAAGAGAGAGAGATTCGGCTTTGGGGTAGCTTCAGGTCAGGTCAAGTATTGTATTATGTTTCGTAAATTAAAAGGAGGAGGAGAATGAAGATGCGTCTGTCAGGTGGGACCCAATGGGTCACAGGTAGGCCGCCTGAGGATTTTAATTGGGTCTAAAATAATTCTCCTCATGGAGTAATATGCAAAAATAAAATTATCTGATAGTAATTAGCACAAGAGAGTTATATTATGTATGTATATTATGAAGTCTAAATTAGATCTCAACTATATATGCAGTATTGTATTGTATCTGTCTTTAAAATTTAGAATTAATTATAGCAGGTTTTTTTATTTTGGGAAAGAATATTTTGACAGTTATTTATTTTGACAATTTTGACGACCATAGAATATTTAACACAAATTTGAAATCCAACAATATAAATATATAGATAATGAATATACAATATTATGAAATTTGATGTATCATCAAGTTATACTTAAATTACATAAAATTTAAATGATGTTCTATGTACATATTCAACAACAAATCTATAAATTTACTTTTATTTTTGTCTTTATTGTAATTTATAAGAGATATTGTCAAAATTATCAATATAAATTATCGTCAAGTTAATGATTTTTTTTCTTTACATTTTTATGTTTTGCATTGAATTACATTAAAACATAAATAATTTTCAATTGTACAATTAAATTTTATATTAATTAATGATGAATTAAACAATTAAAACAAATTTGACAACTTAATTTATGTTTGATCTTATCAATCACCATTCCTCGTATTTCAACCAAGTATAATTAGCTAGATTTTTATTTGTCTCCACAACGCGTGGCTTAATTGTGACGCGGACAAACAACAAAAATTTCAAAAAAATACAAAGAAAGAAAATTGGAAAATATTTCCGCTGGCTTAAAACCAACGCACATAAAACGGTTCCTTCCAATCAAATCAGACTTTTAGTTTTTTAAGATGTAAACGGGTCGGATTTTGTGTAGATTGTTAGTCTGATTTATTAATTTCTGATTAGATATTTTTAATTCGTAATTAATTAATTAATTAATTATATAAATAATATTTAGTTCGAGTTTTATATTAGGTGGTCTGATTTTCCAAAGTTTCGGTAAAAAGACTTGTTACAAAAAATATACGGAATGATAAGTTATAATTGAAAAATGTTACAAAAAATAATACTCTAACTAACAATAATATATTAATATAGGAAATTTTTTTAATTCAAAGTAAACTTTTACAAAATACAATATTATTTTCATAATGATATTAGTATATTACTAATATAGTTATATAAAAAAAATATTTGTAATTTAATAATTATCCCCAAGTAAAATCCTCCGATCAAATCCCTCATTTTGACCGTAGGTATTAAGACTTCAACATTCTTGAGAACCTTAAAATTTTAATAGGTGTTCTGTCATCTACAGCTTCCATCATCACAAAGTACTAATACATCATTAGACATGTCTATATACTAATTATTCAAAATATTAATACCTCATGTATAAGGTTATAAACATCATCAAGTATTAATACTTACTTGGATAAATTTATATACTATATATTCAAAGTATTAATACCTGACTATAAACATAATAAAATATTAACACCTTATTAGACAAATTTATATACTAACTATCTAAAGTATTAATACCTCATGTAGAGGATCATCGATTAAATATTATAAATAAAAAGTCTTAATACTCAATTAATAAAGTATAAATACATTGAACTCTTATCAGTATTCATAAGGTATGTACGGAATTAATTGTTAAAAGAGGAGAATTAAAACTCGATAAGATGTCAAAATAGAAGAAACTATTATTGAAGTATCATATTAGAAAATCGTAGCAACAATCACTTTCATTCAAGTAGCAATACTCATAGAAGAGCATCAACGCATCAGAAAAGAAGCAATGGCGCGTCATAATAGAATCAACACTGAACTGAGGATTAGCACGTCGGAAGAGAATCAATGGCGAAGGGGAGCTGATCAGAGAAGGTGCGATCGGAGAAGAAGGTGAGATAGGAGAGGAAGGTGCGATCGGAGAAGAAGGTGAGATAGGAGAGGAAGGTGCGATCGGAGAAGAAGGTGAGATGGGAGAGGAAGATGCGATCGGAGAAGGAAGGTGTGAGCGCAGAAGGAAGGTCTGATCGGAGAAGGAAGGTGTGAGCGCAGAAGGAAGGTCTGATCGGAGAAGGCAGGTCTGATGGAAGAAGAAAGATGCGATCGAAAAGGAAGTTATGATCAGGAGGTAATTTCGAAAATATGAAAAGTCAAAACGGTTGAAAGTTAGTTCCGAAGAAATTGAAGGCTTTGACTGAGCTGAGAGACGAGACTCAGAAAAATCAGACTGGAGGTTATTATCTTTTCTCAAAATATTTTTAAAGAAAATAACATATAACAGATAGGATAGATTTTACATCAAGTTTTTTCTACAAAAATCTGTATCTAAGTTTTAATTGTCGCATTAGTTAAAATTCAATTCATACCGAATCAATAAAATTATTCGAGTTACTTCTTGTTCTAAATCCGTAATTTCTTGTATCGGTAGGGTCAGATTAGTTAAATTAATCAAATTTTATACTTACATCCCTATCAATTTCTATAATTAATTATAGAATCTTGTAGACACTATTCGTGAGGCAATCATCCTCCCAAGGATGTTAGATAATATAAAGTGCTTGTTCTTATTTTATGTGTGATAGTAGCAATTTGAAACTATCTTGTAGTACTTATAGTGTGGTTTAGATTTTTGATTGGTTTAACTAGGATTTAGAAGAGCTAATTGCTAGTAACAAAATTTTAATTTTTTTCATTTAAACATCAAACATTTCATTCTTTTCATATTTCAAATATTTTGTTAAAACATAAACTGTTTCAAACAATGAAATTGCCGAACGTTATATGATGTTTTAAGTATTTATTGACATCCCGAAGTAAATTCGATGATGTTTAGAAACTAGGACTATTTTTCGAGTTTCAGTCTAAAAGAATATGTCTTGATTGAAAATTGAAATTTCAAACTTGAAATAATTTATAAATATTGATTTAACATTTTATTATTAATGCATCATTGACATTAGAGAATATAGTGTATAACAAACTTTATTAGTATAAGAATTAATGATTTTGATGTTGTTTATAGATAATATCTTATCATATTATTTATAAATTTATAATCCTGATAAATGACATATATATGTTTTGAAACCTTCATTAATGCCCCCTCTCTTCCTTGAAAAGCTTCACTAAGGCTGCGAAATTGCGAAGTGATATCGAACTCTAAATCTTTGAGTAAGCAATAGTCTTAAATTTTTTTTTAGCCAACTGCACTACAAATCCCCCCCCTCCCCCCCCCCCCCCCCCCCCCCCCTCTTTAAAAAAGCTTCACCGAAGTCATGAAAAAATATCGAACTCTCTAGTCTCGGCTTTTGAGTAAACAATAACCCTAAAATATTTTTATAGCCAACTGTGTCACGATCTTTTTTCTCTCTTTCTCTCTCCATTCTCCCGTAGAATTTAAAGCAAAATGCAGTGGATTTAAAGTTATTACTGTTTTAGAAAATGAAGAGCCAACGCATGCATGAAAGAGATAAAAAGAAGAATGCTTCAACTTTTGATTTATTTAATTCAAATTTTACGAGTCATTGGATCAACGCAAAGAAAGAGATAAAAGAAGAATCAAACGGTCTTGAATCAGTATGACGTGGCATAGCTAGAAAGATGAAAAACAACCCTCTTTCTAGAGTATAAATTCAACTAAGTGGCTTTTTTTAGCTGCTCCTTAATTGGATCAATAATGATATTGTTATAAGTTTTGAAGTCTAAATTCTCTATTTATCTTCTAATTATATTTCTCAACATAAAGTAACAAACTATTCATGAAAAAATATTGAAGAATTTGAATTCAATTGGTACGCATCTAAATTTAAACTTTTCATTTAAAAATACATAGCTAACAAAAATTTGATATGTATATACTTAATTTTGCCTTTAATTCATGCATAGAAACAAGTGTTGAGGCATAAAAATGTGAACAAATTTAATATCAAGGCATGAAAATGTCTTTTTTTCTTTGTTTAAATTTCTGGATATCAAAGAACTAACTATAAAATATTGGTAGAGAGTGTCATGATATTTTATCTCATGCTCCAGACAAGGATAAAAGAAGGAAAGAGAAAGGGAGGGGATAGAAAAAAAAAATTATATTTAGCTTGTTCCATAAGAAAAGAATAAAGGGAGGAAAATTATAGAGAAAATGAATATTTTCTTTTACAAGCTCCAAATTTTTACCTTCTAAGTCAAAGTTGTAGAGAGAATAAAATGACTATGCTACTGTATTCTCTACATTGCATGTATTTTTGGAACAAGTAACAATATATAAAAGTTTCCTACTCTCAATGAGGTGAGATTTAATAATCATGATCATTGATATTTATAATGAATATTTTATCATTTATATTTTAATTAATATATATAAACAGTTAGATATATTATAATCTATCTCGATAACATATATGAAAAAAATTATTGAATTTTGACTTTGTTTCGATAGTCATTAAGAGAGTGAATTAAATCACAAATTTTGGTCCGTTGATTTTTGTTAGTACTTATTACATATCAAAATAAAGTTGAAATGATGTAATTTTTTGTGTACTTATATAGTATGATATATACAAAATATTCAATTAATTAGTTTTGTTATTTAAGAGTTTAACAAATAGTTATTTAAAATTTAATTTTATGATCATTAATGTGACACCAATAACTATAAATATTAAATCTCTTCTCATCCTTTATTTACCTTCCCTTTTTCTTTTCTTTTTTTCCCTTCTCTATTTTTCCCTCCTCTCTCAATCTATTTTTGGAGCACAATGTTACCGTCCATGTAGAGGACGTTAAAAATTTTAAATGTTTTATTGTTTTTACTATTTAATTGGATGTTGAAATAAATAGTGTCTGCCATTTTTTTTTATAGATGCTATTGTGAAATTCAAATCTCAAAATTATTTATAAGATGACACAGATTTTTAATTAAATCAAGCCTAAGAGAGATTCGGTTAATTTATAGATAGTGTTTAAGAACTTGTTTGATAACCATCAGAATGGTGAAATAGCATAATAATGCATTATTTTGACTGAAAATTGATGTCAAACACATATTAAATGTTCGAAATAACGTTAGAATAGACTAATCTGCTACGCTAACAAATAGATCGAGTAACAAATTAGCAGCGTGCGGAATAAAGTATTATGATTTTATGTTATATAATATCATTTAAATATTACTATTATCACCATCCTCATTATCTTTTATCAACTCACAGTCCCAACTAACAATTTACCAAAAATGAGATTTTAATTTTGCAAACAATACATAATAGCATAATTCTCTGCGCTAAGGCTCATTTGACAACTATCAAAATAATACTCATTTAACAACTATAAGAATATATTTGAATAACATTAAACTATCATTATTTTGTTCTTAAAGATGGCCGAGATGTTGTCGCACTAGATGAAGTGAACCTGTGAAGTAATGAAGCGATTGTAAATTGCGATTGTAAATTGTGACAGAATAAGGAGCTGTTATACAGATATAGATATAGTTATTGATATCGTTTTTAATACATATTTTATTATATATATTAAATGAGTTATTATACATATTAATAATTTTATTATATAAATTTATTTTATACATTATTATTATTATTATTCAATTTAAATGAATTATTAATTTATGATGTATATTAATAATATTTAAATTAAATAAAAAAATACATACAAAATAAAATTATTAATATATACAATAATTTATTTCATATGCTACGGTATCAGATATCTCCTTTTTTTTTCTTTCTTTTTTTGCCTGAAGAAAAGGACAAAACTGATTGACCGAAGAATTTGACCTCATGTAGTAACATATAATAACTGTAACATATAATAACAGGCTCCCTGCCTCGCTGGCCCAACCGAGGAAGTTGAAGAAATAGCCTTCAGACCAACGCAGATCAAGTACGCTGGATTACGTGTCAGAAACTGACAGGTAGGGTAGGATTCTTCCTGCGGGACCCATACACTCGTGGACCTTCGCTGCACCAGGCGCATGACTCAACATTCGTGGACCACAAACCTCCACGAATCCCTCCCTCGCTACTCAAATACCCCACGCCACGCCACGCCACGCCACGCGTCTCTTTCTCACACGAGACGACATGGCCGGATTCAACGACCTCCGTCGGCTGGCGAACGGCGCCGCCATTGTTGCTAGAGAGGCGGCGAAGCGGTCGAGAGCTGTGGAGGCCGCCTCAGCTGGTGATCTCGTCGGAACCCTCAAGGCCGTGATTCTCACTGCCACCGACCTGGCAAGGCTCACAAGCGGCACCGTTCGTCAAGTTTCTCATCCCACCCCGAAAGAATCCTCTGTCGTGTATTTCACGGAGGAATCATCGCCGCCTCGATCGGAGTCCGTTGAGATTGGGAAAGAATCCTCTGTCGTGTATTTCACGGAGGAATCGTCGCCACCTCGATCGGAGTCCGTTGAGAGAGGTAGAAGGTTTTAACTCGTTATTTTTCTTTGATTATGAGATGATTAATAGGTTCTGATGTGCCAAGAGTTGGTTTCAGCTGGATTGCGTAGATGGAACAAGCGGTTCCAGTTTAGCTTTGCCTGTCAGCATTTATTGCTATTGAACACAACTGAATTAAACAGGCTTAAGCTTAGACCAGTATTAATTTAGTTTTATTTTGGATGATGGATGTCAAAATGTGATCACTGAAATCTTTTTCATAAGAAACCAACGTCCATTGTGTTTTCAATCATTCAAAACACCCAAATAATTGATAAATTATGCCTTTTTGGCCACAAAATTATTGATCAAATACCAAGGTCATAACTTTTCTTTTCTTTTTTTTTTCTTTTTCATAGCAAATTTCACACCTAATCTCCAGATGGCATCAGAGACGACGACCTCGATTAAGACTGAGCCGACATTTTCAGTACCAGGTGATAAAAACAAGAAAGCTGATGTGTTAAATGAGGATTTTGAGAAATTAAATGAAAGGAGTGTGGAGAGTAATGATAACTTGGAGAACAAAGAAGAACGAAGCACAGGTGTCAGTACAAGGGGAGAAGAACAGACAGGCAATTCAAGTTCCATTGGTACGATGAAGAGAAGAAGGCCCCGTGAGAGGCGGGTCCCATCGACACCTTTCACCAGAGCTCTTGGGTAAGTGTTTAGTAAATTGTTGTTTTCACATCTATTTCTTTTGTACTACTTGTGGAGATTATAATATCGAGAAAAGCTTGCAAAATGATCCTCAAATATCCAAAAATTGGAATGGAGTTGTTATATTGTTAACATTTGTTAAAAGTTCCTCTGTAGCTGAAAAATTTCGAAAGGGGTCTTCCTACTATTAGCCTTTAATGCTGATAGTCTTATTTATTAATAAAGCTACCAGGAACAATGCAATAGCATAAATAAATACTAATTCAATTATACGTCATCATTGTTCTTAAAAGGAATTTTAGGTAAATTAAAATAATTTGTAGAACCAATATTTTACAAGATCCCATGAGATAGTACTGATATAACATTTAATTGCTTCGTAAGAATTGATGTTTCTTTATCTAATAGATAGTTGAAATAGCGTGTTGTTAAGGTGAAACACTAAGGTTTAAAGTGAAACTATCAATTAAGAACCATTTTCTAATACTACAACAATGCATTGGCTTTTTTGCAAATTGAGAGATGCAGGCTCTGTTTGCAAACTTTTGGGTAAATATTTCTAAAAATTATTGAATACTGAAATAATGAGGTATCAGGTTTGCGGGGCTAGGAGCTGGTCTGGCATGGGGCACTGTACAGGAATCAGCTAAGAGGGTATTGTATGGGACCCCAGCTGAGGCAAATGGGAAACAGCAATCAGCACTTTCCCCTTTCTTGTCAGAGCAGAACGCAGAACGGCTAGCACTGGCTCTCTGCCGAATGCGGGGAGCCGCTCTGAAAATCGGCCAGATGCTTAGTATACAAGACGAGTCTCTCGTCCCACCTCCTGTAAGTTTCTTTTTTTCTATTTCCAATATTCTATGTCACACATTTCATTTAAGTCCTGGCCATTTTTCATCCTTTTCCGTGATCTCAGGCTAAATTGATGATGAATTGGGTTATATTAAGACTTGTCAAGAGGTCTAATTGCACAATTCAGTTTCTTTTTTCTTTTTGTTTATAAATTGAATGTCCATTGAATTGTTAAGGTAATAATGGTTTTTGTTGTGGCTAGGAGTTGGAAAATTTTAGGTTGGGTTACTGATACTTTTAATTTCCTAAAACGGTTTGGACCGGACTTGACTTGCCATTTGGTCAGAGATCCAACCAACATCTAAACACATTAGGGCACGTACCGGCCTGACCTTACTTGTTTATTTCTTTATGTTTAATAAATATAAATATATGTAAAACCACGTTTTGGAGAAACCTGAGTGCAAACCCTTGTAGACCCGACCTGAGTTACTAGTGTAACAAGTTTGTCCAGGCCATGTCCATGATTGTCCAACCTGAGTCTCACTCAACACAAAATTGCTAATTTGGAAGATCCAAGACCAGAGCATAACATTTATCACCAATTTTTATCAAGTATCATCTGTAATTTGGTATCGCCAATTATCATGATCAAGAGTTACTTTACAGACTATAAATGTAATTAATTGGCTATATTTTAGTCTTTAGTCTTAATTCAATTCTGAAATCAAAATCAGATACTGACAGCATTAGAAATAGTGCGACAAGGCGCTGATGTGATGCCAAAGAAACAACTTAACTCGGTGCTAGATGCTGAGTTAGGCACAGATTGGTCTTCTAAATTAAAGAGCTTCGACTATGAACCATTAGCTGCTGCTAGCATTGGCCAGGTTTCTATAATTTATTTCTTTTTCTTTAATATGACTTTGGAATCTCATTGGTCAATGTTGTTCTCTTATTTATTATTATTTATTTTTGTGTTTGAGATAAGGTGCACAGAGCTGTGATGAAAGATGGAATGGAGGTGGCAATGAAAATACAGTACCCAGGTGTGGCTGATAGCATAGAAAGCGATATAGAAAATGTGAAATTGTTGTTAAACTATACTAATCTCATACCTAAAGGCCTTTTCCTTGACCGTGCTATCAAGGTATCTCCTAAATTTGTTATAGTAGTTACTTTTCTTTTTTCAGCAAAATATCACCTCATTCTTTAAGCATATTGAACAATTCAATAACTTAAAACCAACACGTGATGGTTCTAAGTTGATCCAGGGTAAGTGAAAACCCTCATGTTGTGTCCCTTTTTTCAAATTCTTACTGTGTAGGTTGCAAAAGAAGAGTTGGCCAGAGAATGCAATTATATATTAGAAGCTGAAAGTCAGAAAAGATTCAGAGAACTGTTGTCTGGTACTAAAGATTTCTATGTCCCGAAGGTGATTGATGAAATTTCTAACCGAAAAGTGTTGACTACTGAGCTGATTCAAGGTACTTGTGCAATTTTTTCACCTGTAGGTGTGATATTCACTGATCAACTGTTCAAATTGTTGGACTATAAGTTGCTGAGAAAAGAAACTACCAGGACCTTAATGATTGGACAAAGAAAGTCCTGATTTACCATAAACTATAAAACCAGTCATAAAAGTTCTGATACTAATTTTATTTATTGAATATTACAAAAATATTAACAAAAATACTTGTCATATATATCACAGGGATTCCCATAGACAAGGTAGCAAAGCTTGATCAAGAGACACGCAGTTATGTTGGCAGAAAGCTCCTTGAACTTACTCTCAAGGAATTATTTGTCTTTCGCTTTATGCAGGCATGTCGTTTTAATTTGTTTGCCTTTCTTCATTTAAAAAAAAAAATTCAGGGAACAAGGACTTGAAGAAAAAGGAATAAGTAATTATAAAACAAGAGTGCTCAGTTTTCTGTCTGAAAATGTTACAATCAAGGTACCAAATGATACTGGGCATGACCTGTACAGTGCTAAATTGCTGGTGAACCGCCATGAATTAGAGCAAAAACCATGTGTATATCACAGTGACTGTTTTTTTATTCTCTAATTTCTTTAACTTGAAATTTCAGACTGACCCGAATTGGAGCAACTTCATGTACAATGAATCTACAAAAACCTTCAATTTAATAGATTTTGGTGCAGCTCGTGATTACCCAAAAACTTTCGTTGATGATTATCTCCAAATGGTATTCTTTCACTCTCTCCTTGTTCAGAATCATCTTTATGCATCCCAAAATTGTGAAATTGCATAGATCTGGTGTTCCTTGGTATTAAGATGTTAATACCAGTTGTTCAGCATGAAAAACTGACCCAAGAGTAACTGGTGCTTGATCGATACAAGTATTTATATTCACATGTGGTAGACTTTATGCCAAATGGTATGTAGAATCTTGCTGGTACCAGAATAAACCAACCAATTCTGGTGCATATTGGTAGTATTACTGAAACATGTTGCCATTTTTATAGGTCATAGCATGTGCAAACAATGATAGAGACTCAGTTATAGAAATGTCACAGCGGCTTGGTTTCTTAACTGGAGAGGAGTCAGAAATAATGCTAGATGCACATGTACAAGCTGCATTTATAGTCGGCCTTCCCTTCTCCAAGCCAGGCGGATATGACTTTGGTGCCAACAATATTACGCAAAGCGTCTCAAACTTAGGAGCCACAATGTTGCGCCACCGTCTGACCCCGCCTCCTGACGAGGCTTACAGTCTCCACCGTAAGCTATCTGGTGCATTTCTGGCATGTATTAAGTTGGGTGCGGTTGTGCCATGCAGAGACCTACTATATGATGTTTATAGAGATTACAAATTTGGAGAGGAACCCGAGGATGCTTTGATGGGTGCTATTTAGGGAAGATGTCAATTTTATGAGTCTACTCCTAATTCTTTTTATTTTATCTGTTATGATTTTTTTCAATAGAAGCACAAACTGGCAGCTTATTTTCAAGAAAGCTGTCTGATTCTCTGGTAGGATTGTTATTAGCCAGAAATAATTTCCCACAAGAGGTGAATGATTGTTTATTCTTTGTTTCTGTTTGGATTAGTACAAGGATAGCAATCTTAATAAAGAGATAACTGTACAATCCTAATAGTAGTTAATACTCTTTCGTAGGTAGTAAATAATTAATTGGCATTTACGAGGGTCAAACCAAAATTGATCACATGATTTGTCAAGCTTGTGTTTCCAAAGGATCGCAAAATTCACACCTCAACAGGTGTTAATGATTTTTCTCAAAATACTGATATTTAAGGACAACTTGTGTTTGTCAATGAGATGGAAGATTCACGAGGAAAGATTTTATTTTTCTCACAAGATTGATAATTACTTTTTTCTCGGAGGGGGGGATTCATTGATTGATAGTGCTTAATTTGATAATTTTGATAATAAGTTTTCAAATAAACGAGCTCAACTTGTATACTATTTTTCGTTGTTCTAACCAGTACCAAACGAGCTCGTAGAACGGAGAAAGGGTGGGGAAGGAAACGAGCACATGGAAATGGTCCAATGGAACATAGAAACATAGAAACATAGAAAACATTTCAACATTTCCGGACTATACCTTCACTACAATCAACGGCTTTGATTTAATGATTCACAATTAAGTATATTTCGGTGAGAGGACGGGATCAGCGACACAAACCTCTTTCTTTCTTTCTTTCTTTCTTTCTTTCTTTCCAGGCTTCCATCCGGCTCCGAACTCTGGAAGTCACGAAGGGGATGCATATCGTCCCCACCTATGGTCAAGGCGGCTAATGCTATGGAGCGTTCAAATTCTTGAATCCGATGGTTACTTGTTTCGTAACACCACCACCACCATGTACCATCTATCAAGATCTCTCCGCCGCCTCACCCGTCTATCCTCGCCTCTAGCGCGCATTTTATCAAACACCTTCTCTTCAACCCCCCTCCCTCCATTTACTCCTCTTCTCTCTCCTCCCTCCCCTTCGCTCTCCTCCACTGTCACCTCAGCCTTCTCCCAGTGGTTTCTCTCCAATTCCGACAACTCCCCGAACTCTCTCCTAGACCGCATCTACTCCGTTCTCGCCTCCAGTCCAAACGAACAAACTCTCGACCAGGCCCTTTCCAGCCTGAACCTTCCCTTGTCAGAAACCTTCCTTCTCAGTTTCCTCTCGCACAAACCCTTCTTAAACCCGGCCATTCCCGATCCAAATCAGCTCTTGTTACTGAAGCTCCGCTTTTTCGACTGGTCAGGTCGCCGCACGCCATATCGTCACTCTCGTGCGGTGTACCTCTCTCTCTTCCTCCTCCTAAAGAAATCCAATAAATCACCTTTAATTCTAAACTGGCTGCAGCTCTTCTCTAGTTCATACGACCCCTCCACTTCGCCCAGCCTGTATCCTCGTTTTCATGACACGTTAGTGATCGGCTATGCAGTAGCTGGCAAGCCTGAAGCCGCCTTGGGAATTCTCGGCCGCATGCGGTTTTCAGGCCTTGATCTTGACCATTTCACAATTCGAGTGTTGCTAAATTCCCTGGTGGATAACTCCCTGTACTCATTTTGTGACTCGTTATTTCAGCTTTTGCCCGCAACTGACCCGGGTGCTGTGTCCATTCGACTCAAGTCTCTGTGTAGGCAGAATGATGTCGATTCAGCTGAGTCATTGCTGAGGTCACTACCCGCCCAGCTGGCAGCTCGTGATACTTCTGCGGGTGTGCTTGTAAACGCATTTTGCAAGGCAGGCAAATATGAAAAGGCACGGAAAATTGTGGAGGATTTTCCATCTGGGGAGGTTTACACGGTCTGGTTAAAGTGTCTGGTAAAGAAAGGGAAGTTCAGCCAAGCATTGGGGTTTCTAGCAGATAAGAAAGTTACAGAGGACTATATACCAGCTTCGCCAGTGTAGGGATCTACTACCGATGAATTTTCATGTTTATTGTTATAGCTTTACATATTTATACATACTCCTACCACTCAGTCACGGGTTTTTCGGTGGCTGTTTGTATGGTCCTTATTTGCCTTGCTATCTGGTGTTAGGTAATAGCAGATGCCTGGTGATTATTGTGCAGATTGATGCTAAATAGATTATAGATGCATACTTGTACTAACTTACCAGTACCACTTGTTCCAGACCGTAATATATATGTCCATGTGCACAATTTTTGATAAAAAAATGCTGGTAGCTCATCACTCACACAGGTTTGAGAATAGTGGTGAAGAAAAATAAATATTCTTACTGTAGAGATGACCGATAAACATTAACATCAAACATGGGTAAATAACTTTTCCTTCAAAAATGTACTCAAAATCATTCCTAGACACTGGCAGTCAATTCTGGCGTTGGCATGTCAGATGGATATTTCAATTCACCTGTTATTTATACCAACTTTACCAAATAGTAGTATTTCAACGAAGGGTGTAATACAGGAAATAACATGTATTACCACAAATGTTCACTCCATGACTGAACCCTTCACTACCAAATATCCAGCTTGTTCTAACCCCCATTTTATCTCGCAATTTTTCAGGTATGACACCCTGATCATGCGACTCTTGAGAGAGAGCCGTCTGAGTGAGGCGTATGATTTGCTCACTGAAATGATGGAAGAAGGCATTCCACCAACACGTGTCACCATGTCTGCAGCACTCCGCTTCTTCTGCAAAGCCGGGTTTGTTGATGTGGCTCTCAACCTCTACCGGTCCCGCTGCGAACTTGGCATTGACCCTGGGGGGGCCACTTTTGATGATCTTGTAAGGGCGCTATGTGCAGATGGCGACTCTGACAGTGCATACAATGTTGTTGAGGACTCCATGCGCAAAGGCCACTTCCCTGGCCACCAGGCATTTTCCACCTTGGCTAATGCACTATGCCGTGAGGGGAAGTTGGGTCGGGTTCGCAGGCTTCTTGATGCAGCAGTGAAGCAGGAGATCAGGCCCACTGCTGATATCCTTGCCCGGTATGTACAGTGCATGATTTTTGGTGATCTACTGCATTAGATCAAATGCTGGTTGAATTTTTTTAATATGCACAAATTTACCACTTGAGTACTATATCATCCCAGTTGGTTGCTGTTTTCTGCTTTTGTTAATAAGCCCATAATTGGGGATCAGGTACTGGTATGTTGTGGCTAAAATTGTGGCCTTGATATTGCATTTTACTTAGGACGATATTCAAGGTCACTGGTAACGTTGTTTCCAACTTTGCAATTTAGGTACCTGGCTGCTCTTCTCAAGGTTGGCAACTTGACTGAGGCTTGCTCAGTGCCTCACATTGGTGCAGACAATATTGTTACTATGGAAAGCATTTATAAGCATAAATCCACTTACACAAGCATGATACGTGCTTTCACACTATTGGACCGGGTTGATGCATTGCCAAGGCTTGTGATTGAGATGCAAGAGATGGGGCATGTACCAAGTCGACACATGTACCGCATTGTGATTGTGTCATTATGCAAGGCGGAGAGATATGGGGATGTTTTGGGGTTGCTCAGCCAACAATTGCAAAGAAGAGATCTAGATGAAAGAACATGCTATCACTACTTCATAGACGGTGCAGCCCATGCAGAAAAGCCTGACATGGCAAGAGAAATATACAACAGAATGGTCAGTGCAGGTGTAGAACCTAATTGGGAGTCTGAGATGCTTCTTCTACAGGGGTACCTAAAGAGCAATAAAATAAGTGACACCTTAAACTTTTTTGAATTTCTTCGTGAAAGGAAGGAGCTTACTTCAAAGATATATAATGTGATGATTGCTGGCCTCTGTCAGGCTGGCCGGCCAGACCAAGCAGTTTATTTTTGGAAAGAAGCCAGAGAGAAAAAGATCATCCCTAGCTTACAAAGCTATGAAGAGCTTGCACTTGCGCTGGGGTCGGTAAAAGACTATAACACACTTGTCAAGTTGCTTGATGATTTTCGTGAGACAGGTCGACCTGTGTCGGCTTTCCTGTGCAATGTTGTCTTGATGCACACACTGAAGAGCCGGGATCTACTACGAGTGTGGTTCAAGTCAAGAGAGGAGAGTAAAGAGAAGGATAGTGGGGCTGAGATGAATGAACTGCCCAACAACCAGTCAGCTGGCCGGCTACTACTGGGGCAGTTGATCGCAGCCTTTTCAGGTGGGATTCGCACGAGAGAGAACCTAGATAAGGTGGTGCAAGAATTTGAAAGGTATTTTCCTGTGGATCTTTACACATACAACATGCTACTTAAGGCATTTGGCATGGGAGGGAGGATGGACCTTGCACGTGAATTATTCAACAGGATGTATGAGAAAGGGTACCAGCCAAATCGGTGGAGTTTCGACATAATGGTGTTTGGGTTTTGTAAGGAGGGAGATAAGTACGAGGCTGAGAGATGGATGGAAGCCATGTCAAGAAATGGGTTTTTGCCAACTCGACATACTATGAGGCTGTTTGACATTACTTTGTAGAGAGTTAATTTTGGCCTTGTTAATCTCTTTTTGATAGGTAATGATCTAATTGTGTCTTTATTATTTTATGCCTTTGTCCATTTGCTTTGGGGTGTTTGGTACCAGAAATGTGTTATCTATTACCTTTCTTTAGTTCTAAACAGAGTAGCCAGTATGGTACTTGTTCAAACCACCACCTATGCAAACTAATGGTTTCAATGATCAAATTTCTGTTATAGTGTTTACATAATTATGGCCTAATATGCCACGAAAGACACAAGGTGTTCATCCTCACTGGTTCACACAAGTTCATACCAGTACTAGGCTACCAGCACAGTATGGTACTTATTGTATGGTATCCTTCTCACATTAGCAATTCTATTTCATGGAGTTGTTGCTGAGTATTTATTTTCCTGTAAAAGGACTAGGTTAAATGAAACAGATGGTAGAAAGGAATGACTTGATTGCCAGATTACTCTTTCTTATTCGGTGATTGTCAGATACTTGGAAGATTATTTTCTGCAGTAGATGCTTCAGTATTCACCAAGACAGCTTAGAATTGATTAAAATCTTATTTATATCCCCACAGTTTGCGATGTTTTTAGACCAAGACAAGTTGAGATGGAGCCATGTCTAATAAAAGAGCCCAAATTTTGTTTTTCCCCCCTTTGTAGACAGTAAAATTGTATATTGAACTCCTTTGGCTACTGTAGGAAAGATAAAAGAGGAAACAAGAAAAGTTCCTTCTGGTACAGATGTACTTCATAACTTAAGCCATGACAAACGAAACATGCTTTTTCTTTTCCTCATTTTTTAAACTCAAGCTTACTGATTCTCTTTTGGGGAGATTCTCCAAATTTTGGAATAAGATATTGTGGTGTGTTTTCTACTCCGTGTTGTTTTTGGTGTGTTGGACGATTTACATGGAGTTGGTATTTGTTTTGAGATGGTGGGACGGTATAATATTGCAGCCTTTTATAAAGCACAGTTTGATGCTGGCCACACAATTAAACAAATGAGACAAAACCTTACAACACAATTTTGGTTGGTACCAGAAACTCTGAGAAAATCTCCAAATAAAAAGGAAGTCCCATGAAGACTTGGGCTCATCCACACTATTATTCAGGGCTGGAAATGCTCCATTTCTGTTTATGGGCAAACGGGTTGGAAAACCAAAGCGATTGAGTCAAACTGAGCTGATTCTAATTTGGGCCATATCGAGTTAAATCCTGATTGAATTTTTAGATTCTAGCAGGGCCGAGTTCAAATTTCAAAGGCGCTACGTAGTAATCTAATCTCAGAGCACACACTTTCTTGTTTCTTTTCTTCCTGCTGGCTATTGTTATTCTTTTCCATTTGTTTTCGAAATTCAAAATTCTATTGTTAACGTCAAATTTCTTCGACTTGTAAAAAGAATTTGTCATTCTTTTCCATTTGTTTTTTCCCATTTATTTTTTCCCATTTATTTTCAAAATCCAAAATTCTATTGTTAACGTCAAATTTCTTCGACTTGTAAGAAGGGTTCGTTATTCTATTTCATTTGTTTTTAAAATCCAAAATTCTATTGTTAACATCAAATTTCTTCGACTTGTAAGAAGGGTTTGTTATTCTTTTCCATTTGTTTTCAAAATTCAAAATTTTATTGTTACCGTCAAATTTCTTTGACTTGTAAGAAGGGTTTGTTATTCTTTTCCATTTGTTTTCAAAATTCAAAATCCTATTGTTAATGTCAAATTTCTTTGACTTATAAGAAGGGTTTGACATCTGGATCGTAATAGTTATGTCTTTTTCATATTTGTCTATACCTAATTTTGGGTTTTCAAATTCCAACCCTCAAAAGCTTTCTCTGAATTCCAACCCTCAGAAGATTTCTCTGAATTGTAAGAAGGGTTTGACATGTGAATCCTATGTTTTGTCCCTTCTATATATATTTGTGTCAACTTAATTTTGTTTTGGAGGCTTTCTAAATTCAAATTTCTTCCTCTAGTTTCTCCATCGATCTGGTAAGGAGGTGTTTCATGTTTGAGTCTAATATATGATATATATATATATATGTCCTTCTCCGCTTTTTCAACTTTATTTTCTTTTGGCTTTTCAAATTCCTTCCTGTTCTTTAATTTAATTGTAAGTAGGGGTTGACATTTTAGTTCTCTAATCATACGTCACTTACTATGTTTGTTTCAATTTCATTTTCCTTTGTGTTTCCAAATCTTCTTTAATTTGTTTCAACCAAGTAAGTATTCTCCTTTTAGTAAGTACACTAGTTTCTAACATCCCTAATGATCTGACCTCTTTTTTATGGTTGTTTCCAACACTTTAATCTTCTTTTTTTAACTAACTAATAATAAAAAAAAAACTGCTCCGTTGGTGTGGGGCCCACATGGTAGGTAGAAGGCACTTTTCCATTATGGTCCCTGCTAGTCTAGAAACCCTCCAAGAGAGAAATTAAATATTAAAGAAAAGCGTGGAAAGGTGTCATTTTCAGATTGACCCTTGTCTACATTCTCATTCTCTTTCTGCTTCAATCATGCAATCTATTATTATTCATTCATCAATCAAAGACTTCAAGTTCTTCATCAGTAGAAAGTTAGATGAGATCTGCCATTATTATCTTAAAAAAAAAGAAAAAATAGTATTGCACTCCATTTTTTTGCACCCCTTATTTGTACATCAAAAATATTTATACTAAATAGATAATTTATTTATACATGAATTTATAAGCGTTTATGGTTAATATAAAAGATGTTTATCAGTTTTTTATTTTTAAATGATTATAGAAAAAATCAAGTTAAAAAATTTGTTGTACAAGTAAAAATATAATTTGACTAACTTTTAATCATTGTAATATAAAGTATAAATGCTTTGTTATTAGATATAAATATTTTTTTAAAATGTTTTATTATGGAGTATAGTTAAGAGGTACAATTATCTCTCCTCTATCTAAAAATCAATTTGATTGAAACTGATAACCAACAGCCATGCATGCATTGCATTAAAGAGTAGACCTAAATTTCTTAAAAAACCAATTAATTGGGAGCTGCTATATAGATACTAAAATCAATATCAAAATCGATACCGATTTTATTATTCATGTTACCTAGATTATTATTCATATTAACGATTTTATTATGCAACTTATTTGTACAGTCCTTTTGTTATTCAACTTAAATGAGCTATTATTCATATTAGTGATATTTGAGTTGAATAATAAAAATACTATTAAAAATAAATTGCATGATCAAGTAGTTAAAATATGAATAATAAAAATCAATATCGATTTTGGTATCAATTTTGGTATCTCCCAAACATTTTCCTTAACAAAAATATCATTCATTATTAATTCAAGAATATCATTAATTAGAAACTGGATATTGCTAAATGCTAAACACACTCTCACACTCACATGTATAAAAAATTACAATCACACTGCATTTCCATTCTATTATTATTTTATTCTCTACTGGTAGTAGCAGAAACTGGCAGATTCCGTTCTTTCTGCCTTAATCATTGGAACCAGATCTCCTGTGGCGCACGGTGGTGTAGCGGATGGTGTAGTATGTAGTATATTGCCACTTTTATTATGATTATGTCATTGATTATTTGGAATGGTGATTAGTAATATTGCCCATGTAAATTTGAATGAAAAAAAATAATCCAATATCATACATTTTTTATGAAAAATAATTTCATATCATATATTTTCTTTTTTGATGAAAAGATGAGGCTCAACTCCCCCTTGAATCCATATCAGTATATCATAGATTTGGAGGGGTGTCAAATCAAGAGTCATATCACCACATGGATATATTTATATTTTTCAAGAACCACTTGGATATAAAGGCATTAGATATTAATATTATAATATATTATAGACTAAATATAAAATACATATACAATCCTCTGCACAGTGAATGTCCAAAAAGATAACAAAATAATATATGCTATTACACCATTATTACATTTATTGCCTATGATAAATTGTATACAATATTAATCTATAGAAATAGCGAAACTACTACGCTTTAAAAATTCTCTTTCGGTGGACAGATCTAGATAGAAAGAAAGAGGGATAGATTTCAAATTTTTGTGGCCAAATCTTTGAATTTAAAAAAGTGAAAACGATGGGAACTTGCTAGAAATATATTTCAAGTGGCCAAACCCACTAGGCTTTGTTTTGTGCTAGAGAAGAGAACAATGCCAAGTGGACCCAACAATTTTTAGTTGTCAATTTCAAAAAAATATTACTTACACAAATTAAATTAAATTAGTTGCTTATGATAATAATAGTAAATTAATTTGAACCGACTAATGTAAAACAAAATAACCGAGTTTTCTTATGATAATAATATTTTTTTGGGAGCTGATACACAGATACCGTTATTGATACCGTTATCGATATAAGTTTTATTATACACGTTAAATGAGTTATTATGTATATTAGTGATATTTAAATTGAATAATAAAAATATTATACAAAATAAAGTCGTTAACATATATAATAACTCATTTAACATGTATAATGAAGTTTGTATCGACGACGGTATCAATAATGGTATCTCCGTAGCATTTTCCATATTTTTTTCTTTCTTCAAAAATAGATAAAAATATTCTTTGTTCTTTTCCAAAAATTGAAGTTATCTTTGTGATGATGCAAAACCTCCATGTATTGGAATATTTGCATTACAAAGCAATCAGAAAGGAATAGGTTTCTTTTAATGTAGAGTCTTTAAAAAGAGGAATAATGCTTATACACAATAATGGTAATTAATTAATTATAACAATAACTGGGGATGAGAAATTTGGTGCCATTGTCTTTTATCAGATGTTACTATTTGATAACAAATTTAGTTTCATTAACATTGACTTCTGGTCACATGTCAACAATCAATTGGCTTCTCAGACACGGTAATATAATGACAAATATGTCATTTTATTATCGTACTACTCGTACTACTTTCAGGGTTTTTTTTATGAAAATGGGAATCAAGCTTCAAAATTTCATAATACTTTCAGTTTTTTTTATTAAGTTTTTTGTTTTCATCCAATTTAATTCAGGTAATTAAGTTTTTTGTTTAGACGATAAATCATAGAATGAAGGTTTATAGGTCTCACAATGAAAAAAAAAATATTATCAACGCACAAATGTTGTTTTTCAGTTTTTTTTAAGGGACACCTAACAATACCCAATTTTAAATTATTTGTTTTAATTACTGAATCTCAAAATATTAATGCCTTCGCATGGAGCTAGAGGAGTAAATCTTTTGAGGGGTGCAACGAATCTTAAAAAAAATTTAAAAAAAGAAAGAGAGAAATGAAAGCAAAAATTTGAAAGAACCATATCTTGTGGTTTGGAAGAAAGAACATATATAGCAAAAGCAAGCATTGAAAGCACAATTTGCTTTGCATGCGTAGGTTCAATTTCGAGCTTATATAGATACTGTTATTAATATTATTATCGATATAAATTTTACTATATATATTAAATGAGTTATTACGTATATTAATGATTTTATTATATAAATATATTTTATATGATACTGTCATTATTCGACTTAAATAAATTATTATATATATTAATAATATTTAAATTAAATAATAAAAGTATTGTATAAAATAAAATTTTAATATGCATAATTATTCATAATATATATAATAAAACTCGTATAACATTTTCCTTTCATACTTTCACCTTTCTCTGATCTAACCGACCCACTGAATTCTTAAATTTGTGATGTAACGATAAGCACTAGAAACCACATGTGAACTGGCATTTCTTTCTTTTACAATCCACCCCTTCATAAAAGCGTTAATTATTGCAGAGACATATATAACATTACTAAAGTTTTGAGTTCCTTGTTGACTACACAGCCTCTACATATATGTAGCATTTATGACCCGTGTCGTAGCAGTTAATAACATATCTCTGTCTCATACTATCTCATATCATCTCATATTCATATCATGTTAAAATTCGTTGCACCATCGTATTTGTTTGTTTCCTGAAAATCTGAAACACCCCCATTGGGTCATGAGCTGTCCTTTCCCCTCCCCTCCCCTGTTTATATACCCAATTTGAATACCACATATTTAGCACATCCATCAATTTTAGTAAAGATTTAGAGGGGGGAGAGGGAGAAAGAGAGATAGAAATGAGTAGTACCAATGCATTTTGGATTGTCGGGCTTATCGGGTTATTGGGTCTCGTTAGATGGGTTCATGGAGCAGGGTCTCCTCTCATGGTACCACTTACCATTATGCAATCTGCCCTTTCTAAAGGAGCTGGTACGCACTAGTTTTTAATTTTTTTCTTCTCATTTTTAAAAATGTGCGTAATGTAATTGCAATTCTGACTGATCAGCTTTCTTGGGTTTCTTTTCGTCACCTTTTTGCTTTCTCAACTATGAAGTATATATAAGTAATATTGGGAATATTTTTTAAGTAATTTTCTTCAACATTAAATTTTGTAATATACGAGTAAGAAACTGAAATTGAGTTTTCCGACTACATTTCATTTTGCATCAGTTTCCATACAATCTTACCGAAGTTTTTCTCGACAATACTTTTCTGGAGTTGAAATAAAGATCATTTTTTTTTGTTACTGTTTGAACTCAGAAGTAAGAACCAACAAAAATGTTTAGTTAGCTAAATTTTTTTTTTGAGATAAAGTTTTAGTTAGATAAATTAATTGTATGCATGATTGTAGTTTGCTTGGATGGAAGCGCACCGGCATATCACTTCTCTCCTGGATTCGGATCAGGTGTTAATAACTGGATCATAGACCTAGAGGTCAGTATTCACACTGAACGGCTGCCGTACCAACTGTACCGATAAATACCCATACCAGACCTCAAGTTAATACTAATTAATTTTCAAAAGGTTTCTTAATTTAACCAATTCAATCCCTGACTTGTATGTGAAGGACCTTGATGAAATACCTGATTCACCTCTCAAATATGTTAATCTGTCGGTACCATTCTCTTATTTATGTTTTGTTTACAATGTCTAATTACGTGTGTGTGTGTGCGCGCGCGTTTAGGGAGGAGCATGGTGTAATAATAAAAGGACATGTGAGTTTCGCAAAACGACCCGACATGGATCATCGAAATATATGGAGAAACAAATTGTATTTAGTGGCATCTTAAGCAACAAGCCAGATGAAAACCCTGGTATGTATACATATAATCTCTACCCTCTATTATGAAATAGTCGTTATATGGGTACCAAAATCAAATGTCATATCACTTAAATGAGTTTTCACTGGCACCTGATAAGTAAAAAAATACGCTTAATTAATTTTTGTTTTTGTTTCAATTGTTATAAGTATGAATAATAAAGATATATTTCCACAGTTTTACTTGGTATTTTGTGGGTAGATTGCCAATTTGAAAGTAAACATTGATTTGATTTACTGATTTCCAACTTGTTTACATTATAATTATTTTTCAGATTTTTATAATTGGAATAAAGCAAGGATTAGGTACTGCGATGGGGCTTCATTTGCTAGTGAAGGATATGATCAGGTTGGTTAATATGGATAATTAACTTTAAACAAGAAAATTAAATAAAGCAAGCCTATATTGTACAGTATTTATGTTACAAGTTGTGTGGTGGCATTTAATCGAGCACATGATATGTTTGTTCCATAAACAATGATTATGTTTTGTATTTGCTTGATATTTTTATTTATTTTTATTGATTAAGAAAGATAATGCAAAGAATTATTGACAATGACTATACATATATATTTTTTTTGGAAGGGACAACAAGTATATTTTTTTTTTGGAAGGGACAACAAGTATATATTCCATATAATTAAAACTAATAAAATAAAATTCGGTACATGAACAGGCTTCAGGGCTATATTTTAGGGGACAGCGCATCTGGTCCGCTGCTATGGAAGAAATGATGTCCAAAGGAATGCGCTCTGCTAACCAGGTACCGAATTAAACCCGGAGTCGTACCAGAAAACAGTATCAGTGCTGAGTGGAGACACCATAACACCACTAAATGCGTGAATTTGGTCTCTATTCAAGATCATTCCAAACAATAAAAAGGAAAAAAAAACATGATTTAAGAAAGCAACGTACAAAATTGTTGTCGAACCATTCGTCATATTTTATTTGCATGTAGGTCCTTCTATCCGGCTGCTCAGCAGGGGGTCTTTCGACAATATTACACTGCGACCAATTTCGTGCATTGTTTCCCGGAAACACAAAAGTCAAATGCTTAGCTGATGCTGGCATGTTTCTTGATGTGTATGTACCTTTCGTATTATTCTTGTGCCTTTATGAATCATTTCCTCATGTTGCCTTTTTGTTCCTCAATGCATCTCTCTAGCTTGTTATATTGTTTTCGTTTATTTCAATTTCTTCTATTTTGCAGAACTGATGTATCAGGTGGTCCTACCATACAAACTTTCTTTCGAGGTGTTGTGGATTATCTTGTAAGTTTTTGTTAAATTACGGTATATCTATTTTATATCCTTCAACTTCCGGTTGAATTGATGTTGCCAAAAACAAATCGTTTCCTTATTATAAGTTTATTAGTTTTATGCTCATAAGATCTTTTTTTGTTTCTGTATAAAGGGAGTCGCTCCGAATTTGCCAGCGATGTGCACTAGCCGCATGGATGCAGCCTCAGTAAATTTCTTTCTCAAGTTAAAAAAAAGGTGTTTAATAAGTGATAAAATTGACCTTTTCTGGTTCTAATTTGGATTGCAGTGTTTCTTTCCTGAGAATATAGTTGGCAATATCCAGACTCCGATTTTTCTCTTAAATGCGGCATATGACTTATGGCAGGTACTGATATCTTACATTTGAATTTAGTTGGCAATATACAGACTATGTTAATTTGCAATATAAAAGAAGTAAAATTTTTGTAGCATCTGTTAAATCATTAAGTTAACTTGTCTACTAGCCAGCTTGGGATTTACGAATTGTCTAATACCATGTTGAAAAATGGTGAGTTGGTACCAGTGGCTAAGCCTTCGTCTTTGTTCCACTTCCGTTTAACTGTTCATTCTATAAGTACCAGATCACAGAAAAGATTCTTTGTGTTTTCATCACACAATCTTACTTTGTTCTTGTAATTACAGATACAGGAAAGTCTAGCTCCCGGAAAAGCAGACCCGAGTGGTGCGTGGAAAAATTGTAGGTTGAATTACAGGACTTGTACTGCTGACCAGATCCAATTTTTGCAAGGTAAACGAAAAAAGGGCAAACAAAGACTCAACATGTTATTTCTATTACAAGAATAATGTTAATTAATTTCAAATATGCAGGATTCAGAAACAAAATGGTAAATGTGGTACAAGGTTTTTCGGGATCACAACAGAATGGTGTGTTCTTAAATTCGTGCTTTGCGCATTGCCAATCAGGGTTGCAGGAGACATGGTTTGCTAACAATTCTCCTACTTTGGGAAATAAGGTATGAATATACCCCTTTTTTGTCCCAAATGAAATTTTGGACATTGTAAAAACTGGTACCACTTGCCCATTATTTAAGCAATTTTAAACCTAGTGTAGCTTTACCACACAAATGTTAATACAACAATCAGCATGTAGACCGAAACAGTCTTAAATAAAGCTCAATCTTGACCAAATGTTTTTCTTTAAGCCATGAAAAAGCTAGTTACCATTTTTGTTTTCTGATGCTTTATACAGGCAATAGCACAATCAGTTGGAGACTGGTATTTTGATCGGGCAGAGGTGAAGGAGATCGATTGTGCATATCCCTGCGATAACACATGCCACCATGTTGTCATGTGACATACAGATAACTTTATTTAATTAAATATAGGTTATGCCAGTGAATAATACAAAAAGGAAAATGCAATTGATATATTATAGGATTTAATTAGGAAGTGCCAATTCATGTAAGTGGAAATTGCAGGTTCTTTATAGGTTTAAAACAAAATTCAATTGTTCTTTAATTGAAGGAAAAGAGAGGAATTGAAAATGTAGTCAAAGTGAAGCGGCATTCATATAATTGCAGAACTATTTCATATGAAAATGATCATGAATGTTCATAATAAACTAAGTTACTTATCTCAGTACCATATTTATTGAATTGGAGCTATTTAGAATTCAGATTTTTACTTATATTTTAAGTACAAGTGTTTACTCCATAACTGTAACAAAATGTACTAACCTTCCAAGAATAAACTAAAGAATTAATAATATGATATCACTATATCAGCTACAACAATCTAATATAAAAGTAAAGAACTTGACAAAAGCAGCTATTGATACCAACCTAGCTAATTAATCGGTACAAATCTAACACGACAACTAATTTAAAAAAAAAACAAAAATAAATAAATGATTAAGGGGCCCAATTTTTGTTGTGACACAATGTGTTTTCCCTACTATGGACTCCCGGCCCAACCCAAGCATTTGGATTTCTTTGATAGTTCAAACTTCATACCCAGAATCCGCTCCAATTAGCGCAATTGCTTTCAATTTCTGACCGTCCGATTCAACTATAAGAGTGGTTGATTAACGGGCTAATACTAGTAACCCGTTAATCGGACGGCTTCGGCGCTTATTGGATTTGGACCCGCTATGCTTCACTTCAGCTCAGCGCAAAGAGATCGTGAGGCTTTCTCTCTCTCTCTCTCTCTCTCCATCACTCACTCGCATCTCTCTGCCTTAAGCAGATCGGAGAAAATCTTATCCACAGCTGTAAAAATGATATAAGTGATTTAAAGTGCTTTAATGTATTAAATGGAGGTGATTTAAGATGAAGTAAAATTAAATTATCAAATTTCATAATTTTTAATATTTTTTATTCTCATTATTTCATCTACTTATTTTATTATTATCAAATATTAATGATTTAAAATAATTTAACACTTATTCCGTTTTAATTTTACTTCATTTGCCAAAATGGGGCTATCTCGCATTGTTTCTCTCCCTCGTACGAATCAGATCTGATTCACATCCTTTGAAAACTTGGAGGCAGCTCAGGTTCAGTTTACAGAAGATTGCACAATTTTTCTCGTAGTTCGAATTGGTGAAATTTTTGCACTAGTTTTATTCATGTTAGTTCTAAACTTTGCACATTTGTAAGTGTAACTTAGAGAGGTATGCTTCGTGTATCAGTAATTCAGTATCATCCACTGATGGATGGTGTTTCTTAGGTTCAGGTTAGTTCTCGAAGTAAGAATATTAAGTACTTAATCAAGTATATTTCAAGAATAAAAGAACATTGTCATATCCTGCTCTCCTCTCTTAATTTCACCATCTCAAGCAAAACTGAGATATACCGTCCAACTGAATTTACAAGATTTAGTAGGAATTGTTCAAACTATACCAAGTAGTTCAAAGAATGTCCATCCGGTTTAAAATTTTGACTGATGTTGGTAACTTAAGGCTAATTGTTGCATTCTAATTTGTAGCTATGTAATATTATATATGCACCTCTTTTTTTCCTGGTTTTAAATTTTTCTTTTTTTCCTGTGTTTCCAGGGAGATTCCGACAAGCGATAAGAACTCACAACAGTATAGAACATTTTGGTGCCGTGTAGTTGTAAAGCTGATTTGTTTCTTTCTAACAATCTACTAGGTATTTTTAATAATCTATTTACCAATCTATCAATGATCGTAACTATCTAGTCTCATTAATTAATTGCTGAATGATGTATTATCAATCAGTGCTGTTTATTTTGTACCAGGACAGTTGATGTGGTGACTACACTGGTGTATTAACAATTGATAGATGGATTTTGTCGGTGTCCAAACCAGATTCTGCTCAACTGGTACATCAAATGTATTATAGTGACAGCAAACTAGGGGGTATTCTAGTCATTTTTCCAATTTACCAGTTCATTGAGCAGCTTGCTTGCTTTGTCTTTGTTTGTACTGGTACACATATATGTGTGCATCAGTTGGTTTATTATATAAGAGCACTGGTTTAATTGCTTAACTTTATGAGCAGGGCTTTAGCACAGTACCGATTCTGGTATGGCATGAACAACTTATGTATGAGTGTGGAAGCAACAGAATTTTAATTTACCAGCATAAAAAGAAGTCAATTTGCAGTCAAACAGGTGTACAGAGAAAAGAAAATAATCAACTAAGCAATTGCTCTTTGTTAAGATACCAATTTGGTGGAACACAGTCTTAATTTTTAGCGGTCTCGTCAGAGTCTCTTGCATCAGACTCAGAACAAGTTTCAGGAAACACAGTACATTTTTTTTTTAATTTTTGTTATAACAGGCCAATTTGCTTGCTTTTCAATGTCATACTTATAGATCACTTCATATATATATTACTCCATGTAGTATCATTATGGAAATAGTAACATTTTTATGTATTTACTTAACTGTAAGCCTTTTATAAATAATGAATCTATATATACCTACACTCTTTTCCTAAAATAATTAAAGAAAACCTAGATTTGTTAGTAAGATAGCAAATTAAAAAACCGTTACATATTCTCTTATTAATTCTAGCTGCAGCATAAAGTTGATTTATTCAAGTATTTGAAGATTTAAAAGTCAAAACATTGGAAAGACCACAATTGGATGAGGTATGATATAAACAGGGGCATGAGACCCATTTTTAGTTTCTAATTATAATATTTCGGTTCATGAATTGTTTTCTTGGTTTGAAACCTTTGCCGATAAGAAATTAAAATTTATTAAATGGACCAACTTTAGAAAAAAATACTATACAAAATTGAGGACTATAAATCAATGTGTGCTGTTCATAGATTCAACCTAAACACACCACATGGGAAACAAAGAAACAAGTAACAACTAAGCACATACTTTAAGTAGGTACTAATTACTGTTGAAATCATTTTTATATATGTTGTATATTCATATTGAAAGGGGTGGTGGAGGGTTTATTGTCTAATGATAGGAGAATTAGAGAGCACATGTGACTGAGATTATGATGGCAAATGGTTTAATTAGCTGTCAGACTTTGTGCTCCATTATTATTATATTATTATCCAAGCAAGCATCTTTTTTCTTTCTGTGCCTGTAACATGATTTTACCCAAACAAAAAAAAAAAAAAAAACTTGTGTTCTGTGTGCATTGTCTCCTCTGAGTGGGGCACATTTTTGCCCCTTCTCTCTTCTCATCTCATTTTCCTATTGGCTGAGTCTACTGGGATTTTTTCTGTCATGCACAAAAAGGAGCTAAATATTATATTATTTCTAGAGAGGGGTTAGAATTGAATTAAGTCCAGGGAGTTTCATGATTTACCCCTTTGAGAAATGTTGAGTTTTGGAGAGAACACACATCAGCTTTCATGTTTCATGTTTCTTTCTCCAGAGCAGAAGAAGAGAAATTAACCGCTTGAGAGAAGAAACTGAACTAATTTTTCATTAAAAGGAGATTAAACCAAGGTGACGTTTAATTAATTAGTTAGTATTTTACATATCTTTATTTCTGGCTGATATATGATGTCAATATTATGGTTTTCTTGTGATGATGTGTAAATATGTATATATATCATGTTATCTCAGTGAGAATATTATGGTTTTCTCGTTAGGTTTAATTAGTCACACTTTTGTTTTTCTTGCTTTATTTTTTCCTATTTTTTTAATGAAGGCAACTCTGTTTTAGATGGTTTTTTTCATTTTCAGAAGTTAATTTTCTGACAATTTTTCAAAACAAAAAAACTGTTATTTAAGATTGGAATTTGTTTGCTCACTTTTATGTTGCTTATTTGTTAATGACACTTCTACTGCTATTAATTTTCAATCAGCATTTAATCACACAAAAAATAGGAGGCAAGGAACTGAGAGACAGAAACAAATCACACAAATTTAATATTTGAATTTGAATTCAAATTCAAAATGGAGCACTTCCTGAAACAGTATGATAAGGAAAGATGGCTATGACAACTGAAACAGTTTGATAAGCAACAGGTACTATTTTAGTTCCTAAAATTTTAATGAAGTGTTTTTTTTAATTCTATTTACTGTTGCATGAAGCACCAAAACTCCAATTCAAACTCAGTATATATTAGCATGTCAGCTGGCAAGAGAAAATATATTTGAATTATGTTATTTGGATATATTGTAATAAATTAATGAAACATTTTTATATCCTTGTAATGGTTTTGTTCTATTAGAATTTTTTTTTAAGTGAAGTTTGTTCTATTAGTATTAGTCTCTTATTTTTTTCTTTTGTCTCTTAAATTTAGGTTCATGAACTTCACCATCTATACAGACTCCAATAACAACTCATGAGAGATGTGAGATGCACCAAGGAGCTTCAAATGCAAAGAAGCTCCATATTGCCCCCGAATCACCGCACCCGCATGCATTGAGCATTAAACCTTCAACTCCCGGCCGATGAATACATAGTGAGCACTGAGGATGAACACGAAACATTGCTCGAGCTAACACTGGCTATCGATTGTCCCGGAAAGAAAAGAGAAGGCACGCCTCTGGTGTCTGACTCCAACAGCATGTTTTCTTCATCTTCTTCGATCGAGTATGGTGGACCCGAAAACAACGAGTGGTTCCTGCTTCATGCCACAGATCATGTAATGGTGCGATCGTTCGACAGGATCGATAAAGAACACGCATTTGGTTTGTGCAATCCTTGAGCCTTAGAATGACATGATAGGTGTAGTTTATAATTCTGCATACTAATGTATTTTTTGGGTGATCCTTTAGCTGTAAGTGATTTAATTTGGTTTGAGATTCTTCTTTTTTTGTTTTACTTTTGTTCATGGTAGAAATGAAGAAAAGCCTGGAATTCTGGCAAGCTTGGCAGTTGGCATGTCTGTTAATTTGCTAATTTGTTGATTAATGGTTGTTGTTTAGTATCAATTTTTATTGTTATCTTGTTTTTATGATTTTGATCCATTATGCACATTGAAGAAAATGAAATATTTTACTCAAAAAAAAAATTTACCAGAGAATATTTTACTCAAAAAAAGTTACCGAAGAATATTATTTGCAAAAAGGAAACAGCCTAATGCACTCACATGACTTGACTTTTTTGTTTTCAATGGTGCATGCTTTGACATTGCTAACATTGAGAATTAACCAAAGTAAATTTTGTTAAAAAGTAAAAACAGAGAGCCACCTGTGGTGTCTTGAAAATAACCAACATCCATCGTGAGACAGTTGAAAGATGAAAAAAGAATAAATAAAAGAGAAAAGACACGCATGCATGATGCATCTCAAAGGAAAAAAGGACCCTTTTAGTTGTTACATTCCCTTTTTGCATATTTTATTTACTTAATTTTGCGAGCAATAGTGCTTTTTTTTCCTTTTTTCTATACTAAGTACTAACTCTTAGCTATTTTATTACAAAAGAAAAAAGAAATTCTTTACTTAGTTTTCCTAGCCCCTCTTTATTCTTCATGTTCTCTCTTTTCTGACCTTTTTTCTCTCAATTTCGACTAATTTTCTTTTTCATTGTGGTGTTCTCCCTGTGACAAAGTGTGTAACGAGTATGCAAGTTCCCAAAAATAATACAAGTTGACAATGGTCCCTTTATAATATATATTTATGAAGAGATAATAAAGGCACTGTGTAGCGGTGCATGCATGCAACACCTCACCTGAGACAACTTGTGCGGTTTAATTTTATATAAACTATAAAATAATGAAACTCAATTATAATTCAATTCGAAATAAAAAAAAGTACAATTAGCATGTCTCTTTTATTATTATTATCATTATTATTATTATTTAATATGAATATGGGTTCTAAGTTATCTAAATTTAAATGTTGATAGAAAATTCTCATTCAAATTTTAAATATGCCACCTTCCACTAATTCTCCTTTATTTGATTTTTGCTTTACATTCAATTATACCTTACACATATCATCTCTTGACCAGAAAAATATCTTCAAAACTTCAACCACAGCTAATCTGACATAAAAAAATTAAAATGAAGCTATCGACTATGTTATTTTTTTAAAATCAAGAAAGATTTAATAAGAAATACAAAAAAAATAAAATTATATACCCCATACATCATCCCTATCCCAGATTTTTTTTTCATTTAAATCATTAATATACACATTATTTATTTATTTATTAAAGTTGCTGAGGCTCCTGAGGCCAACTCATTTCATGCAAAGCACATTTCCTTTGTAAAATAAAGTAACAGAGAAACGTGTAACTCGTTTTCCCTGTTTATTTGTTGCCATATATAATTAATTAATTCAAGACCAAATTTGCTTTTATATATTGCGCAGGGAAATTGGAAGTCAAACCAATTTTGATATTAAGTTTATGATATTAAGTTTTAGTTTAAATTTGTGTTTAATTCTTTTGGACATTAGTATTCCTACAGTAAGTTTTTATATTATATATATGTTTTATCTTAATGTACTGAGATATGATACAAGGCATTTTAGTTTCAATTAAAAAATTGGTAGTCAATCCACTCTTTCAAAAAATATATATATATATTTGTATTTCAAATTGGGTCAAATTGGGTCCAGTTATATGACAAAAAAGCCCAATAATTTTGCATTTCCAGATTGAAATCCAAGTGATTGTGGCATTATCTTGCAATTAAACTCTCTGATTTTTCAGCATTAATTAATTATAGAAGACGACAAACATTATAACTATTAAAAAACAGGAACCAAAATTCATGACGAGGTACTTTGTCTAACATTAAGTACCATTTTTTTATTCCCCAAACTAAACCATGACTTATCTAATTGTACTCATCTCGCTCTTTCCTTTGAGCTTCCTTTCTGAAGGATTCGTATTTTTTGTTGCGTTACATCGTACAACATAACGTGTTATTCATCCGATTACGTTAAAATTTATGCAAAATAAATCTCAAAAAAAAATAATTCTATAAGAATTCGTATTCTTTGTTGCGCTGCACCGTATAACACAACGTGTTATTCGTCCGATTACGTTAAGATTCATGCAAAATAAATCTAAAAAAAAAGAATCCTATAAAGATTCGTATTCTTTGTTGCATTGTACCGTACAGCACAACGTATTATCCATCCGATTACATTAAGATTCATACAAAATAAATCCAAAAAAAATCCTATAAGAATTCATATTCTTTATTGTACTGTACCGTACAACACAACTGATTACATTAAAATTCATGCAAAATAAATCCAAAAAAAAATTCTATAAGAATTTGTATTCTTTATTGTACTGTACCATACAACACAACTGATTACATTAAGATTCATGCAAAATAAATCCAAAAAAAAATCGTATAATCCAACTATTTTGTTTGTGAAATAATAATTAGAGAAAGAAAGAGAGGAGGAGCCTAAGAGCACGTGGAAGAAATGGATGAAGAAATTGAAATTGCATGTGGGGCACATGTATGAAGAACAGGAAATGGGTAGGTGGATCTTGGCCTCAATTGAATATATTTGTAGCATCAATTATTTTAATTATTACTTCATATGATTTGAAACAATTGGAATTTATCACATGTAATCTTATGAGCTTGTCCCCTTTATACTATAAAGAAGATTAAATTATTTTGTTAAATTTAATTGGTCCGGAAAGGTCGGTACATTTTCATACAATTTGGGGTAGACAATTGCAACATAATTTTTTTTTGGCAAGTTAAATAGATATGATGCCACGCTGGCGAATCTGTGAAGCATTCCATAAAGCAATTTTGAATTTTAATTTGGGGCTAATTGACACAAATTCCTCTGGAAAGATTATTGAGGAGAGCGGTGTTAGAAAGATTTAAGCCAAACCAATTGCTTCGCTATTTAATGCTGTACTATTTATTACATACAAAATTCAATGAATCTAGTTAGTTATGATGAATTAATTTTAAAACATTTATTTGTTGGCAGTTGACCTCTTAATTTAGTATAAAATCAACTAAAAAATTATAAAGTTTTACATAAAAACATTTCTAATAAAAGTAAACAAGATTCACAGTTTGAATTTGTCATTTAAATTTCAAATTTTATAATACAAAAATAAAAGAGAAAATATGATATTTTTATGACAATAAAAACTTGTGATGTTGGAATGCTTCTCAAAATACAAATGCTAGATTATCCTTTTTACTATGAAATTTTCAATTGTGTGAAATTATGAGATTGTACCAACATGGTATTAACAAAAAAAAATGTAAAAATTTTATTTGAATAAATGTTCTTTTTAAAAAAAATAAAAAAAAAACATAACACAACATTTTTTTTCTTACTATATACTGAATTCACATATATTGTCATAATTTTTTATGACAGTTTGTTGTCATTAAGTCAATGATAAATCAGACTTACAAATTAATTATTAAAAAACACTTTCTATAAATTATAATATAAATCATTACATGAAAAGGAATCATTGTGATTTTATAACTATTTGCTGTCATAATCTCATAATATTCTGACAACAGATAAAGACTCACTATATGCCATATACCACAGAAGAAATTGTCATGATCAAAAGAAAAAAAAAGGTAGATGCAATACCAGTACCAGTACCAGCTTTTACTTCTTTATTCTATTATTTGAATCTAATTTAATTCCTTTAAAAAACTGGTCGTGGCAGATATACGCACCACTTTACTCAAACACGGATATGCATCACTTTAGAAAGGAATCAAGCATGTGTTCTCTCTCTCTCTCTCTCTCTCTCTCTCTCTCTCTCTCTCAAGAGAAGTAGCATTGTGGGTTCCATTTCCAATCCCCCTCTCTTCTCTCTCTCTCTTATTAATCTCTTTCTTACCACTATATAAAGGTCACCTTCTCTCTCTACCTCAATATCTATCTATCCAGAGAGTGCGATAAGAGAGAGAGAGAGAGAGAGAGAGAGAGAGAGAGAGAGAGGAGATTTCAGATATTTTTTTCAATGGGTTCATGGGTGAATACCATAACTTCTCCTTTCAAAAAAGCTCGCACAATTATTAAATCGCCAAGAGATAATAAGGATACACAAAAAGGTACTTTCTTTTGATCTTTTTTGCTTGAATATTTTGAATTTTTTTTCTTAAGTACCTCTAATTTAGGTTCTTCTTTGCCAATGCAATTCCAGCTCAAACAAGCTGATTCCTCATGTACCTAGCCCCCCAAAAAAAAACTAGAAGAGTTTATAATTGCAATTATTTTTTTCTTTTTTTGGGTTTTTGAGCAATTTGGGAAATAAGACGACTACATAGCACAAATCTAAGTCCCAAAATCTAAAGTCTAGTTCATGTGTTTAATTCAATCTCAAATCTAAGACCTAATTCTGCCTAAAAGTATTCTATCTAGAAAAAAAAAATTATAAATAGGCTACAATATTTCAAGGAAAAAAAATTGCAAACTTGAAAAAGATGCCTTTAATTGAATTTCTGCTCAATATTGTCTAGTTATGAAGAAGAGTTTGAATGAATTAATCAATTGAAATTAATTTTCAGGTAATGGAGAGGATGAGAGAAGAGGAATGGTACTAGAAGAGGAAGTGATGGCATGTGGATATGAAGATGTGAGAGTAATGTGGTCCATTCTTGACAAATCCAAAAATAATACACATAGGAAGTAGTAGCCTTAATTCATTTTTTTTTGTGCCTTTTTTTGTCCTTTTTTTTTTGAATTTTGTTGGATTAGTTTTGAATTGAGATTGGGGCTCCACTGTGTGTATGCAGTTGTATTGAGTCCTCTCAATTCTCATTTCCTGATAGCATGCAATCCCCATGGATATTGGTTGTAGAGTTTGAATTCCATGGTGAGATTTAGTACAATTGCAGAGCTTTTCTTGTCTGCGTATATATATAATATATGTGTCTTTGTTTTTGGGGGATAGATTGGTTTGGCAATGAATTTTTTTTTTTTTGTTTTGTTTTGGCATTGAGTTAATTAGACGGGTTGATAAAGAAATTATATGATAATGGTGAGAATATATTTCTCAAATTAGTTAAAAAAACATAAAAGAATTGGTGTATGAATATGTTGTATATTTGTAGGATTATAAATAGACTAATTTTATTATAAATCAAAATTTATATTATAGGTAAATTTCAGTTTTTCTTTCATAAATGATTGTAAAATATCAAGTCAAAAACTGTGTTGCACAAGTAAAATTATAGCTGGTATAATTTTCAATTTTAATAATATAAGATATAAATATTTTTATCGTTAGATATAAATACTTTCTGAAAATAATATAAACACATATGATATGAAGTACAAATAAATGGTGTAATTAATGGGTGTCAACCAGACATGGCCTATAACGAGATAAATATTACAAAATTCATCAGTTATTATACACGGAAAAAAATTGTTTTTTTTTCCTAAATGAGAAGGTCCAAGTGTCTTTACTACCTTCATTTGTAATAATTCAATATCTAAATAAAAATATATTACAATAGGACTGGTAGCTATGATTTTATTATCTTTTATACGCCCATATAATTTATATGTTTTCTGTATTTTTACTAAGTGTCAAGAGCATGTAAATATATACTATGAACAATTTTTGGACATTGATTTATCAAGTTCTTTATTCATATCAAAATAAAGTTGAAATATCAGAATTTATATATTTTTATAGAAAAAGTAATATAAATCATATCTAGGGATTTTTTTTATTTTGCAAAATCTGTTTTAGAATTATTATTGTAGAGCATCTTGATCCCAATTATAAAACAACCACAAATGCTAATATGAGGATTATAGGACTAATTACAACGATATAGAACAATAGTTAATTTTGGAAGCTTTATCAATTAGCAATTTTGTTGAAATTAATATATCCACATTTGCAATGCCCATTTTGCGGAGGTGTAAAAAATGAACTATGAAAATGTAATTAAAAAAAAGATATTAAAATATACAATATATCTCATTTATTTAAATTAGAATAAATTGCAATGCTAAAGATGATATGAAATTGATAGATAATTAATGACTAAAAGATGATGTAAAAAAAAAGGAAATTAATTTCTCGCAATTGTTAGAGGATGATGCTCTTTAATTAATTGCTACCCGGTTTATATTATACAACAGTCAGAAATTAATTTTAGACATAACAACATCACATTTGCTATAACCTGTAAGAGGATCACATTAAATCTCTACTCCAATGGAAACAAAGTTCGTGCAACAAACAATCCCACCATCAATTTTCTTCCCAATATTCGCATCAAATTATTGATTTGAGATCCGTACTAAAAATATCTCTTCTCTGGAGCTAAAAAAAAAGTTGTGGACTGAGCAGCACCGTACCATATATGTGGCAGCAGATGGCAATACGTTTGAAGCAACAACTAGCTTACAAGTGTAAGTAAGTTTGGACAGTTATACTTGTCACAACCTCACATGTGCTTCATTAATTATTTATTGTACATGCCTTGCCTACGGACCTGGCTAATTGACGAAATAAAGTGTTGGGTATTTTGTGTATGATATTGAAATGCAAGGATACAAGGGGAAATTATTAATTTGTACTCTGCAAAAAGATCAAGGTTTCATGTCCGTACAAGTAATGATGTTTATTTTCTGATGGTACTTTTTTTTTTCTATGAATCTGTTTCTTTGTTTTTGTTTTTTTTTATTTTTTTTAACTAACTGAAATATTTTTGAATTGTATGTGTCACCAAAAAGATAATTTCTATTAAAAAAAAATTAGATAAGTTTCTACTAAACCCTAAACTTTATACATAGTAAATTTGGAAACAGGTACATGTTCTTTTTTTCAAAATATTAAAACTACATAATGAAGAAAAGCGAAAATAATTATATGAAAATCTCTGCAGAGTAATATAAAAGGTTGTATCATCTTAAAAATTTCATAACACTTTAAACGCATCAAACACATTTCTAAATAAGGATATAACAATAATACATGAACCATTCTTACAAGGAGATAACAAGGCTTTTTATTCTCTATTTTAATTTTTTTTAGACTTCTAAGAGTGAAGTGACTAAATGCAGCATAACTTTTTTTTTATTTTGGAGAAAAATCAAATCAAAATTAGAATTTCAGAAATGAAATTGAGGGGAAAAAACAAAAAGGATCACATTTTCAAACTAAAATCAATACTATATGATATGTATTGGACTTCTCCAAATTAAATTATAGAACCAAAACATTTTGTGGAGTTATCTGTTACAACAACATGCATAACACCTCCAAATATCTAATGGCGCAAACAATAATTGTGCTTCTATAGATATATTCTCCCTTTTTGTAAAAACCTCTCTTTTTAGATCTGTCTGTTAAACATGAGTACAGTGTTTTTATCTTTTTTAAACTGTGTAACTCGAGTCTTAGATATTTTTCTAACAGGACCAGTTGGTTATCCATGGAAAAGAATTCCCTTTTTCCCTCACTGCTCACTGGGCCCCTCTCCCTCCTTTTGAAGCTGCGAGTGTCTGACAGTGGGCCATACATAGTGTAGACTGTAGAGCCTCCACTGGTACTCGATTTGTTTCCCTCCCCTCAGTGCCTGGATCGTGCGTTTCTTCTGATGTAATCCCCCATTGATGCGCGTGTTAGTTTGAGTTATAAGGTGAGATCAAGATTGTTGGTCTCAAAATTGATGGAGATGGAGACACACAGTGGTTGTGCTGACTTGAACAGAACTTGGACATTTTTTGATGGGGAGTGTACAACAACTATATTACTGTTATCGCTTTCAAACATGGGTCCTTGAGTCTAATTAGACTGTAGCCATAATGCAGTCTAGATCTGATCAAAGCTCCTCTGAGTAGAGGTGCGAGTGTAATTGGATTAACTCAACTATTCCAACAGATGCAATCAGATTATAATCACAAATTTAGAATGTACTTGGTTGGTTATGAATTGAATTTTTATTAATCCGTCAAAAATATTTCGGATACGAATTTTACAAAAAAGGAAAAGAAAAAAAATGAGTAAAACTTGTTGAACCGTTGTACAAGGAAGTAATACGGTATCTTGTTATTTTTATTCTAATTAAAACTTGTCCTGTATTGGTTAGTTAGAATATGTTATTTATATTTGTATTTTTCAAATACAATTTCGTTATTACTTATATTTCTATAAAAAAAAAAACTTTTTTTTTCAATGCTAAAATCCATCAAATTTGTAAAACCTGATCACCTAAAATAAAATTTGGATTGGATGATTTTCATCTTATGATTGGTGAGTTACGAATTGAAATACCGACTATAGCGGATTGAATCGACGACCTAAATGAAATCTGACCGACTCAACTCATTTACATCTCTACCTCCAAGCAAAAAAGAACAAAAAATGGAGAAAAAACGCATCTTATATTTAAAATGAAAAATCCGCTCAACAAATTCACAATTTACATTTGAGCAATACTCTCAAGCTCCACCTCATGGAAGCTTATCCTCGTTCAAATGCTTTAATATGAATCAGTTCTCGATTGCCCAGCTGCTATTATCTTCAAAAGGTTTATTTTGGCAAAGGCTGTCTACTAACATCTATTACGCAGCTTGTGCAGCCTCCTTGTCTTTTAATTCCTTCTTTCTGGATTCCTTACCATCCTCTTGCTTCTTCACCATTAACGGTTGGAACTACAAGAGATTTAAGTACAATAAATTTTAATCCATACTTTTCATTTTCATGGTCTAAATTTGGACTACTAGAATTTGAACCATTGCACATGCATGTAAGGTGGATAAGTTAAATCATGAGGTGTGGTTATCTTACCATTCATAAACCAAGGATGAATGATAAGCATTACCAAACCACTTGTCACAGGTACATTTCAGTACCAGCTGGTCTTCAGTATTTCAACATTGTAATTGAATATTTGAACCCCATAACTCGGGAAAAATAAAGGTAACATTTGAGCTCAAACCAGATATACTAACAGACACCTCCCATGTCTTAAACATTTGTACCATACAGTACCAGCTCAGACCAGTGTTATAAGTTTCTGAGAACAGAGGAAAGATGCTTGCATTGAATAATACCTGATAAACAGCATAAATGACATTTCTGCGAATTTGTGCCATCATATCCAAAAATAGATTATACCCTTCAAGCTTGTACTCAATAAGTGGGTCCCGCTGTGCATAGCCTCTCAAACCCACAGCTTGTTGCACGAATTTCAGAGCTTGCAAGTGTTCTTTCCACAATTTATCAATATTGCTCAAGATCAAGAACCTCTCAGCCTCTCTCATCAAACCCGGTGCCTGTTTCTCAATGATCTCCTGAAAATAAAAATTGTACATACCCCTTCAGATTGGTAAGGAAAAACGTATTTCCAAGAAAACCTTGTAGTTTCAATACAACTTACAGTTTTTTGGAAGTATGCTTCACGACCTCTGAGGCGAAGGTACTGTTGTAATTCCTCATATGTCGAGCACTTAGATGTGATCAACTCAGGTGTCAGATCATTTAATAGATAGCAATACCTTAATACAACCAAGTTCCATTCATTTCAAGTCAGAATCCGCGATAATAAAATGAATGAATATTATGAGTAGTCTTAAACTTTCTGAGTAAGACTTGCTATTGAAATTAGGGAATTGTAAGGTTTTCAATTTTATCATAGAGCAGATACTAAGAACAGGATCATTACAAGCATTCAGGTCCTTTTAAAACCCCCAACTGAATCATTGTTAATGTTGGGGGTTGATTTTTTCTGCCAGAAGCGCTTTCTATTTTGACAAAAAAAATGAGTCCCAGTGAAATTACTGTTCACTGGGAGTTTCTATTTTGCTCTTCATCCTAAACTGGCATCTAAATAGAGGAGTGAGGTACAAAAAAATACATGGGTTCTGGAAAAGCAAAGGTGGCTACATATTTGAAAAAGAATTACACAGAGGAATTTGGAAAAGAAACAAAGAAAGAGCTGGCCAAGGATCACTAGATGAGTAGTAGGAAAGAATCTGAAAGATTGCAATAAGCATGTTACAGAGGAAAGACTCTGAAAGATTGCAATAACATTCAGACTCTTTGCTCGATCTTATGTGGATGCTAACTAAGGACAGAGAAATCAATCCCAATTCCCAAATGTTAGCAATGACTTCTTTCAGGTTTCAACAATGACCCAAAAGTTAGCAACTGCTATGTTCTGTAAATAAATTGCATTCCTTACCAGTTTTCTAATTTTGATATTTAGATTACCAACATAAAGAAAGAAAAAACTGATTTATGAGTGTGATAAAACTTACTGTTGAAGTTTTGCAATCAGCTTGTCGAGATCCCAGCTTTCTCTAGGTACATCAATACCAATATTTGCCTAGCTCAAAAGTAAAGAAAACAGCTTTTAGACAAGAAATATACAGGCTGAAGAACACACAAGGGAAAAAAAAGAAAAAGAAAATTATAAAGTGATAGGAATCCTTAGAACCAATAACAACAAAATACATGCAACTTTAGAGACAAATCCTATCAGTATTCCAAGAGTTGAGATCCAAAACAATCCTATTACAAAACCATAATAATCCTTGATTTCCTTTTGTTTTTCATATTCTTAAATTAAGAAATTTCAAAATACACAAAGCAAGTAAACAAATCCCTGATTTTACAAAGACATTGTAGGAAAGTCCTTCTGTTTCAATAATTTGCACAAAAGAGAAATCTGCTTGATTATGTAGCCTGAGATGAATCTTTATGTTTTCCAAGATTATCCAAGCATGCATCCAACATTATATTGATTTTTCGTATTATGTACCTCTAGAATGTCATCCATGGTAAGCTCGGCATATTCAACAATAAGAGATTGGAGGCTGTCAGAGACAAGAGCTCGCCTCCTCTCAGCATAGACACGGTCTCGCTGGCTGTTCAAAACCTCATCATATTCAAATAGCTGCTTTCTGATGTCAAAGAAGTAATTCTCAACTTTTCTCTGGGCCTCATCCAGTGATTTTGTCAGCATCTGTGATTCTATTGGCAGATCTTCTACTCTAAAAGCACGCATTAGACCCTACATGTTTCGTAAATTCAATATTGTGTAATGTTTTAATAAAATCAGGCCTGGTCTAACTTAACCAATCACAAGGTAAAGACTGCAGTGACTCTCAACCTGAAAGGGACAGGTCAGACAGATTTAATTATTGGGTCAGATCTGCTTAGTTTTCAATGGGTACGTATTGGTCAATTAGGCAAGCATCTTATACTCATCAGAGATTTCTTTTTCTCATTTATTTAAGGGAAAAGTTGGGAAGAAATTCCGCCTGATGCACCTACAGATCAATAAACTTCCAACCTAAACCACTAACCTTATTGGACGGCCTTAACCAACCAGGTCAAGTCATTAATAGCATTTATTGAGGATTAATTTAGATTGATTTCACACATGTACATGAATGCATAGAAGAAAAAGAAACAAACCTGAATACGATCTCCACCGAAGATGCGGAAGATGTTATCCTCAAGGCTAAGGAAAAAGCGGGAGCTTCCAGGGTCACCTTGCCTACCACTTCTACCTCGAAGCTGTGCAAAACAACCAAAAAGCAAACTACTAATGGATATTTCAAGAAAATAATTTTTAGTTGAATAAATCTGCCTCAGTATCCAGATTACTACCTGATTATCAATCCGGCGTGACTCATGCCGCTCCGTTCCAACCACATGGAGACCGCCTGCTTCAATTACCTTGTGAAAACAAAAGAAGGAAAAAAAAATTTAAATTAGCTTCTACTCCGAAAGGAAAACATAAAATTTTAGAAGGAAGATCAAATGGAATGGTTACCTTCTTTTTCTCCTCTTCAGTATATACTTTGTATTCTTCCACAATCTTTGTGAAGGCAGCCCTCAGCGTTGCAATTACCTCATCTCGTGTGGGCCCCTGCACAAGAAATAGACCCATCAAACCTACTGTCCTACTCCTCTTACTTTCAATATCTTCTTCTGAGAATTTACACATATCAACATTTTCGTGTCTGTGGGAAGGAGGTTTAAAATGTCCATGCTTTGTAAGGTACGTGCAGTGATTCCTATGTTTAGTAGGGCACTGTACAATTGTTTTGCAAATTTACATTTCGAATTTCCAGGCACAGAGAAATGGTCCTAATAAAGTGTGATATATACCTTCTCACAAGAATAAGAGAGACGCTCTTCTGCTTCAAGCTCAGTCAAAGATGCCTTGCCCCATGATTGCACTGCTTGTTCTACTGCATCTTTGACCACTAACAAAATATCTTTTGATAGATTGCATGGGAACAAGCTTTCATTCACCTGAAAACGAATATGCAACACGTGAACTTGGTCTTTACAAAAAGTCCTTATTATCGAAAAAAGGTAAATCTAAGGTATATAGACCTTCCAAGACTTTCTTTCAGGAAGTTTCTTAGGGGCCACAACCACTCCATCAAATGGCTTCACCACTCTGTATCAAATTTGTTTGAAATTCATTTTTGTGTTAATATAAAACAGCATCCCGAAATCTATATTGGTTGTGCACCTGTTAGATCTTAAGAATTTGGGAGGATAATCTGCAAAAGAAAACCTTCTAGATCATCGTCAGATTTCAGCAGTTAATTCAAGGTTACTGACAACAATGGCATAAGTAATGGGAAATTAAGGTTTCTAAAATGGTGCCTTGGAAAATTACAAGAAATGTCCTTTCCTTTTTATATGGTTGATGAACTAATTTCTCATATTCAACACCACAGTTGAAGGGCAACTCTCATATTGAAGATCCAATTTAACAATCACGAGCTACTTTTTACCTCTCTCCAAAAAAGGGATCCTCTTTTCAAATAATGGAACACTCTTCTAATTTCTTCAAAATGTAAGGATGCTTTTGCAATTAGTTAAACTGAAAGAAGACCACACCTAGGCATCAGCATCTCTCGAAGCTTTAGCCTTGCCATGAACTCAGCATTACCACCAAGTATGATATCTGTACCACGACCAGCCATATTTGTTGCTATAGTCACCGCGCCCAGACGCCCACTTTGAGCCACTATTTCTGCCTCCCTCTCCACATTCTCAGGTTTTGCATTTAGCACCTTCAATTTTTATTACATTTTGATAAGGTATTGAAAGGCAAAAGGCACCAATAATTAAAGCAAGCAAAAAAGAAAAGAAAAGAGACAGATCATGATAAAATAAAAGAAAATAGAAGAAATAGATGTAAACTGATGACTTACCTCATGCGGAATTCCAGCTTCAAGCAACTGTTCTGACAAGGCTTCACTCTGTTCAACGCTTGTTGTGCCAACAAGCACCGGCCGACCTGCCTTATTCATTCTAGCAATTTCCACAACTGCTGCACGCCATTTACCATTTATTGCTCTAAAAACCACATCTGACTCATCCTGTCAAGGGAAAAAATACTAACCGATTTTAACTAGAAATCCTGGACAAGACTGCGAATATTAGCACGATATGAAATATGCATCAATTATAAAATATGAAATTCAACCTCATTTCTTCAGCCCCTTGAGCTAAAAATAAAATTTACAAAGGTACCGTTTTCAGTTACTGGATATGCATGATAATTTGAAAAGATGATCAATACAAGATGTACCTTACGGATCATGGGCTTGTTAGTGGGGACCACTGTGACCTTAAGCTTGTAAATGCTCTCGAACTCATTGCTCTCTGTAGCAGCTGTGCCAGTCATCCCACACAGCTTTGGGAACTGGAGGAAGAAGTTCTGGTAACTAATGGAGGCAAGAGTGACAGTCTCATTTTGGATAGGGAGGTTCTCCTTGGCCTCAACAGCCTGGTGGAGGCCATCGCTCCACCGCCTCCCCTGCATAACGCGACCGGTGAACTCATCAACGATCAACACCTCCTTGCCCCTGACAATGTAGTTGACATCCCTCAGAAAGAGCTCCTTGGCCTTTATTGCATTTAATACAAAGGAGGCCCACTGCTCTCTCGGATCGTAGAGGTCCTTTATATCCAGTATTTCTTCTGCATCTTCATATCCCTGCTCTGTCAGAAGTACCGATTTTTGCTTCTCATCCACCTGAAATATGTATATGACACAGTCGGACGATATTGGGGGTTATGGACCAATATTCCATGCAATATGCAAATAACTTGAAATATATTTCAGTTTCAGCTTATGCAAATATGTTTTGTTCAAGATACTACCAATTTGCACTGCAATTGTTATGTCAGAAAATATGGAGACAGATTTTATTACTGATGACATTAGACATAACTCCAATCATGCTTTGTGCCCCTGAAAGCTTGTTTTGAAATTAAAATACATGCAACTACAGGTATTTGTTGGACCCTGAGACTGCTAGATATCAAGAGATATGGTGGAACTATTACAGCAAAGTTAGAAAATTTTGGTTAATTTGAGCTCAATTTTGATCAACCATAGTATTTGCAAAAAATGCTAGGTCTGAATTTGTAGAACCCACAAAAATCTGGGCATTAGTTAGAAACACAGGAAATTTGAATATAATTTGAGAATGTTGAAAAATATTTATAGCAGAGCGGGATTTTAAGGTAAGTAAGAAATGAGAATTTCTCAGAATTGTACAGTGTAATGGATGTCTCTTTCAAAAGCCAATGCTATTTTGGCCGCCTTGTAATACTTATCACTTGGCTTCTCAGCAAGCCCAGATATAATAAGAGGTGTTCTCGCTTCATCTATCAGAATTGAATCTACTTCATCGATCACACAGTAATTGAAATCCCTAAGAACTAGGTCATCAACAGTCTGGAAACAATAAATAGATAAATTGATTGATCAATAAATAATTAAACATATAAACAATGGTCTATATGAAAAAATGAGGTAGAGATTAGGTCAATCTGCAAACTCACCATCGCCAGGTTGTCCCTTAAAAAATCAAAACCGAGTTCACTATTTGTGACATATGTAATATCACAAGCATAATTTTCTCTCCTCTGCTCGCTTGTCATATTCTCTATCCATCATAAACAATTAACATGAATATCAGCAACTCAGAGAATTAGAATAAAACCATGGGCCAAAATGCAAGAGCGAGATCGGGACATACATACGTTGGATGAGACCAATTTGAAGACCCAGAAATCGAGGCACCTGACCAACCCACTCACAATCACGTCTTGCCAGGTAATCATTTACCGTTACAATATGCACCCCTTTTCCTGCAAGTGCATTCAAATATGCAGGTAAAATAGCAACCAAGGTTTTTCCTTCTCCTGTTTTCATCTCTGCGATTTCTCCCTTGTGAAGCACCATCCCACCTACAAATGCAAATAGAACAAAGTGTTACAATTATTTTATTTTACTTGCTGTTTATCACTTTCTATTACACTGCACTGTAAAATGGATTCACAGTCATAGGCAACAGCTTTTGACTTACACCTTAAATTTAACAATGGAGTGTGCTATGCTCAATTAACCAAAAAATGCTGTGTGTCATTTGCCAATATGGTATGAGATCAGTTCAAATTAGCAAAGCTTATGACAATTAGAGATAAATCCGTACCAATTAATTGTACATCGAAAGGCCGAAGACCTAATACTCTCTTCGAGGCTTCTCTTACTACAGCAAATGCTTCCTTCACAAAAAAAGAAAAAGAAATGTGTAACACAAAAATTATGCACCTAGATTAGAATAAGGGAACAAAAATTGAGAGACTAATTGAAAGAAAATAAAAGCAACAACTGGTACTCACGGGAAGGAGCGAATCCAGCGGCTCGTTATTTTGAGCTCTCTCCTTCAACACTGTTGTTCTTTCTCTGAGTTCCGAATCCGACAGATTAGAGATTTCCGATTCCATGCCATTTATCAGTTGAACTGTTTCTTGATACTTCTTCCTTGTTCCTTCTCCAGTGTCAGTGCTTTTGAAGAGGCCGCCGATCAATCCGCCTAAGGAAGCTCTTACAGTCTCTTTACGACGCCTCCTAGATGAAAAGGTCCTGAACTTTCGCGATTTCCCCAAGGAAACATTGCCTCCCAGTTCAGACTTCGTAACGAATCGCGGTCGCGAGAGGAGAAAACTCTGAGGGGTTAACGAAGGGGGCTTGGATATGGAGGTGGGAAGTGAGGTTGTAGATGCCATTAATGGCTTCTACTGCAGAGACTCGAGGCTTCCTTGAATGGAAAGAATTTGTTCGTGTTTTTTCCTCTTATTATTTGTTTTCTGAGAGAAACTTGGAGGGAAAAAAAGGGAAGTAGAGAGACGAGGTGACGTAATAAACTAGATAAGAGCCATGAGGCTAATGTAATGGGTTTTTGCAATTTCGTCCTTTGAATTATATAAATTGTCATGTCTGTCCCTTCCGAGCAATGAAGAAATTATTTTTGCACTGTAACTTCTCAACACCAGCCTGAGGAATTATTGATTGATGTACATTTATATTTGGAGAAGTGTTTTAATTTTTTTTTGATATAAGAAATTTCGTTAACCCCGATATTTATTTTTTTTAAATATAACTTACGAAATTTAAACATACGTCTTTCCGTAGAGAGGTGAGACCTATCATCATTATATTAAACCTGCGGTTCAAAAAAAAATTTTGCGGGAAATGTTTTAATTCGTTGGAGAAATTTTGTTACCCGATAAAAGCGTATCGTGTATACAAAATATTTTTGGATGCTTATCTATTTTATTTTGAGAAAATTCATGTCTAAGTCTTCAAAATAAAATAAAATAAAATAAAGTTTGTTCTTAAATTTTCATTAAAAATGTTAGATTGGTCTCTTTACTTTTTAAAAAAATTAAAGTAGCTCTTTCATCAAACTTTTTGTTGGTTTGAATTAATTGATTGGACACGTCAACTTTAGTATGTCTCTTGAATATAATCAAGTGAAGCCAAAATTTAAATCAAATATATATTTTTTTAAACCAATTCAGTTTTATCATAAGTTTTGATATGTTAATTACATTTTCTTGAGAATTTTATTAGTATAAATTGATTGCAATAACACTGAATGGTTATTTTATTTTTTGTTGATCGAGAGCAATATTATAGAACAAAAATCATATATCATATGTGAATTCTCATGATAATTGTTCATATAAGATAAAACAAAGTTCCGTAAGCTCATATTCTGGACAAACAACAATTTTCATTCCAAACCAAAATTATTTTTGTTTGTACTTCGATTCATGTCTAAGTGATAGATTAAGGTTCATGTGTCTAATACATCAGTTCACATCATTAAAAATATTGACGGAAGGAGTGCCTTAATTCCTTTAAATATAATAAATGGACCGATACTTTTTTTGAATTTTAAAAACATTTTGACTAAAAAATGGCCTTTTGTTTGACAAATGAAATAAAATTAAAGCGAAATAAGTGTTAAATTATTTTAAATATTGATATTTGATAGTAATAAGAATAAGAAATGTTAAAAATTATGAAATTTGATAATTTAACTTTATTCTACCTCCGTTTAATATATTAAAGCACCTTAAAATACTTAAATCATCTCTACTCCACTTATCAAACGGAAAATAAAGATCTAAAAACTAAGGTTAAAACTGTTTTTTTTATAAATTTCAACTTTCACCTTCTGTCTCCTTGGTAAAAATTCAAAAACTATGTTGATGAATTGAAGATTCAAGATTTTTCTTTTTTCTTTTTTTTAAGATAAAAAAGCTGGACCGCCCTGGTATATTCTTTGGAGTCTATTGCTTCGACACGTTGCCAAAACTAGAAGCACAAAAAAAATAAAAAATAGAAAAGATAAAATTGAAAATAGAAAGTAAATTTGGTTTCCCTTCACTTCGCTTGTCATAAATTTCTCAGATCGAATTTTCTCTCCCCTTGCTGTGAATAAAAGTGAACCGTTTTAGAAGAGGAGATATCGCTGACTGGTGGGACCGTCCCCTTTTTTCAGAGCATTGTTGAGAGCTGATGTGAATTAATTTATTAGACTTTAAGGATTGGGTCTACTACTACTTTTATTTCTTTTGTTAAGTAGGCGTTCTAATAAATTGCGTAATGGGCCTTGTCCAGAGATCATTCGTGTGATTGCACCAGAAAGGCGATCTGAGAAATTGATGAATCAACTTTTTTTTTTCTCTTAATTTGAGTTCTTTTCCATTTTTTTCCTTTATTTTTTACGTTTACAGTTGGTTTACAAACAACACTTGTATTTTCTCTGGATTCGCTTCATTTATATCCACTCTTTAATCCATTTAGAACATCAAGTTTTATCAAAATTCCAGTGGTTGCTTCTTTTCTGAGTATTGATTTTCTACTGTATAACACTACGCTACATGACGTACAAACGGATGGATTATAAGGGTTTTTTTTGAAATTTTCTTTGCACGAATATTAATAGTGAGCGGATGAATAATATATTACGTTGTATGATATAGCGCACCAGAGGATACAAACTCTGCTTTTCCTCATCAGATCTGTACTGGATCTGACAGTAAACCCTCACAATGGTATAAAACATCCTTTTCTGGCAACCTATTCGAATAGAATCATCATATTTTCTTCATTATCAATTGTATATCATAAAACTAAGAAAAGAAAAGATAAAACGAAGATCAAATCAACAGTAAAAAATTTAGATTACAAATAAATAAATAAAAAATCTAATGCTTCAAACCTAGTATCATTTTCCTTCCCACCTTTGTCTAATCTCTTTACTCCGTTCGACTGCCATCTCGTACAACATTTCTTCCCATTGACAAAAAAAGAAGTAAGAACTGTTGTTCCAAAACATGGGGAGGCCAGGATTTTACTATTATTTCTCTCAAAAAATGAATCGCATTGCTGGATGGATGCATTTGCACTCTTATGCTTAGCTAGGCTCCGGCGGTACCAACTTAAAGCTGCGCATCCACTCGAAAAAAAGCTATAGTCGTCAAAATGCAAGAAGCTACTTTTAAGTTGTGATCTCTGCTCTTGACTAAGCATCTTCAATTGAGGAAATCTTGCCTACTACCAAATTGTTTGATTATGTAAAAACATTACGCATATGTGCGGAGGAAAAATCATGAAACAATACTAAACAAAAAATGTAATAAATGTGCCAACATCTTTGAGTGGGCCCTGTATTATTGAATTAACTTAACAAAAAAAAAAAGATATGCAGTACAGGAACTAAATTGCAACTGGTAAAATTACAGGAGATGTTGGTGCATCTGCTGCTAAAAAAGAGATGCAGAAATTTTTCATGCTTGAGAGGGTAAAATGGAGATTGATCAGTTTGTCGGGGCTTACATGATATTAAGATTTTGAGAAGGAATTATAATTAAGATGGAACAAATAACATCAGAGTTCACCAAGATATATTCTATTATTTTATTACCTGCTCATAAGAAGGATCCTTGTGTGCCGGGATAAGGCGTGACACAAAATATCTAGCCTGAGAGCTTCCCTCCTAATCCAAATAGAAAATGGATAGCAAAAATGGCGAGAGTTATTAAAAAGTAATAAGAAAAGGAACGTCAGGATGGAACAAACGAATAAAATAAAAAGAGAAAAGAGGAATTTCATATGTTTCCTCAAAACAATCTCCTATTATAGATGACAAAAATATCCATGGGATTTCTTATTTTGCAGGACTACAGTTTACAGATGTGCCATTTAAGTGTTCTCATCCTCTGTTAATCTACAGATTATAAAATGTTTATAAAACATAAATCATATGATCATACGACCCTTTTGACTTAGACTGAAATTTCATTTTGGGTCTTTTACTTAATCTTTTTGAACAACTCTTGCCTGATTTTACTAGACCTAAAATTATACAAAATTTAACTAAAATGTGAGCTGAGAAAATAATTCCCGGGAAGGAGGGAAGGGGGTGAGAGAGAGAGACCTTAAAGGAAAGGATGTGCGGTGCGGGGAAACGGGTCTCACTCAATTCCTCAGCTAGTGTTTTACATGCCACCAATGCCGCTGCACTTTTACCGTCTTGCCCTGCCAGCTCAGCTCCCTTCAACAAAATAAACATAATTATAGGTCAAACAGAATAAATCCCCACAAATCAAAGTAAATGGCAACATCTCCAATTAACCAAAAATTAAAGGTTACTTTCATGGATCAGCACCTGTGCATACCCATGTTTAGGTCATATAACTCACAGCCAGATCAACTTTCATTTTATTCAAATTAGGTCAAAAGTTACACAAAAGATGGATTGATTTGTCAAACAACAGATCCAGTTATCCAAAAAAAAGCCATGCAAAATACCCTTTTGGTTGTAAATTATGCGAAATCATGTTTTAATTGGATAAGATTTTCAAAAGTTTATCAATTCAATTCAATGATAAAATTAAATATTCATGGGATTATATGCTTACATGAGTATTTATGACCAATCCATGTTAGGGGACAGACTATTTGGAGAATTTAAGTCATATCTGAAAATTTTAACCCATTCAGACAAATGAGGTAGAGTGCCGAACAGAGAACTGAAAATGCACAAAGTCACTTTTTATACCCCCCCCCCCCTCCCTTCGCCTCCATTGAAATGGTAAAGCTTTGTGTCTCCTCCACACTGTGCATTTGTGTATGGAAGGAGGTATCATTTTTAAAGGTCTCATGTGAATCAAGTGCAGCTTCTTCACCTGGTCCTATCACTTGAGTAACAAGTATATCGTCAGAGCATTGTATCTCAAATAACCCGTTTGATCCAGAAGCATGTGCTGAGGCTCTTTGCAAATTGAACCCAAAAGCCTCCCCAAAATCATCATGCAAGATCAACACTCCTCTAGAGGATTTGGCAAGTGGTTGAAGAACTGATACATGTACCGTGCACTTACCTGCACAGAGTAAATCAACCACGGCCCCTTGACGGCATGCCTCACGTCCCAATTTTTGCATATGCTTTATTGAATTCTTCTCTAGGTATGCATAGTTGCGGTGGTTAACTGAAGGGGGCACCGATCCTAGTCCATACGTGCAGGGTCTGCCAGTGACGAAGCCAGAAGATGTTCACAGGAGGGGCCAAATTTATTATAAGTCAGTAATGTCTATCAGGTAATTAAATTAAATAAATTTTAAATTTAATTTAATTGCAGTAAAATCTAAAAAAGATATGCTCTATATACCTGTCTCTTGATTTCTAGATTTTATAAACAAAAAGTAATTCTAAGATGATTAAACTAAAAAATTTTACCTAAAGTATTTTCCTCTGTACAAGATGCTTATTATGTTAATACTTTGTTTTTTTTAATTTTTGGTTATCATATTAAAATTTTCTTTTCTATTTTTATTGTGTCTTTATTTGTACTCTATTTATTATTTGGAAATTGCTACAAGATATGTATGTGATTTGTTGCAAAGAACACTATAGAAAAAAGAAAAATATTAGTATGAGATCTCGTGTAGCTGAGAAGGACTTAATTTGTTAGTGTTTATATACCTCAATATCCATGATCCATTTTTGTTATTTAGAATTTTATAATTACAATATTTTACTCAATAATTATTAAAAAGTAAATTGATAGAAACTTGGAGGGGCCAAAATAATAATCCATATAGTTCATCACAAACCCAAGGGGGGTCAGCAGCTGTCGGCCCCCGTACCAACCCTAGCGCCACCTTCACAGCAGCGTCAAGAGACCGCTCACGCGAGACCTCTGGTTCATTTAATTTATATGGCCAAAGAGATGAGAATACACTGTGTGCCGCCAGGAGCGAGGGATGCATGCATGGGGGCAAGGTAGAGGCTTGTACCTTATATCAAGGGTTTGAGTAAGTCTTGGCTGGGAGAGTTATCGCCTGGTACAGTATCAGCAGAGACAACTGACCCCTCTGAGAAATCATATACTGAGCTGGTACAGCCATAAGTTATGATACCAACTCGAGTGGTAGGAGGTAATGAGTCAACAAATGCATGTAGAGAGCCTTGTAAATGAATTGCATGTGCATGACATCACACTTTTCAGGACCAACACAGGTTTATATAAATTTTAGAGCATAAAACACAATTTCCATTGGAGATGTGAAACCCTTTTCACAAAGGTGGTTAACAGTCAGAGCATACAGGACAACTATCCAGCCAAACAGTGTGCTGGATTAGCAATTGAGTACCAACTTGGACATTGTATGGTGTGCGCGCGCGCGCGCGCGCGTGTGTGTGTGTGCGCTTATGTTCAGTCATTTAGCATCTGAGCTGTTATTTATAAAACTCAAAGACTATAGATAATAGCTAGGTGTGGATAGAGGCATGTACCATGGTCAATCAGCCAGGTCTCCCCAAGATGCATTGCTATACAAAATTGACATCCAAAATTATGTGCTCCATTGAAGGGGGTGGGGGTGGCATGGAATGGCATTGAAGGCCGTATAGGAGAGGAGAACATTGGTGGGCCCGGTGGGGTGCTGAATTGTGGGCCCAGGCTGCCAGCAGAGGAAGAGGTTTGATTTGGAGGTCTATGAGCTTGAGGGGTAAAGGTGGTTGGTGGTGGTCCCGGTGAGGGACAGAGAGGCGAGGCGGGGCCGAGGATCCACGTGGGGGCCCAGGTGAAGGTGAAGAGATCACATTTGTTATGGGAATGGATGTTGGGGTTTTAGAAAATTAGAGGCGTAAGTTTAACCCGTTTAATCCGATCAATTCGACCGATCCGATTCAAAAAATTACGGATTTTGTATTTAATTAGTTAGGTATGAATTGAATTTTGAAAAACCTAGTAATTAAAGTTTAGTTACAGATTTTATAAAGAATGTTGAGCAAAATTCGACTTGACTGTTGTATACTATTTTCTTTCAAAAAATATATTTTTAACATAAATATAATTGTAATATCATTATAAAAATAATATGATGTCTTGTTAACATTTAATCTTGAAATTTTTTCTATATTATTGTTAGTTAAAGTATCGTACTTCTTGTTTGTATTTTTCGATTAAAACTTATTTTACTTATATTTTTTCATAATATTTTTTTTAAAATGAAATCCGTCGAATCTGCAAAACTCGACCGTCTAACATAAAATCCGAATTGAATAATTTTTATAATTAATCGATTAGTTATAAATTATAAATATGATAATCCGATTATAATAAAACAAATTAATAACGTACATAAAATCTGACCAATCCGATTCATTTATATCCCTAAAAAAAATCAAAAGCGAACACTCTCTCTCTCTCTACCTCCTCCCTATGTCTAGATTTTGGCGGCTAGTTTGCGATTCAATCGACTCATTTTTTAGAAGGGGAGAGAGAGAGAAAGTATACTGGCTGCTGGTAAATTTGATTGAGGCAATATTTAATTTCGACGTCAAATACAGAGAAGAAAAGCTCTGATTGGTTGTGTCTCTTTTAATCGAACTCCGTCGGAAGAAAATAGAACCTCAACTGTTCCTCATTCAGACTCAAACAGTTCCGACCAGAACCCAACTAAATTTTACTGATAAATGCAGATCCCGTATATCCGTCTACTAAGTAAATTTAAAGATTTAAACGCACGATTAAATTTTTATGCAATCACCCAAACAGTTAATTACAGATCTTCATCGCTAAAATTGTTATAATTGAATTTATTTATTATAACAATAATTGAACAACTTTTTTATATTAATTTCAAAAAAAAAAATTCGTTCCTGCAATATCTAATTCATCAAAATTACAATTTTTAATTAATATAAATAGTATTTTTTTTTACAATTGCATGAACAAATATCAAGTTTTTAAAAAAAGGGAATTTATACTTCGTTTAAATTGTGTAACCATCTTTTAGACCATCTGACGTTAAGTATTTGAGAAAAAACCGTTTTATTGATTTTTTTTTATAATTAAATGATTTTAACCTTGATAAAACAGTTAAAATTTGTATTATTTCAAAACAATTAAAATATACTTATACCACTTACAAAATATCGACGTAACATTTTAGAAAAAATTGATAATTTAGAAAAATGTAAATTATGTATTGATACGGAGCTCATAAAAATTGTTTTATTTAATTCAAAGTATCCAATAATCAAATGGCTTTAATTAATATCTACATATTCCGTATATTTTAAGAATATGAGTGATCGGCTAAGCAATTCTCTTTGATATTGATGTCTTAGATTCTACATGTTTAGCATCTCAGTCAAAATATATGGTACCTATACAAATACCAGTTGGTAAAGAAACATACAAGGAAATTACCTCTTGGTTCTGTTTGAGAGTGAGATAAATTGAGGATAATTAGAGAATAAAATTATCTCCTCTGAGATATGATAATAATTTTATCCCGCGATTATCCCCGTACCAGACACAGCCCTTATGTTTACTTTTCAGTTTTCACAACAGCAGCAGAAGAAGGATTACTTTGCCAGTTTATTGTCCTCTGAATCTGATCACTGTACCAGTTGGTAAAGAAATATAATTGATCAAGGAACCAATTATTATAAATTCCAATCTATTTTCTTAAAAAAAATTCTAATGAAGAAAACCTACACTGTTTCTAATGCTAAACAGTAAATAGTAAATAGTAAATTACAACTATATTGAATTACTAAACCGTTCAAGCCTTCAAGGCTTCAGGCTTCAGTTTTCACTTTTCACAACGGCACTGTCTCGTTGAGCGAGGAAGAGAGGCTACGTCCCTGCTCGCTGGGATAGTCGGAGGGAGGTGAGCCGTCGGGATGCCACTGCGGAGGGGGCGCCGGGGAGGAGAAATAAAAAAGAATCTTACAACTTCAGAATCAATTATTCCTTATAATAATTAAGTAGACAATACTTGGCTTGATAAGAAGAGGAAAAAACATTACACTTGTACACAACTATATGCAAAGTACTTGGATCTTTTCTACAAGAGAAATGCTTCTTCATCAGCTAAGTATTTTAAACGTTGTTAAAGGGTTTATATATTTAAAAAGGAGGAAGACAAAATCTGTATTCTAAGCAAAAACTATTATTAATGATGGGAAAGCAATAACAAATGAGAAAGAACATATTCAACGTATTGGATAAACATCCATAAGTATCTTTATGAAGAGAGATTTAATGTAAATAATAGTAGAACTATACTTTATTTTGATAGTCGTAAAAAAGGAGATTAAGCTATCAAAATTAAAATCGTTGATTTTGATAATTCTTGATATATATAGCGACATGAAATTAAATTTATGTAATTTTTGTGTGGACGTATTGTATAGTATTTTTAATTAATTATTTTTGTTACTTAAATCTTAAAAAGTAATTATTTGAAATTTAATTTTATTGACACTAATTTAACGTTATAACCTTTAACAATGAATTGCTCCTCTTAACCTACTTAGCACTCGGTTTTATTATTAAATTAAATATAGCCTCGATGATTGATTGATTGATTGATTAAAAAACAGTGCCACTATTATCCTTTTTTTTTTCAGAGGAGAGCGCCACTGACAAAAAGGGAAATAGAACAGCTAATTAGTTTTGACCAAGAAAAAAAAGAACTTTATTCTACTATCATTAGCCAAAAAAATTATTGAAACTTGTGTATCAAAATTATTGAATTTTTTCTTTCATTTTATGTAAAATTTTTCAATTGAAAAATTTTATGTAAAACTTTTCAATTGAAAAATTCTACTGAACGTAAATTTAAGTCCCGCAAAAAACATTTAAAAATAAATAAATATCGAAATTAACGAAAGTATTTAAATAAAAAAAAAATCAATTGCAATGCGCTTTTGTGTTTCTATAATAGAACAACCACAGTAAAACACTAGTCCCAAACTGTTGCTATAGTTGTGATGGCAAAATTTGTATGGCATGCGATTTCGATTATCTGATTAAATCCAACATGTATGATTCATTGTGATTTTTTAAACAAAAAACTTATTTAGAATTTTATGATAGACAATTCAAATCATATGTCATAAAAATCTATGATAAAAAATTATAACAGCGGATATGAATTCATAAAGCACCAGTCCATGTACTGATATATGGCACCTGACGCCCCTATTGCAGATAAAAACTCAAGTGGATTTAACTCAATTCCCCGTTTAAAATTTTAACAAACTCTGATCTAGAGACACAACAAATCCCTGAAGAAGTAAAAAAAAATGAGTATCAACAATCTTTTATAAAATAACATCAAGCTGGGTACTTGGATAGGATACCTGGCAAAACCAGGCACCTACTTGCAAAAAAATAACATCACTAATTATCGGTTTCAAAATCTAACCATCCTGCACTAGTCATTTAGATCCGGTCAAACACCAATTATAAGCTCATTCAAAATGTAAGTTTATATAACTTTCTTATATATATACAAAAACTCTAATCAAAGAGTCCATATTTAATTAACTGAAAGTTTTGGCTATATTTTGTAAATCTAATATTCATCTAGACAGCATCACCCCAGGTAGCAACTCCTTTGATCCAGATCCGTGTTCCTGTGCCCGGATTCGCTCTCTTAGCTCCTCAAATGCACCCATTGCCTCTGAGTCCAGACCTCCCGCAAACTGCATTGAATGTAAGTTGAGTTACAATTGATCACAAACATCTCCTAATAGTATCGTATCAGCACATTTGTATTACTTATGCTAATGACTGAACTTGTAAAGCTCGAATTAAAAATTACCTGGTGAACCCGGTACGCAAAACGTACACCTTGAAAGAGAAGCGATTCTTGTACTGTTTCTCTCTCTGAGTTTCTTGCTGAGTCGAGCTCTCGTGCCACTCTCTTCATGTACACCTTCGCCAGCTTCACTGATGCTAGCTTTATCTACATATGTTTTAATCCGCAACCAAATTTAAGTAACATAAAACCATCCATTTATCATTGATGTATTCCAGCAGCCAATGCAGATAAATACAGTACACCATCAGACCGGGTACTGGTATGTACCAAGCAATATGGATACCAACAGCATCCATACATTGATCTCTTTTTTTTCATCATTTTGTTGATTATCTATTTTATTTTATTTTTTGAAGAAACACAAATTTTTAGTAATTGGTTGCCTAATTGAGATTTATGCTCTCCTTGCATATTTTAAATTACAAAATGTTTCCTATACTTATTATACCTTGGTTTAAGAGATGAGAAAAGAATAAATAATTACGAAAAATACAGAACCAAACTATAGCACTGGATTCCTATATAAAAGTGGCAACAAACCTTGCTAACCATCCCTGCCTCTTGCAACCAATCTGTTGGTATTTTGCAATCTTTGTAAGATACCATATTCGAGCTCCTTAGCCTGATCAACCGCTCCATTCCTTTCTCCAACCTGGAAAAGTAAACAAATAAGAACAACCTTTTTTAAGGAAAAGGTCCTCTAGTCTACTAAGAGATTGAAATTTTTTTGAATTTAATTCTTTACTAAGCTGTTATTTGATCATTTGTCTTATTTCACAATTGTATATCTGGAGTCCATAAAATACATGTTGTACTGTTACCAATATCTATTGCCCCAATAGAATCTATAATTGGAACACTATCAGCATCAGAAAAAATAAGTCAAAATGAACTGTACTTGTCTAACAAAGACGAAATCTTTCGAAGAGATGCATCACATGGCACACTGGTATCATCCTTGAAGGAATCAATCTCAGATTGTAAGCCCTTAAAATATCTGAACTCAATAGCAGCTTCGCGCAATAAATCAGCTTTTCTCTCAGGCCAGTTGAAATGCTTCAGTACAGCTCTCTCATCGGACTGCAAAGTTTGATAATATATGAAACATGAGGGGTGCCGATAAATTGTACATGGATAGAAAGATGGTTTTCCAAAATATATATACAAGCCAGTTCAAATGCTTCAGTACAGCTCTCTTGTCAGACTGCTAATATACCGACGAAGGCCAATGTACTAACAGGTCAAATTTTTTTTTTTAATGTCCTAAATGTCCATCCAAGTATCTCAATAAATTCTACATATCGAAATATTGTAAAATACCAAATTTCACTCATTTTAATTTTTTTTTATTTTTTAGGATTTTTGAAAGATAACCTTTATTTAGTAAGCAAACATTTTTATTTTTATTATTTAGGAATTAGGGCCATCTTTCAAAAATCTTAAAAAATAGTGTAAAATTCTAAAAATTAGTAAAATTGGTATTCTAAAATATTTTGATATGTAGAATTTATTGAGCTATTCAAATAGATGTTTCAGGCATGAAAAAGTATATTTCGACCCGTTAGCATAATGATAGTACAATAGCAGAGCTCTATCTCTCTCTCTCTCTCTCCACATAGGAGTTAAAATGATATTAAGAAACAAAATTAGAAATTAAAATCATAGAATTACCAGGGTAGATAGCTCTCTGTCAATCCAATCAACAAATTTGAGTACATCTTCCATCTTTGTGTAAGCCGCCGATTGAACTTTTTCAATAAGGTCCCTGATAAAATCCCCTTTTGTCTCCACATCCGACTTTATCTGGGGACCATTCATCATTCCAGCATTAAAACAAAAAGGTTATTCATAGTGTCCTTTTAACATTCTCAAAAAGTAAATAATTCCAGTTTACTGATAGAAATGACCCCAACGCATGATGAGTACAAATCACTGGCTAGTACCAATAACTTCTGGTTTTGGGTCAACCTTCTTATGAATTTCACTAATTACAGCTGTAAAAACATTATAAAAGAATTCAACCTAATGAACAAAAAAGGAAAAAAAAACAAGAAGAAGAAGATGATACATACTGCCAGCAAATGAGCCGATCTATTCTGGAGCTCTCCAAGGATATTGCTTTGCGGGTTTCTCCCAATTGGGCTAGAACAATTTCCATTAATGATTTGGTCCTTCTTTCCATTTTGTTTTGTCATGGAATTGTACAGCTCCACTAATGCACTTGCCTTATGTACTGCATTTCCATTTGAATTTGAATTCGGATGCTGATGTGGTGGAGGTGGAGGTGGTGGTGGGCGTCCGGTAACAGGAGGTGGTGGAGGCGGCGGCGGGAAGGGCCTTCTAATAATTGGACTCGTAACTTTTGTTTGAGTTTGTGTAAGATTTGACCTAAGATCTATTGAGATGGCAGCTTGTTTTGTTGCTTCAATTTTGTTTGGTATTTGAAGTTTTTTCTCAGCAGCTTTTTGTAGGTCCTGCAATGCTCGTTTCTGACCATTTTGTGAGACAAAATTAACAAAGCAAGTAAAAAAAATGTAAAAATGAAATGTTATAAAAATAAGAACTTCCATAAATAATTGCTTCTTCATTGGTTTTATTAAGTATGTCTTATACTTAAATTAAGGAAAAAAAGGAAAAAGGCAGCACAAATCTATATATTCATAATTTCATGAGAAGCAAGACGTATAAAGGAAAAGTTAGCATTTTCACTTTAAGTGGATAAAAAAACACATATTAGGTACTAGGGGAAATAAAAGGGACTGAGGAAATTTAATGGCGGTGCATCAACTTGAAAATAATAAGGGGCAATAATGGATCACTATGTGAAATATTATAATTGTGCTTCAATAAGAATGGATGTCAAGAACCAAAAAGGAATTTGCCAATTAGACTACAAAAAGTAGGTATATTGTAATTTAGATAGAATAAAACAAAAAGGTTGGTAGAGAAATATAGAGAATGGAATAATAATTTTGATAAAAATTACTGAAAAAACTCACTACCCAAAATTTCTTTTAAGAGAATCTTGATTGTGTAATTTAGAAAAAGATGCTACTTGTTGCAATCATGTACAAATCAAGGTGCATATCAGGAATGCATACACAAATACAGTCCGGTTAAATACACTTATTATTCAAAAAAAAAAAGGAAACAAAACAGCAGCATTTATCTCAGTTTATATATCTGTTTGATTATCTTATGTAAACATTTTCCAAATCATTAACATGTTTGAAACAAAACTCAAGAAGAAGAAGAAAAAAAAGATTAAACCACCTGTGCATTTATCTCAAGCTGCTTGATTTTTTCTCTAGCTGCTGCCAGTTCCACCTCAAGTCTCTTTTTCTGTGTCTCCAGCTCAGAATTAACCCCTCTCAGTCTCTGACAGTGGGCACTCAACTCTGACACCTCCCCTTGCAATTCCTCCACTGAATTCTCACTTGTTTCAACTCTCCTTTGCAACTCTTTCACTGTATTCTCACTCAAATCAAGTCTCTTTTGCAACTCCTTGCACTTGTCTTCATCCGTCGATACCGGCACCGGTACTGGTACTACCGGTACCGGTCTAACCCTATTGAAGTTTATGGACCTCCTAGCAGTGTTACTAGATGCTGTGACTGGAGTTACATTTTTGGGTCTTACACCATTTGGGGAATCTGTTGTAGGGTTCTCTTTTGTTCTAGGTGTTGGTCGGTACCTGGAGACTGGTACAGGTGTAGAGGAGGTTTTCTGGCCATTTGTATAGACCTCTTGTTTCATGATTTGATTCTGCTTTTGGCGAGGAAAATGGGTTTCTGTATCTCTCTCAGATTTGCTCTATTTGGGTCTTCCTGTTACCCTTTTTATTCTTCTTTGTTCATGAGCACTTGAGCAGAGGCAGGGAGAGGAGACTCTAGAGAGAGAGAGAGAGAGTAAATGCGCAGACCTCAGAGTGTGTCAATTTTCTGTATGGGTTGAGTTTGGGGTTCATGTGCTCTCTCTCTCTCTCTCTCTCTCTGAATTGTTTAGCATTTTAAAGGACAGTATAGAATATATATCAACAGTTGACTGTGAGGAGGCACAGAGAGAGAATGGTTTATTAGTTTTATCTAAAGATTATTTTCATGTTTATGTTTCTCTATATAATAACATATACATGTTGCAAGAGTAATTAAGAGATAAATTATTTTATGCTTGGGATATTGACGCTTGAAATATGTGTAATATTGCAAGTGTGAGTGAGACTAATGCATATTTTCTTTTGTAATTCTAATATATGTATATTTTTATAGTATTGCTGAAATTAAAAATATAACTTGAAGATATATCATTGTACTTTGAATAGGACACCTGTCGAATTTGATTTAACTTAAAACATCGTTTAACCACCAACCAAATCAGTTCAGTTTTAATGCTGTCTTTTATCAGAGGGAGACCAATCAAATTTTAAACTAGACTAAAATTGGTGTGCTAAATTAATTTTTAATTCAAATAGTTTCCCATGAATATTATTAAAAATATTAAATTGATGTCAATCAGAACAAACCAATTTTTATTAATTTTTTTTAAGAACCTAAAACTGTTTGCCCCTTGTATCTGTACTCAATCAAATTAAAAACTTTATACAATAAACCAAACAAATAACAGCAAAACGGAGAAAGTTAAAGTTGGTGGTTATTTTCTATGGTTGTGTTATTTTGAAGGCAAACAAAGGTTGAACAGCACTAAATAGACAGTGACCTACCATAATGTAAAAATAAATATTATTAATTGTGTGGGTGTTGTCATGTTGTGTGTGAGGAATCTGAAATAAGACAATAATACAAATGCTAGATAGAGAGTAGAGAGAGTGAGAGCAAAGCATTAGTGGAAAATGATAGAAGAATGGATTGGATTGCAATCAAAGACAATTAAAAAATAGGTTGTTTAGGAATTGTTTGATGAGGTTTGTTAAACTGCTTTATCTGATGCCTGGCACTGAAATATATTTATTTATACCAAAATGTTGAGAGTAGTTGTTGTTAGATTGAGTTCCTTTTGCTCATGAAATACAATTAAAAAAGCATGAAAGCATAATTTTGTATTAAAAACCCTAACAAATGTAACATTCAGTTCTTGTTTTTCTATAGAGCAATTTTGTTATGAATCAATATTTTTAGTGATTAATGAATGACAACTGTTAATTTTAATTTTATCTTTCTGTCTATAATATAAATTATAATCCCAAACTTATTTGATGCAGATACAACTAGCCTTATTTATATTTTGTTTTTATATGGATTTCAAATGATGTCCCAAACTTCTAGAAAATGAAATAAAATATTTAAAGTATAAGTAAATGCGCTCACACAAATATTTTCTAAATGTATTGATTCAAAGCATTTGATGCAGATGTTTAGATAATTAGATCTTTATTTTGTGCTATTTATCATTACATATGTTCCAAGTTCCAACAATACTTCTACACACATAGCATTTCTATTATTTTTATAGAATAGAAAATTATTCTAATTATAAAAAAAAAGTAGGGGATATATAAAATGAATTATATTTTGGTCCTCTTGGATTCCTTTCAAAACTTTATTCAACGCATGGAAGAAAGCATTGCTGTGCCTTTTTCTTTTTTTTTTTTTGTAGGCACAAATCTTCACATGTCTGTTAGTAAATCACATAAAAAGCAAGAAAAAACTTATAGCTTTATTAATAGCTTTTTTTTGCTGACAATTTGTGTTTTATGAAAATTAGTGAAATGATTATTTAATAATTTTGAAAAAAAAAAAGCCGAAATCTAAGGCTCTAGAAACGTTGAAATTTTTTTTTTAAAGTAGAATCCCTAAAAAGCATTTGTATTTATGGTAACAGAAAAGAAATATGTTAACTATCATTCATAAAAAAAAAAAAGATCATTCAAATTTGTTTCAATATAAAATTCATCTTTTTATTTTTAAATTTCTTGTAGAGTTGAATTTTTTTTAAGCAGAAATTTTATTTTTTTTCAAACAAAAATAAATAAATAAATCATGTACAAAGCGAAAATTGAACGATTCTGAACAATTCAAAACATTAAAAAAAAAAAAGATTGTGATGGCTTAAATATTGTCCTTTAAAAAAAATCGTCTTAAATAATAAAAAATTTTCAAAAAGTTGTCATTTATGTAAATTTAAACATAAAAGAGCTTCACTTTCACATTCCACCATATCTTAGTTAATGAGCTATCTATGATATTGAGACACTGCTTTAAATAAGGGGTGGTACCCCCTAGTTGGCTCTACATCAAACAAATATAAAATTGATAATTAATTATCCATGCTAATCCCTAATTAACATATTAATTAGGGAGCTGATATTTTGATACCATAATCGATATGATACCGACTTTATTATTCATATTAATGATTTTATTCTACAACTTATTTTTACAGTATTTTTATTGTTGAGTGAGTTATTATTTATATTAGTGATATTTAAGTTAAATAATAAAAATATTGTACAAAATAAGTTATATAATAAAATCATTAATATAAATAATAAATTCGGTATCATTTAATTTAAATAATCTCCAATATTTTCCTTTATGTAAAATAGAGAAGAATTTTACTTTCACATTTCACCATATCTTAGTTAATGAGATCCTATAATACTGAGACACTGCTTTAAATAAGGGGTGGTACCCCCTTAGTTGGCTCTACATGAAACATATACAATTGGGAATTAATTATCCATGTTAATCCCTAATTAACATATATTAATTAATCACATCACTAAATAAGAGGTGACCACCCTGGTTCTTCTAAGTTCTAACCATGTGAAAGCGCTAATTTCTAGGATCACTGTTATTAAATTTTGTACAAAGTCATTTAAATTATTAAACTATAAAGAACCATGAAAAATATTTAATTATATATTAAACATGCCACCGCAGCTCACCCCCACCAACCCCACACAGCCACACACACACACACACACACACACACACACACACACACACAAGGTCACAAACACACAAACACACAAACACAAAAGATATATATTGATTGCATTTGCATAGATCATTAATTTTGATTAGAACAATCATAATCCAAACAATCCTTGTACCAATTGGTTGGTAGCCTTAACTGTGTATGGTTAAACATGGTTCACTGATTGGTGGGCCATGGAGAGAAGTTTCCCCTTGTCCTTTTGTGTCTCTGTTGGATTATTAGTGCAACAACCCTCATAATCTTTTTTTTTTTTTGCACATTGACCCCTCTTTTGTCACACAATAATAACCTGAAAAGTGAAAATTGTAAGATAATTATACTGTGGGGCCCACCTGTCATAGGGCCTCCGCTTTGTCATTGAGCGACCGTTCAACAACTTTAAATACTTTTAGGCTTTAATCATTTTCATTTCATTCAAAGAGCTTTCTTGTAAGTTTGAAAATTTGAAAAAGATTTTTTAAAAAAAAATATATAAATAAAAGTGAGGCTTCATAAAAAGCTAAAGTTGATGGGAAATGGGATTTCTTTGTTTTTATCTTGCATTCCTCATTTGCCTTTTTCTATTAATGGACAAACTAAATGAAAAAAGATATGGCAATGATATTATTAGTGTTTAGTAAAAGCATGGGTAGTTCTTGTGTGATTAAGTTTTTATGTATAATTATTTAATATTTTTAAAATATTAGTTGAGTCAGAAAATTAAAAAATTATGGATGTTTTGGAGAAATTATTGTTTAATGGATAATCAATTATATTTTAATTAATTCAAATTTTATACATGTCATATTTTTAAAAAAAAAGTACATCTACAATTTTATTGTTCTATTTTTTAAAAAATCTAGCCAACTTGCCCAATAATACAAAAGCCTAACTATTATGCTTATTAATAATAATCTAGCATTTATTTGTAAAAAATAATCTTTCAAAACATGAAACCACACTTAATTGTTGTATTTACACAATCAATCTTGTGATTTATACTTCTTTAGGAGAGAGCACATGCATATTCCTTTTCTTGTGACTATCATCATTTAATAAGACAGCTAGCTACCTTTCTTTTGTCCTTTATTTTCTTCATTTCATTATCATTATTGTAATTATTATAATTATTTTTGCTTTTATTTTTCTACGTACCAACAAAATAAATATTTATACTAGAATTTTTTTTTACTATTTTTAATGATTTTAAAAAATGATCCTATTTGACATAGAAATATTGATATTTTTCTATTATTTTTAAAATCATCTTTAAAAATCATTAAATATAATATAAAAATTCTAAAAATAATAAAATTGATATTCTACAAAAAAATTAATATAAATATTTTACTAAACTATTTAAATCGATATTTTAAACAAAAAATTTAAAAAATTTGACTTATAAATACTTCAACCTATATATTTATAAAAACACATTAACTAAAATCTAATATATAATACATTTTTCTTTTTCTTTTTCTCTTCATCCTTAACATATCTATGTCTGTATTTGGTCTTTGCGTAATTACAAAGACTCCACGTCATCTCATATAGGATCATGATACCTGACAGGTACCAGAAAAATTTGTTTGTTGATCAGTCTCTACTAGTGAGATTAATTTATAGTGACAAGTTCTAGATGCAATGCAAATTGGGAGTTTAAAACATGTGTAAAAATTTTAGATGACAGGGACCTATGAGGAAAAAGTGCAACGCTCAAATTTGCTCAAAAAAATTAACTCAAACCATCAACAGTTTAAAAAGTTTGAAACCAGAGACAGAGCTAGAACATATAATAGCATGGAATAAAATTTTAGAGGAGGATATAATTTTATAAGTATTTTAAATTTTAGATATATATTTATATCTTTTTTGCAATTATATATAAATAGAGGTGTAATTTTGAAAAAAATTTGAACCAAGGGGACAAGTGTCTCATTCTCACTCCATGTGACTCCTTCCTTATTTGTTTGATAGGCACTTTTATTTAATAATTTAGTTTAACTAATATTTTCTAAGATTTCGAATAAACTTTTCATCAAAATTAACGGATAATAAAACATTACAATTATCCAGAAGATGATAGTAAAAATCAAATAAAAACATATACGAACAATTAAATTTATCATGCAACCGTGATGAATTAATAACTGAAATAAAAATCACAAAACAAATAAAACAAACAGAAAAGTAAAATTTTTTAAAATAGTGACGAACACAGCACACGTGCCATTTATCAGACAATTTGGAGCGGTTTCACATGCTTCAAGACTTCAGGGGCAGAATGTGACAGTCCTATTTTTGATTTATTGACTTAACGGTTGCACCCGTGAGAAACTCGAAATGCCTCTCCATGATTAATTGAAACCTCTCCATAGGGAATTAAAAATAATACAGCACGATATGGTACGTATCAGAGATAGTATGATATGATACGGCGTATTAATATGTGCCGTGTTATGCATATTGCGTGCCGTACTGTTATCCGTACCGTATTCAGTTTTTCTCAATTTATACATGACACGGCACGGCACGCGGTGGATAAAGGAAGGCGATACGACACAACACGGCACGGAACACGCATAGACATGACACGGGAATACGCATAGACACAGGTAGATATGGATAGATACATTTAGCACGGGTAGGCGTGGATATATACGATTAGGCACGGATAGACATAATATGCACGAATTGTGGGCCATTGAATATCGATCGGATGGTTGATTTTGTAATTTATTGGCGGGATTTTGTAATGGGGTTAAAAAGGAAGAGGGAAAATTTGAAAAATGAAATATTTCAAAAGTAATTTTTAAAATAATTTTTGAACTTTTTAAAAATATTTTTCATACTTTTTAAAAAAATTCGGATTTTTCTAATTTTTTTGCAATTTTTACAAAAATATTATTTTTTTCCAATTATTTATTTAATTTTTTTTAACAGCAAATAAATTTTAAATTTTTGAATTTTTATATTTTTTTAAGATTTTTCCGAATTTTTTACAATTTTTTCCGATTTTTTCGAATTTTTTCTATCAAACACGTTTAACATGATTAAGACACGTATTGCACGGCATATTAACTCGACACGACACGACACGGTTAAGACATGTCGCGTTTAGTACAGCGTGTCGAATCGACACGGCACATATAGCACACCGTGATTTAACCATACCGTGCCGTTCTCTCCCCATTTTTAGCACAGCACGGCACGTACGCCAAAAAAAAATTTCAACCTCCCGTACCATGCCGTGTCGTAACACGCCGTATTTTAACACGACATGACACAACACGTATGTTTTTAGAACACTACCTCTCCATGAGACATCCACCAATAATTAAAAAAAAAAAGAAGAAGAAGAAAAAAAACAAGCGCTTCATAAAAAGAAAAAAAAATGTGATGATTGCATTTTCATTGGTACATTTATTTACATCTCAAATATATTTAAAACTATTTAACATAATTTTTAATTTAATTTCTGAAATATATATTTTAAAAAAATATTTATGCTTAATATTGATTCAAGACTTTTGGGGGAGATTGTGATTATCCTAAATTTGAACTTGACACAAAGACACACCAAATCCTCTTCTATCTCAAACGAGTTATGAACTATGATTTTTTTTTTTACAATTTTATCTAATATAAAATATCTGAATAATGCTAAGTCATACATCTTTTCAATTTACCATTACAAATTTTTGAATTATTGCGTTTATCTTTGTTGAATGTAAGTATTTATTAGACTATATTTACGAAAAAATAATTAAAAAATAAAATTATCTCCATCTCATAAAAATATAAAATTATCCACTAATTATCCCAAAATTAACTTTCTTTCTAAACATAACTTTATTTTATATCTGATCTAAACGTTACTATCCAATCCGAAACTTAAATCTCTATATTTTTATTTTGAAATTAATGTAGCACGTAACGTGACAAGTCATTTAATGAAACAGTCCAAAAAAGAATTAGAAATTATACAACATAGAAAGGACAAAAAGGTACAACATTTATTCGAGTACAATACATAAAGAAGCGTGCTGGTTTCATTACGCAAAAACGAATTTTGATACCATGATTGAAAATAAATATTGGACATCTTGCTTTTGTACGTTCTCCTTTTTAAAAATCATTTTAATAATTAAAAAAATAAAACTTAAAAAACAAATTAAAACATCAGAAAAAGGTTTGTAACTATTCTTCAATAAACCACTATTTTTGGGTCTGACGGTTTCTAATTTCCTGTTCACAATTTATGGATTGCAATAGTTGTTTTGATGATACAAAACAGCGAAAAATGCTCTGTCAAATTAAAATAAAATGATTTGATTTGGACTCAAATCGGTTGAATTTATTTAATGATATACATAAGCACGAATGCATTATATCAATAATTGCCACTAACAAGGACCAGAATTAATTTTCCTCCATTTAAGGCAGTCTTTTTTAGGGTTTATGTACATTGATGTTGTTTAAACTCTCTCTCTCTTTTTTTTTTTTTTGCATTTTAGTCCCTTATTATTATATCCCACTATTTTATAAAAGTATGTTTAGATCGTGTAAGAATAGAGTAATTAAATTTAGTAGATGAAAACAGAGATAAAATAGTGATTTTCGAAGTAATGTGAGAATAATATTATTGTGATGTTGTTCGAATTAGTGAAAATATTATTTGAATTATATATTTAAAATAATGCGGGATTTTTATTTTTATTTTTTTTCTCTTCACACACAAAAATAATCACTATATTTCGTCTCTTACAATGAACAACAAAATCATAAAAAATAAATTTATAAAAGAGTGGTTTTTCAAATAGAATCAGTTCTATTTTTACTATTTTGAATTTGCCCAACATGAAAATAAAATTATGAGAAATAAAAATCAATTTTCTTTCCCTATCTTAACTATTTTTTTTATATCATTAATTATTAATATCACTAAGTGCTATTTCACAGGTTAATTATATATGAGTTATGAAACCTGTACCAGTACTGTTATGTACCACCAACAAACTCTCCTTGGCAACATAAACTATGCATTAATTGAATTTAATCATTCGGTCGGAATCGGATGCACATTTTTTTTAATTTGGTTATAAAACAATGGATGCATTGACAGATAATATTGATCCTCAAAATTTAATGCTCTCTCTCTTTTGGCGTGCCTGAATTCAAATTTAATGTTATTGCGTCCGTTCGGTAATACATCGAGAATTAACTTTTAATTTATATTAAAGAATTCACATTCGGAAGTCTTAATTCGCGAATAAAAATTAAGAAAGTTTAATTCAGGGGAGAACGTTCTTTAAAAAACGGACAGATGATTAAAATCCGATAAAAAGAGATTAAATAAAAGGTTTTTAATCTACACTAAGGATCGTATCGTATGTTCAGAAGAATTAAATAATTAAAAAAACTAAAGAAAATTTAAAGAGGTTAAAGAAGATTAAAGGAGGAGGTTGTGGAATGGCACCATTGTTATTTGTTAAGCTCTAGAGAGGAATTGATTTTCTGCATCCTTTGCTGTTTAGTCAACCGTGTGGTGAACCGAACGATTAGCACCTCATGTAGACCAAAAAGAAAAATTTGATCCTTTGGAAATAAAAATGGAAAGCGAGATGAATTGAAGAAATAACAAAACAGAAATACTATTCCCACTGATGATGAGACAGTAAAATCTTGGACTAATTTTGGCAACTAATGAAATAATGGAATAATAACAAAATAGAAATGGGAGCTGATATTATTTTAGTATTTATGTTAAATGAATTATTATTTATGTTAATGATTTTATTATGTAATTTATTTTGTACAATAAGCGAGTTATTATTCAGATTAATGATATTTAAGTTCAAAAATGAAAAATATTATATAAAATAAATTACATGAAAAATATTATTTTAATTTTGATCTCTCAAAACTCTCAAAGCTATATAAATATAACCTCCGTTTGTCTAGTTCAAGAACACAGAGCATGATCCTCTCCAGTTGAAGAAAACTGGAGACATCGCTCTCCTTGGTCAGGTCGTCACGCTTGCACTAATTAGGCCAACCTCCTTCCCCACAAGGACTTAGCCTAAATAAATGATAAATTAGCTTTTTTTCAATGTAGGTATTCTGATCTCTCCATTTCTCTGTTTCTTTGGTACCTCTTAGTCTTTGAGTTTGATTGCAATGCCTCAACCATATGTACACCGTGGTTCACCAACCATAACCAACACCATGTCACCATGTTGGTTTCACATTAATTTTGTTTGCCACGTGTGAAGTAATGGAAGCCAAGAAAGCTACTTTCTTAGACAAAAAGGGAAATGAAATTTCATAATGTGTGCGTCATGTGTGTGAAGATTTATGATCGCTTTTGTGATTTAATAATTTAATATGATGCGTCAAATAAAAAGATAAAAGTATTTTAAGATTGAATAAAGTTAAGGTATGTTTAAAAATGGAAGAAAGTTAAAACATTAGTTTCTCAATTTTCAATATTCTTTGTCTTTATTATACCATTTGCTAATAATATATGAGAGCAATTCAATTTTTTTATTCAGTATTAATTCATCTATTTACTTTATTATATATTTTTTTTGATACAATACTCCACCATATCTTATGTTGATATTTTAAAAAGAAAAATATTATGAAAATATCATTATTGATATCATCATTGATACAGACTTTATAATCACGTTGAATCATTTTGGATTGAAATTATTTCACATCCCTTTCAATCTTATATGGATAAATTTTGTTGATTTTAAATCAAACACATCAAACACAACATAATAGGGGGTTAATTTACTTTTTAAGTCATTAGTAATACAGAAAAAAGTTCATACATTCAAAACGTAGACTATTAATTAAGTTCAGGTATCCTGATACACATCACACTGCATCATTCCTTGCATAAATAATAACAAAAAAGAAAAGAAAAGAAAAGTTATGGTGCTTGAACTAAAAATTTATTTGAATATGTTAGATGTAAGTGGAGGTTATGGAGATCCTTATGCTCTTGCGTGCGTGCGTGTGTGTGTGTGTGTGTGTGGCTTTTTCATGGCGCAGGCTGGTGGCAACCACCACAGGGTCTTGGCGCTTTGGCGGCAGCGGCAGTCTTGGGAAACATCGAAATGGTTATTGTAATGTATTTTTTTTCTCTTTTGTATGTATCTCTGGATAGAGATATCGTCGAGTCATTCGAATTTAAATGTTTGTAAGAGATTTTTTTATGGTAATTTTGAGATTTTCTTGCGTAGTTTTACATGTGGCTGACTTTCTTTTAGTAATTTTTTGCTCGTCAATTTTTTAGATAAAAAAGCAATTGGTGTAACACATAAGTACATTTGATATGGGACATCGTTCATAAAATTTTACTCGTATTTTATCCAATATAAAATTTGATTTTTCCACTTAAAATAAAGTAAATCATGTACATTTGAAGAAAAGTGATATAGATTACATCTAACGATTTTATTTTAATATTTTTATTTTAAAATTTGAATTATTAAAAAAATTAAAAAATAAAAACATAAGGAAGATATAAAAAAAAACATTTAAAACCCACCTCAAATATGAATTTCATATGGAATTTAGTAACATCCGAAGAAATTTATCTTTTCAGCACATCTTAAACCTTTCTTTGCTAATACGGTTTTTTACGGGGTCATAAATGAAACTTTCTCTGAACCCGTACCGGGGAAGAAGCAAAAGCACCGAAAAAACCTGAGCTTTTCTAGGGTTGAGGTTTTAGAGGGAGAGACAGAGAGACAGAGAGAGAGAGAGAGTGATCCAGTGAAGATGGCGGAGGAAGAGGAAACGAACGCTTTGGCTATGGGGCTTGTCAATTTCATCTCAGAAGAACAGGTATTTCTCTTCCTCTCTCTCTTTCTCTCTACGCTTTCAAACCCTAACCCTAAATCTGTAGGAATGATTCTGACCTTCAATCTGAATATGTGCTTGATTAACTGTAGTTGGATCTAGCGAAGAAATCCAGGGGAGAGAGGATAGAGGATGGAACTGCTCAGCGCGACAGGCCCCTTTTTGAGGTGTCACTTCTTTAAAAAAAGGATTTTGTTCTATCCTTATTTTGAATGATTATGGAAAAATTAGCAAGTAATTCTACCTTATTCAGTTATTCCTGTCAACAGGGAATAACATTTTGGGAAATTGCATCTGGTTCATGTCCTGATCACATTTGCTCAACCTTAACCTTCTCTGTTTATTTTGCATATACTGATTTCTCCATGCCTATTACAATGTGCAACAAAAAACAGTAGCATGGTGTGTTCATCCTCCTTGTCATTTTTTGGTACATACCAAATAGCAAAAGTACATTTTTATATGTTGACTTTATTTGATCAATCTACTGGATTTGTGAGAATAACTGTTACCTACACTAATTTTTAGTCAAAGCCGCCACAAATTGAGTTTAAACAGGAAGCTTTCGGTGTCGCGGTTACATTTATACTCCACAATGAAATGAAATCGGAGCCTAAAAGGCCTTAATTTGACTTCATTAAACAAATCAGGGTTCATTCAGGCTTATTTGGGGCTTTAATTTGCATGAAATCAGGGCAGTCCCTTACTGTCGATGTTACCAATAATTCCAGATACTAAAGGAGAACAAAGATAAGAAGGATGCTGAATTTAATGAAAGGTTCAAACACCGTAAGGCTTCTTTTTTTTTTGTCATTTTTTTATGTTGTTCTGTTGTTTTCTTTTTTATCCAGTAGGCTGATATGTAAATGATGCTGATATGGTATTTTAATTATTTTTCATATATCAGGACCACCAAAAGCACTTGATGAGGATGAATCTGAATTTCTGGATAAACTTGAAGAGGTTTTGCTCCTTACTGACTTGCTTGAATTGCGAAAAATTTGACAACAGAAATTAGTATTGCAATCCTTGAAATCAATGAGCGGAAATATATATCTTGACTACATGTTTCTAATTTATACTAATCAATGAGCGGAAATATCTATCTTAGCCCTGTGTTTCTAACTTGCACTAAGTGTTGGTTTATGCATGTGCAGTCAAAGAAGGAATATGAGAAGCAAGTAGCAAGTGAAGAGGCTGATCAGCTTCGAAATTTCCAAGTTAGTTCCGTTTACAAAAAGGACTTCATGATTTTATGAAATTACAAAGGAGCAATTTGTCTTGAATACAATATCTCTAATATATTATAGTAAGCAGCCTTCTGGTTATTCTTCTGACACATTATTCTGAAGCACAATGAGTATAATCTTAGTTGCTCGTACAAATTGATTCTGTGTTGGTACCACGAGATTATTCTTTTTGCCTTTTGTTTTGTCAGAGCTATATGTGCTAAAATGGCTGCTTTATCTTGGTACATGTGCCTGTATCATACGATTCATTTGCTATTCAAGCAACATCTCTTCATCTTACACATGTTCCTGTTTCTTTTCATTTCTTTTTGAAAATTTTAGGAAGCATTGGTTGCTCAAGCATCGTATGTTCGGGAAATTAAAGAATCTGTACCACCACAAGAAAATAGACCAAACACAGTGAAAAGAGCCCCACCATCGCGTCCTGTGAATGTAATCATTTCTGTAAAACCACAAGCAAAGAAGGCAAAGACCACTACTGTTATTACAGAAAAACCTGAAAGATCTTCGACTGGGAATCCACCTGTCAACTATGATAGCAACAATGAGAAAGATAATAATCATACTAATAAAATTACTGGTATGAATGATGTGCTTGGAGCTTTGGTCTCTTACAGTGATGAGAGCGATGATGATAACTGACATTCTCTTCTTTTTCATTTTTTGTCGTCTTTTTATCATAGAACTGCTTGTAATTGGGGAACCGTGAAACTCTGATGCAAATATTTTCTTCATATTTAGTCTGTCTTTTGTACCTTTTGTATAGGATTCCTTTTTCTCTTTGTTTATTGACAGCTGGGAATATATTCCTTTGAATTTTGTAGTTCAAGCAGCTTAGTATGATCTTCAAAAGATTTTCTGGGGCACCCACTTTAATTATTTTTTTTTGCTTTGTCTCCTGGTTATTTGTTTATCTCAGAGATCCAATTGCAGTATTTAAATATCAACACAACGCACAAACAACCAAAAGATTGAATTTAATAAGGAAAGACAAATACCGTTTGGTGGTACATTACTTTGTAGCTCACTTGTTCAAATAAAAAAGTGCATGCCCTCTACGCCTAACATTTGTTTCAAGTGTGAACTTGTAAACTAATACGATGTAAACCCCCCTCCAATATTTCCATACCAGTTGCAATACCCGTGGCATCGCCATCTTTTATTTAATGGGATAGAAAGTGGGTTTGAATTTCCTTGCTTGATTGAATGGAAAGTGGCATTGTATCTCGCTTTCTTGTCATCACAAAATAGTGTTTTGAATTTGAATGGGGTCCAAGAATTAACATTTCATTTGTTACTTACACATAAGTTGTATAGTTTAGGAATGATGGCATACAGTTAGTCTGATATTGATTTGTTAAACTTAAAAATATTGTTATCAAACTTGTCAAAATAATACGACTCGATAGCTTTGTGGCCTTTAAAACTATGTGCCAAATCCGGAGCATTAATTAAGCCTCTCAATTATGCTTTTCAATGTGAGAGCCCCACTAATTCTGATATCTCGCTTTTGCATGATCTGAAAATAGATACCTAAAGAAAGAGACATGCTTGTTTTCTAATGCCTTTTCGTTTGCTTCTCCATGACGATACGATGAAGATGTAACACCAGTACTTGCAAAGATGTAATAATTATACACCGTTGCTTGACATGCACAACACTGAGACAAAACATCTCAATACACATTTGATTTAAAATGTGGCACAATACTGAGATAGACACATCAATGTGAATTTGACTCAAGATTTGTTACATTGCTGGTACAGTACTGAGACGGACATCTCAACATAAATTTGATTACGAATGTCCCGTGCCGTGTTAGTGTTGTGCATGACAGACATAGACATCTCTATGTCAGTTTTTTTTTGCACTTATTCAGCACATCAGCACTAAGTTGTTGTGGCGTTGTCATCGACTCATCATTTCCAAACATTTCAGATAAAAGATTCTGACAAGACCGGAATAAAACCCTCAAGGCCTCAACTGGCATAGAATTAGAGACTAGAGATTATTGTATACTTTTCAAGAACAGCAGACCTAACAGAGATGATGATAGATCTTATTTCTCTATGGAGAAATACATGTTTTAAGTTCTACAAAAAATATTTGAAAAATAAATGCCGGGTTAACGGGAACCTTTATTTAAAAAAAAAAATGTATACTTTTTTAAAATGCTCCTTGTGCCTCCAACATCCCATGATTTGCTGGAAAGTGCACAGTTTGTGGGCTGTGGTAGAAATTCTCATTTTCATATAATATGCTCTGTGTTAGTTTTGGGCTTGGGCCCCTAAAAGTCGGGCTGCCCGTTTATTAAAACTAGTTTCTTTCTGTCAAAAAACTGTCTTATTTTGAGCCTCAACATGATATCTGTTATTGTTATTGAGTTGTTTGAGTTTGTTGCTACAAGTTCAAAGCATTGAGATGTTAAGTTTGAGCACCTATAAACAAAGTTGTGGACCTTGTGGTTAATGTAAGCCCAAAAAAAAAAAGGATGCATTGAAATCCACTACATGGCACAAGACGTACTAACTCTTCTATGAGAGTGTGTTATAGAAATTGAAGATGAACGTCTCTATTATAATTTTTTTAGCTTATTTTATACTAAATCAAAGTGCTAAAAATGAATAAATTTAGTTCAATGCAATGGATTATTTTAGAACATCTTCTTTTTTTGTCCTATTGATCTACACAAAATAAGTTCAAAAAGTTTTAAATTTTACAAAAATGCATCTTTCATGTAAAACAACAAGAAATTAATCTGAAATTGGTAGGGTTTTTTTTTGTTGTTGTATCTTATAAATGCCTCTTTTAATTGTGGGACTCTTAAAAGCTTGGCATATGCATAAAATATTATAGAAGATATTTATGATTGGTATTTTGTGGTGACACTAAAAAATAATGTTCCTGGGAGGTCACATATTCGAAATTTGAATGAAAGATTTTTTATGGACATTTAAAATTAACTAAATTTGACCCTCACTTTTATCTAAAAAATTGTCTTTTTCTATTTATTTCTTCATTACATATCACTTATTCAACTGATCCCTTAATATTTTTATTAAATGCAACTAAAAGTCCATGAAAAATTACTTTTAGTCAGCACCAACAAACCCATTATTATTTCCAGTACCTTGGTGAATTTGGTGCATAATTATATATTTCCAAACTTCTCAATATTGTCATGAACTAATTACGAACTACTATTTGATAAATACGCAAACATCAAAATCAAATACGCATGCATTATTGAGAATTATGAAAGTATCGTGCCGTGTTTATACGTGTCAGACACATACATACCAACCAGGGATGCCGTGTCGTATAAACACGTGTAAAGATTAACACCTGTCATGTCGTATTTTTTTATACTAGATAACAACACTTTTGACTGCACGGCACGTCTTGACACGCTGTATCTATATATGACTACACGTGTTTGAACGTATTTTAATTTGTTTAATTAAATTTCTGTTTTTAATTGTTAAAAATATTTAAAAATTTGGAAAAAAAAATAAAAAATCAGAAAAAATAGGAAAAAATGGAGGAACTTTTTTTATAATAATATATATTTTTTTAAAATGAGCTTATAACATCTATTAAAAATATATTAAAATAATTATTTTTTAAAATTCTATAAACATACCTAGATATGCTATGTACCAGCTAGGCGGTTGAACATATCATATTATATCCAGTGTACTTATTATCTAACATAATATTTATAAAGATACAAAATATGACATATTAAATACGATACGTCTAAACATATATATATATATATATATCTTATTTTAATCATATTCAAATAAATATTATCCATATCATAATCACTTATCACATACACTACAACTAATCACATACAAATTTTACATGTTATTGTTTAGGCCAGCAACTCAACCAGTTAACCAAACACCTTTTTTTGTCAGAGCAGCAGTACCATAGCAAATCACCACCAAACCAAATAGTTAGTACAATGATTCTAAAATCTAGGCAGTACTACTAAACTACAAGTGGCCACAAGTACTACGCGGTTCTCGTTTAGACAATATCTCCAGTTCTCACAGAAATGGAGAATATTGTTACTTTTTTTTTCAATCTCCAATTCTCCAATTAATCAAACCAGGATTTGGCCCTGTTAGTTCTATTGTCCTGATCTTTTGGATTGAATTTAATCCATTTATTCCCAAACAGTAGTACAATCATAAATAAATAAATAATATTTTATTTATTGAGCACAGGTAATTTGAGTTTATAATAGAACTATAAGTCTAGTACAGTGCTAATAGGTCTCGTCTCTTTACAAAAAAATATAGATTCAAATTCTACAAAAGATATTTGAAAAAAAATAAATGCTTGCGTTAACGGGACCTTATATAAAAAAAAACCAAAAAAAAAAAAGACATCCAGTGGACGTCACAGAAAGGTAGGGATATGTCCAGTATTTGAAAACTGGAGAGAACGAAGATATCTCTTATCTAGGTCGTCCAGTCAAAAATACTATTGTACTCCCGAGAAGTACTAACCTTTGCGAAAGAGAGAAAAATGAACAAACTAACTAGCACGAGTAGTACAGAACTCAAAAAAAAAATTAGGAAGGCGCACGAGCACACACATATAAATAGATTCATGAATCCATTGCAATCGCAATCCTCTTGATCAGAACTCAAACCAAACAAGAACTTGAAAACGAGAAGGAGAAGAGATGAATTGAGAGAAGGCGCTTGTTCGTGCGCGCGCGCGTGTGCGTGATTGTGTGTGTGTGTGTGTTTGTTGACAGAGAGAGGGAATGGAGATAAGACAGGGATGAGGTCGAGCATGGGATGAGGCTACCAACAATTGCGTATATCCACGTGGCGCGGTGGTATTGGCCGAGAGATGATGAGATGGAGAAATAAGGTTTGAATTGAGTCGTGTTGGTGCCCCGTTCCATGCACTGCCTCTTCCCTGGCTTTCCCTTTTGCTCCTCCTCCTCCTCTCTCCGTTCACGCGTGCGTGCATGCGTGTGTGCGTATGTGTTGTGTGTGTGTGTGTGTGAGAGAGAGAGAGAGAGAGAGAGAGTAGATGTGTGTGTGTGTGAGAGAGAGATAGAGAGAGAGAGAGAGAGAGACTAGATGTGTGTGCGTGTGTGAGAGAGAGAGAGATAGAGATAGAGACTAGATGTGTGTGTGTGTGTGTGTGTGTGTGTGTGTGTCTGCGCGCGTTTTTCTGTGAGTTCTCTTCTCTTCCATTTTTAGTTATAACTCGAAAGCACGATATATTAACTGAGCTAGCAAATTTCTTTCTCTAGGTTCATCCAAATTAACAAGGAAATTAATTAATGCTCTACACAGATTCTTTAGCTCGATTTCCAGTTCTCGATCGAGTTACCTTTCCGTCGCACAAATCAATCCACAGAGATGCCATATGTAATACCATCTGCTCCAATGCAAATGTAATGCACAATTTTGTGGAGAGAGTTTGTTCTCTTGCGTTGCAATATTTGAAAAGAAAGAAGACAATTGCTCCATGTTCAAAACGGAGCAATAGTAGTTATTATTATATATATTGTCTCATGAGGTCGATCGGTTCATAATGAATTGTTCAAACAAATAATTGAAGTAATTGATAATGTTATTGAAGTAAATACAAGTACATATTTTACTTGATTGGTGAGAATCAATGTAAGACCCTTTCATGATAGTTTTTTTTTTTTTAATTTCCGTTATGAATAAGTGAACAAGTCTCTTTGACTGTGTCCAACTACAACTCAATTTATATAGAATCCAAGGTTTTCCATTGACCTTTAGCACCTTTGATAGATCAAACAGGATGGTTCTGATAAGGTTGTTGATATACATATATAAATGAGTTATTATTCATATTACTAATTTTATTATTTAACTTATTTTGTATAATATTTTATTGTTCAACAAAAATAACGAATTATTATTATTATAATTAATGATATTTAAATTAAATACTATAATATTAGTTGTATCTGACAATATATATGCTTACTTCTCTTCATTTCTGATTTAATTGAATAATAGGTATCTACAAGGATTCAAAGCGGGCTGGATCCATTGTTTCCAAACGGGTATTGGGTTCATTCTCTGCATAGATCACTGAAGAAAGAGACCCAAAGGAACCAAAACACTGCATTTATTGGGCTTTTTGGGGTTTTTCTTTAATTTTTTTTGTTGGGTCTGTTTCTTTTGGGCTGAATTAATTTCTTTTTTGCAAGGCACTGATGGGTAAATCTAAGAGGGGAAATAAATGAGGGAGCTAGATACCGTCATTGATATTTTCATCGATATTGATTTTATTATTTAAATTAAATCGGTATCAATGACAGTGTTATCTTTCAAACATCTCCCAATAAATAAATAAAAGACCCTATCCATGGAATGATGGGAACAACATTATTTGACAGCTTTTATAATACTTTTATTCAATTCAAAGATATTTTAAAATAGAATAATTCTGTTGACAAACTTGATGCGATCTAATTAAGTTTATTTCAAAAGTATACCACGGGTTAAATTTAGTTTTTTTTTTAAATTGAGACAAAGATGAAGGTTATGTCCTGAAATTTCATTAATTAAAAAGACCACGAGCTAGTGGTCTTAGTACAAGGAAACTGAAAAGATAAAACTAAGATAGTTTAAATCAAGTTAAAATTTAGTTTATTGAATAATTGAAAAAGTTCAAATCATGTAACGAGTTCCATCATTTTTTATATGCCCAATACATCATTAATTAGCCATGTCTATACTACTATTAGTAATATTTACACTTTATTATGATGATTATCAACGTTTACTGATTGTTCCTTAATCACAATATAAATCTAATGAATCAATTGATACAAAAAATAAAAAAATACTTCACATCTTTTTTATGGCAAAGTTTTGACATTCTATTGTATACCTGTCAGGTTGGAACTTGGAACTAATTTTCTTGTTTGCCACCTAAGGATTTCATATTAAAAGAAAAAAGAGAGAAAAGATAACATTAAATTTATTGTTTTGGTACAGCATTGAACCACAAGCAAACAAAGCCCTTCTTCTCTAAGAAATAATATATATAAAGATAATTTATAGATGTGGTGTCCATGCTGCCTTCAATCAAGGTTGTCATTGTTGAAATGGTTGGTGTATGCACAGTATCACAGTGGTGTCAGTTCAATAAATTTTTTGTAGGTGGTATGATATATTATGATATTAAGTTCAATATCTGTATATATAACACTTCATGCTTGCTCTCTCAAATACTGTATCTTTTCAAATATTAATTAATTTGTCCCATCATCTATGTATGTAGTTTAGTTATGACATCTACATTCAATGTGCCTTTGACTCTTCAATATATTTTTATATAGCAGTTATTATCTAGCTAGTTAGTCAGAACCTAAATCTGAGCTTGTAACATATATAAGCATATCATATCACTAAAATTAGTATTGGCTGTGAGTATATATATGTATAGATATAACAACACAGGGAGTTGAATATTTCAAATTGATTGATTGTTTGGTTGTGCCTACTCTTTCACCAGGATAATATATGATAATTAAATTGAAATTGAAGTTACGAAAGATTGTCACGTCATGGGGGCGGCCACTTTTATTTTATTTATTTATTCTCAATCTCTTTGAGCATGACAGGATATCTAACTAACGGATGTCAATTTTTTATCCGATCAGAATCTGATCTGATTTGATAGAAAATAAGTTGGATTGAATTTAGAATTTTTTATTTGTCTCGGATGGGATTCGGGTTGATCCATTTAATTATTTTTTTGGATTAGTTAAAATTTATTTATATATTAATTAAAATTAAGTTATATAAAAATATAAAAAAATAATTGTTAAATGCTTACTCAATTTATTCAAATTGGGTCGGATATGAATCAAAAAATTTCGATCCCAATCAAATCGGGTTGGATCAAAAAATTAATAAAATAATGCTGACCCGACCCATTGACACCCTAATCTCAGTTAGAATGTTAATTAATTAGCACAACAACTTATTTTTAGTTATTGCTTTTTCGAAAAATTTCTTTAATATTTCATGTTTTGGTTCCGTCAATATTTTGGATAACAGAAGTTTTCGATTTGATTTATTTAAGGAAACCATTAACAATAAACTATTATTATATTGGAGGTAAAAGAAAGATTATTGTTTTAAATTATGACTACGAAAAGATTTATTCTAGAATGTAATAATTGAATGAACATTAAAAAACTAAACCATGCTTAAGAGTGAATTAAAAATATAATAATTAACATACATGTAACTAGACAATAGACACACTAATGTTTCAAACTAAGAATCATCAATTAGGTATGAACGGTTCCTTGATACCAACATTTTATTCACCTAATCAATTAATAAAATGCCTCCAACACCTTTGGAAAAGAATTAGCACTATTCTATTCTCTCCACCTCAGCACAGGCGTTTCTTTTACTTTATCATCTGTCAAGATTTGATTCTTGGCCTTGACTTCCTGTAAGCAGCATCTAGTTGTTGGTTTTCTTTTTCTTTTTCTTTTTCATCAAGAGCCATATTTTTTTTCCTATTTCCATTTACATTCCTCAAGTAATTCTTTTTATTTAAGTACTCTTCAAATTAAGATCCAGTAATTCCTTTTATTTTCATGTCTAGTATAAATAGTGATAAGTCTCATCTCTTAATGAAGAGACAGATTTAAATCTCACAAAAGATACTTGATAAAAACTAAATGCTAGAACTAATGGAAGCTCTTATTTAAAAAAAAAACATTCTTCAACCCATTAACTACAAGAAATTAAGAACTATTATAAAAGTTTCTAACAAAAAATAAATAAATTTGTTTAAACTGATGAATTTTTATCTATGCATGTTTTCGTTACAATGGACTTGTGCAAATAATACACTTCTAGGGGTGCATTACCAAAGCATTTGAAAGAAAGAAGAAGAAGATATTGTATCTTTAGTACTAAAAAATAATATCCTTCTATCTTGAACTTGAATAGATAAGATTGTTTAATATAGGATGATGTACTGGGTACTTGCAAGCAATATCCTGATATGATGATATTTGTCACTTTATTTCTCATATACTTCTCAGCTTATCTGTTTCTACATCTTGTCGCCTTTTCTCTTTCCTTTTTTGTTCAAACATCTTCACATTATCACATGTATATAAATATGGTGAAATAATGCATAGGTGATAATTATATGATATGCGGTGCAATGCCCCACATCCACAAAAATAAAAAATAAAAATAAAAATATAATCAACAAAGAGTCTCCTCCTCTCTAAGTCCTGACTATAAATACTTTGGTGTCCCTCTAGGAAGCATTCTCTAAAACTTTCACACTACTTCCTAAAAAGAGGCCAACAAAAAAAAAAAAAAAGGAGAGAGAGAGAGAGAAAGGAAGCAATACAGGAATGGGGGACTGTGAGAAATATTGTTCAAATCTGAACTCCAAATGGAGCCAAGAAGAGAACAAATTGTTTGAAATTGCTTTGGCAATTATAGATGAGAAATGCCCCAATAAATGGGAATGGGTTGCTTTGATGATTGGAAATAACAAGACTGCAGAAGAGGTGCAAAAACATTTTGAAATTCTATTGGAAGATTTGAATCTCATTGAAACTTGCTCTTTGTTTGATCACAAGCTTGGTATGGAGATTTCAGATGTTGGTTCCTGCCATTGGCAGGATCAAGAACAGAGGTATGTTTTATGGTACCCTTGTTGTCATAACGTTTAAACGGTCCAAATTTAGCTATAAAGAATATTTTTTTTATTTATAATTTATTAGACCTTCACTTGTCAATGGCTTAGAAAAATTATGACACAATACTACCATAGAAAGTATGGCAGTGGATGTGATTCATGTTTTACCATGCTATTACGGTCTCTTCTTTGTTCTTTTTGGTTTGGAGAAATTTTACTGATGAACTTCTCAATTTGATTTGAATCATGTTATTAATAAAAGTTAAGGAGAAGTTGCCTTCAGGTGTAAAATTGAAAAATTAAATATTTTTTTGTCACCAAATAAACTAAGAATTCAGTAGGTACTAGTCAGCAATCAGTATGAGGTACTTGTCCAGGCTATTAGAAAAGCATATGTGAATTATTTACCTATTAATTCATTCAATCTTTTATTGTAGGATGTTTGAAGAAATAAGCTTAGCTTGACATGGATAGATGACAGGAGTTGCTGAGTTTCTCTGATATCAAGTATAAGAGACCGCTAATGCTATTGTAGATGTTTCCTTGTGTGAAAGATATAACATGTTTGTTTATCAAATGCTTAGATTTCTTAGATGAATTTCATGCTCTACTTTGTAAAGACATGTTTCTCTACGGTTACTGCAGATGAATTTGATGTTGTAAGATCCCTCATTGATATGACATAGATTTAAAATTGGCATAGAGCTGATTAGCCCTGCCACCATAAAGGAACAAGATTGAATTTGAAGAAAATGAACAGTGATAACATATTCTTTCCTAGAAAGAGAAAAAAAAAGGCTCGAGTTACATTTGCTGTCAATACTACAAATCATTTCTCACTTTTCATAAATAGCTAGCCTAATATGCAAAAGGAGATTACACGAACAGTAAGAGGGAAAAGAAAAATCAGGAAAGAAATATTTTTAGTACATAAAAGAATTATCTAAGGCTTCCAAATTTTCATAACACAATCTTCACCATAGGTTACCACCAAGTTCCTATGGGGGTGGTGAGTTATCCCAATTGCATCTTTCTCATGGACCTAAAAATTCGATAGGTGAAAAGAAAAAAGAAAAAATGACTTATCCTAAATATAATAGAAAGGAATTAAGGAAATATTCATCTGTGCCCCCGCAAAACCTCAAATTTGTAGACCCTTGCAACATAAGATATCAGAACCCCCTAAAGATACATTAGGAATGTTGCACGTACCTACTTCTCTTGAAAATTATTTTCAAAAAAAAAATTCTCCTTTTTTCATCCTCATTTGTCTATCAGATTGGTATGTTTATATTTGGTTCTTTTCCAAATGGTTCAGATGATATAAAATGAATGATGGTATATGCAGTTTAGTCTATTTATACAAGATAAAGTACTCACGACAACCCTGAAAACCCACAAAATTTCACTCGTACCCTCACTTCACAAGAACAAGTTTACACACTAGAACTTACCAATATTGGAATAAAAATGTTGTCGCGTTTGTGAAGTTAATGAAGTGGCGTAACTGGTATTTTAAATTTTAGGGAGGGTACTAAATAAAAAGGTTGCAATTGCAAAATGGGAAAGGAAAGATAAAATCAAACCTTCATCAGATGCTCCAGCTTGCCCGATTGATGACTAAAACAATATATGTTCCTGACAAAATTATTAAAGAAAAAGAAAGCTATTAGGTAATAATCAAGTGTCTACAAAACTATTATTATTGGGTAACATAACCTTTTTTTTTTTAGCAAAATTGTTGTATTGGATAAAACCGAGCTTGCTAGTGACAAAGAAAAAGCAAATGCTGAAGTTAATATTTGTCAACAATAACAGAATATCTAGAAGGTGCCATAAGCAGTAACAACGAAACCAGAATAATCACAATATAAGTCAAATTTGAATTGGAGAAAAGAAGAGCGAGAATTCATACATGTCTTCACCAATGCAATATATCCAATCGCCCTTAGGCGAAACACATGCAGCCACAAAATCTCCTCCTTCCCTTTTCCCAGATGAAAAGCTCTTCACCACCTGTTAAACAATTTAACAAAAATTAATATTTTTTAAATCAACAAAAGATTCATCTTTATTTTCTCTTAGACAATTTACCTGGCCTTGGAGAGTCATGATATATATTGAAGAAGTTTTATTGCATACAACAATATGGTCAGGATTCTTGGGGAATATATGCACTGAATTTATGGAAGCATCTCCTCCCTGAGAATTGAAAGGAAAAAAAATGAAAACCACAAAAAATGATGTAACCAAAGAGATAGGCGATATGGAGTACTATAAATTTATAGTACAAAGAAGTACCCTCAAAGGAGGTGGAGGCTTGAACGTTTGAATGCAATCTGTAGTCTTCATGTCCCACACCTTCACAAGGCAGCAAAAATTAACGAAAGTTTACTTCATAGATTAGAACTTATTATAAAGAAAATAAAGCTTGCACTTGGAACAAAAAAAAAAGAATAAACAGATATTTTCAAGAGATGAGAGAAGACCTTGACGGTACAGTCACTTGAGGCAGTGATGACACGGCTACCATCATTAGTGAATATGGCATAGTTCACATATGAATTGTGTCCTCTAAATTCTTTCAACATCTTCCCAGATTTCAAACCATGAATTCTACCACCAATAATATCAAAATTAATGTCAAATGACACAAATTCACCTTTACTGAGGTAACATTTGAACAAAATGGACATCATAGTTGACATAATTTTTGGCACATCTCAGAATTGGGGGGGGGGGGGGGGGGGTTAATCATCAGGACAATTGAGTTAGAATGAGGCTGCACTCCAAAACTTGAGGCTTAAATGAGCAAATTAGGAGATGTTCAACCAACATCTTACTGTGATTACACACAATACCCAGTTTCTCTCAAAACTTGTAGCTAAACCAAACAAATCTCACACTCACAAACAAGACAAGGGCTGTGAGTGTGCATACATGTGATGTACTGATGTAATAAATCAATAGCAATAATAAACTTCTATGTATAGAAAAAACACCTTGCAGTAGTATCGAAGGAGGTGCTAAGAATTTGGGTGCCATCCCTAGAGAAGGTAACACTGGTAACACCTTTCGCATGAGCACGCTCTAGCCTCCGCAAGCACTGCCCCGTTCTTATTCTCCATACCTATTATTCAAATATATCAGAAATGATCAGAAGCTGATACAACTAGAATAAGTTTATTTCATCAAATTACTTTGGAAAAGAAAGATCAATCACAGAAGTCAATCCCAAAATAATAGCCTTGATTAACCTTTTGGTACACTACCGGTACCTTACTGATTTCTTTTCCTTTATTACTACCTCAAGATCTTTGGCCAAATTAATGATGCTTAAACAGCAACTGAGCTTCTAATTCGCCTTCATAATTTTCTCATACATACCAGACGGCATGTTTTAGAATACAAAAGAATTAAACCAAATAGATGTATAACCTTGATTTTGCCATCTTGTGAGCCAGACACAAGCATCTCAGAATCTCTACTGAAGTCAACACACAATACCGCCTCATCATGTACCATGAAATTCTCCTGTAATAGAATGTTTTCATGATAACAATCTATGATTGCAAAAGAAAGCTAGGACTATTTTAAAAATACAAAAACTACCCACATCAGCTTGGTACTGGAGATCCTTCTTGAGCTTTCCACTTAAGTAATCCCATGCCTATCAAGGATGAAACCAAGATAACAACAAGTTCATGGAGTGAATTGTAATTTTAATGGAAAAATACTCTTTTGGGGTGCAAAAATACTGGACCAAAACAACAAAAAACAATATATTACCTCAATAATCCCATCCACAGAGGATGAAACAAGGTACTGTCCATCTGGTGAAAACCGAGCACATTCAGGGTTACTTCTCTTTCCAAACTGTAAAAACAAAATTGAAGAATTAAATTTAAAATTATGCATCAGATATTTAGAAATATTGTTAAATAAAAATTTGTAAAATTCACTCAGCAAACAAACCAAAAATAAATTGAAATGATATCTGGTACTGCGATGGCACAGGTAGACAGCAGACTGGTATCATGCTGTCACTGTAGACCAGTTGTCTCTCTGGACTCAAATTTAAGAGGAGAAAGCAAAAGGCTTGTTTGCAAAGTATTATAAAAATTAGATATTTGAACACAAAAGTGAAACTAAAAGTGAACAACAAATCAGAAAAGGCAATAATTAAATAGTCACACACCCTGATTTGGTGAGATAATGTATTCGGATAAGTCTCTTCTTCGTCTTGTTTCATTGCTGCTGTACCTCTAAACAAATCAAACTGTGTTCCAGGCGGCAATAATCCTAAAGAGACAAAGAGAAGTTAAGATGATGTGGCTGGCTTCATCTACAATTATAACACTCAATTGTAAAAGAGGAGAAGAAAAGAGAAACCTTGGTGCTGCTGCCATTTTAAAGCCTGACCAATTAATGCCATTAACCGAGATGGTGGTACTACTGACACCTCAGCAGCTATTGCTATGTATTTTCAAAAAGAAAAAGAAAGATAAGGAAATAGATTATTGTGTATTTAAATTAAAGATAATAAAAGGAGAGATATTTGTTAAAAGAAAACCTTGAGCAATTTGAGCTCGCCTCTTTTCCTTCGTAGAATCTTGGTATGCCTGAAAATTTCAAGAGGAAGAACATTGTTTAGGCTAAGCTATTCAAATAAGCTAGAGCATTGTTAAATTTTGTCCGTCTCTCCTCAAAGGAACAAAAAGAAAAAAAAATCCCACTTGAGACATTCAAAACAAACTCACTTTTGCTGGATTGTCCTTTAATTATACTGAGATCACTAATACTATAGCAATTAACATAGAAGAACAATTCATATTGCTTAACCAGAGACACCCCCATGGAGCTTCACCAATAAAAAACAAAAAGACATACCTCATTAGGGTCAAAATAGGTCCGGACTAATAGATGCTCGAGCCTTAAATATCTCTCCGGTTGCTCCTGTTTCATAACTCCCATAACTTGTGTCTGTCTTAAAATAGCACGAGCTGTGTCCATTTCGCGGAGCTCTATCATTTCCAATACTATCTGACCAAATTCACAAAAAACAGTACAGGAAAGGAGTAATTGAATCTCATATCCTTCACAAAAGTGCACTCCAGAAGTTCAATGTATACTGGTGTTATTAGCACCAATTGGTACCAAAACCTTTATTTAAGGCCGGAGGTGAAAAAGATTTAGCACTTGTCTTTGATACACAAAATTTCAGTTTAACTGTTCAAATCAAATTGCTGGGGCATTCGAGTTAGCTTAGATGTATAAGATTCTTGTTGGCTGGTGGTACTGGGAAAGATTGATAACAACTATTTCCAGTTCCTGATTTGAAGGTTGACGTTTACCAGATTTCAGTATAATCTCTCTACATAGCCAAACTTAAGTTTGATTGCTTGATTAGGGCTTTATTGGACTTATTTTGGAACCGAAAACATTCTTGAACATACATACTTTTGATCAAATAAACCTACAAAAAGGTGAAAACCTGTTCATACAGATCCTCCAATTTCTTTCGTGGCAGCTTCAATTGAGCAACTTGGGGTAGAATGGCATCCCATCTGCCGCTATTTATGTCAGCTATAAACGTCTCAATGCTGTCAACTGTGTTGAGAGAAACCTGACACTCGTTCTGAAGTGTTTGAAAGGTTTGATGCAAGGAGTTCTCTTTGCAGAACTGGAGTACTATCTTTATCACACTAAAATAGAGAATTAACAAATGCCTTTTAGCATCACAACTGGTAAAAATAGAGAGAAATTCATCACTTATGCAGAGGAACAATCAAGATGAAATGGATTTCTACTTCGCCACTCATTCTACTTTTAACTCCTAAAATCAAAATTCACAGACGCACTAATTCAACTTAATAAGCAATAAACACACTCGCACGGGAAGGAAGGGAGGAAGGGAAAGAGAGCGCGCGCGAGAGAGAGAGAGAGAGGGGGGTGGGAGCTGTGCTTACTCGCGAGCTTCGATTTCTAGAGTGGACATGGTAACAGCTCAGTTACGTGTCACCGTCTTCTCCGACGAGTTTTGGAAAGAGGAGAGGGATGAAGAGAGATTTAGTTCGCGGTCTAGGGTTTTGGCTTTGGGACCGACTCGGTGAAGCCGTTCCGGTCAGGTTCGGCAATTTCGAAATTAACTGGAAAGAAATAACTTTACCATCAAATTCACACAAAAGCAAAAACGGCTCAATATATTTATTTATTATTTACAACTTTACATGCATTTTTGAAATAAAATTAGTTAGTTATAATTTATATTTTACCTTAAATTATATTAAAATATATTTAAAAATGTTTTCGAAAATATTTATATATTTTTTTTATTAATTTTATTTAATTTTTAATTGAAATGTAATTAAAATCCACACATAAGCTAATGAATATATTTATTTATTATTTATTTATATTTTTGAAACTAAATTGATTAGTTATGACCTATAATTTGAGGCATTAAAATATATTTAAAATATTTTTGAATATGTTTATATACATTTTTAAACTATTTGATTTCTGTCATGTTACAAAATATTTCTTAGACGTTTTTCTAAAGTTTTGTTAATTTCAGAAAAAAAAATTACATGTTGGGCTAATTTTGTTATTAGAACTTAGATACTTGGGCTTAAAGTAGTCTGAGTTAGTTCGGGTTTAATCTGTTGCTTTTAGAATTCAAATGAAATGGAGAGGTTTAAGTTGTAGAAAATGGAGATGATAGTTGTGCTGATTTATTCTCCAATTAGATATATGCGTCTTAAAGGAAATGTCAACCTCATTAGTGATTGAAAATATCATTTTATACAAAAACTATTTTTGCATGATATATATATTTTTTTTATTGATTTAGCACAAATAAAGTTGCCGGAATGTACAAGTAACAAAGATAATGGTAAATATTAAAAAGAAAGTTAAAATTTAAAGGGATTCTTTAATAAGTTACAGTGAAGTGAAGTGATTTTAAGGATTAAAATGATTTAAAATTCTTTTTAAGATATATCTGCTAAAATTGCTATTGCTACTGAAAGATCCCATTTCCGATGGTACATTTACGTTTTAATGAATTTCTAGGGGCTTTTCTGCAAGAGTACTCAAATTTGTCTTTCTTTGTTCCTACTCTAAATCTCATTTCATAATCAAGTGTCACTCTCTTATTCTATTTCTTTCACTGCTCTAATCTAACACAAGTTACAAACAAATCTTCTCTCACCTCTCTCACTACCTACCGCTTCTCTCTCTCTCTCTCTCTCTCTCTCTCTCTCTCTCTCTCTCTCTCCTTCTCTCTGACATGTCCCGTTAGGGTTTCCTCGCCACCTGAGGACCCACATTTGAAGCTCACGCCACGCGCTTTCGTTCTTCGTTCTTCACCAATTGAGATCTCGTTCGTTTCTTTTCAGGTGAATAGTGTATTGGATTTATTCATGCAATTATGTGAGAATCAAGTCGGTTTTGTTTGTGCCTATCGCTTGATAATACAAGCTCTCTTAATTGCTTCATTAATTGATCTCTGTAGTCTCTGAATAATACAAAATTGAGACTTATTAGGAGAATTTGGTGTACTGTTCTCTCGTGCATGTAAAATTGAACTTCATTTCGTATTGGCTTATAAGTTCTTAATCTTAAAATTGAAACTGATGCAGATTTGGTGTGCTCTTCAATTCTGTTAAAATTGTTGAGCATGATCCACATGACCATTAATTCTGCGTTTACTAAAGAGCACCACACGGAACCTAGCAAGTACAATAAAATTTTTTGAGCTACTGTAGTTGCAGAAATAGAAAAATTTCTCATTATACCAATTTTTTGTTGGATGGTCATATTTATTTGATTGGACGGTTATGTTATGTTATTGAGGTAATGTTACAATGATATATAAAAGTAATTTTGTTATGATTCACATTTATTTGTTTTGGACTATGCTTAAAAGAAAAGCAAACTTTTACTACTTATCCTTATTAGATCCGATGGTCAAAGTTAATTACTGAATTTTCTCTCATAAAAAGTGGTGTGCCGGAACATTGCTTGCAAAAATATACACTAGTGTAAAAGTAATTTACTTTCTAATTCGGTAAATTCTTAATTATTGATGTGCAGGGTTCCAAATATTGGGGAAAAAAACAAAGAAATGTCGGCTCTGAAAGATCATCTCTCCGAGTCAACATTTATTGGCCTCCAATTATGGGTTCTAATCACAATTTTAGTTGGTATCTTCATTTTAGTCTCGTTTCTAATTCTAGTCGTGTGCCTCAATTTCCGTACCAAGAAACGTGTCAGGAGGAGTGCCTCTTTAAGCCACCTCATCCAAATCCCTCCCATCTCAAAGGAAATAAAAGAGGTACGGGTTGATTCCAACGCGCCAGTGCTGGTGCCTCATCCAGTAGCACCGAACAGCTCAAACACAAAAGCAAAGGACTTAAACAGTGATGTAGAAGGAAGTACTGATACAGAGTCTCACTCGGGCTCATTTAGGTACAATGGAAAAGAAAGCGAGAAGGGTCACATGTACCAGATATCGGTACAATCTCCTCTTACTGGGTTGCCCGAGATGTCATATCTTGGATGGGGCCACTGGTTCACATTAAGAGACTTAGAGATGGCAACAAACCGGTTTTCAAAGGATAATGTGCTTGGAGAAGGCGGATATGGGGTTGTGTACAGGGGCCGGCTCATAAATGGTACTCAAGTTGCTATCAAGAAGCTTCTAAATAACTTGTAAGTATCTTTTTCGAGGTTTCATTCCAAAATTTCTCTCCTGTATCAGTTAATCTAGGACTTCTACATGGATGAATATAGGCTTTCCAAATAGCTGCACCAATTATGTTAGTATATTCAGCCTTTGGCCAATGAAGCTAAACTAATGTTAATATATAGGCAAATAACACTGATCATTTCTCATTTTTCCAACTAAGGCCAAGTATTCTTTTAGTTTGAAAGGTTGCAATTCATATCAATATATAGGGTTGAGACATTTTGAAGAAAATTGGGTTAGGCACTTTGCTTGCCTGAAAAGTTAAGGGTACTGGTAGTGACCATGAGATATCTTGTGTTTATTTGCAAGTATGGTAATATATGGGGAACAATATGCAAAAACATTGTAAACTTATTTACGATGTGAAACTGTGTTATCATAGGGGACAAGCTGAAAAAGAGTTCAGAGTAGAGGTGGAGGCGATAGGCCATGTACGCCACAAAAATCTGGTGCGCCTTCTTGGTTACTGTGTTGAGGGTACTCAAAGGTCAGTCTTCCTTATTTCACTTGATTCTATTTGTATCGCTATGGTCCTGCTGACAATAAAGTTTTTGTTTGTTATCATCGATCATCTCTTTGAATCCTTTTTTTTGTTTCTTTACATCTTTTTCCAACCGAAATTCAGAATGCTGGTCTATGAGTATGTAAATAATGGAAACCTTGAGCAATGGCTGCATGGTGCAATGAGGCACCACGGGGCTCTTACCTGGGAGGCACGGATCAAAACCCTTCTTGGCACAGCAAGGGCGTAAGTGTCATTTCTTCTGTACTTTGACTTCTTTCCTTTTGTGAACATAAAATATTTGCTTTGCACCCTCAAAAGGGTGCTTCTCAGCATCAGCTGGTGTGCACGGTGCACCTGTCTAAGACGTGGCAAATAAAATCTTGCTATAAGCTTGTTATGCTGCTATGACGAAGAGAGATGGAGGCGAATAACTCCATTGGTTTAAATAAAAATTGCCAAACCTCTCCAGTCTGGTTTACGCCGACCCCATTGACTGGTGATTGTAATCCCGCTGCTACTAATCAGGCTGTGCAAGTACACATCTTATTGCATACAAGTAACATGCCTTTACATGCTATTTTCCTTTTGATTTTGTAGACTTGCATATCTGCATGAAGCAATAGAGCCAAAAGTGGTACACCGAGACATAAAATCAAGTAATATTTTGCTAGATGAAGAATTTAATGCAAAAATATCAGATTTTGGTCTAGCCAAGCTACTAGGTGCTGGTAAAAGCCACATCACCACTCGTGTCATGGGCACCTTCGGGTTAGTCACTTTCCTTTTACTATGCAGTATATACCAATTGTACAGTGGCAGAGCTTGAGTTAAACTAATTTTTCTGTAAGCACATGCTTGGGTTGTGTGAGGGCGAGAGCCAGGTATTCAATACTATGGAGCTATCAATATTTTACGTTTGGGGGGCTGAATATATGGATTCTGATACTATGTAGTTATAAATGATGTTAAACACCTAAATACACATGATTGTTTGGCAATAACTTTACTTTAGTTGGTTAGGCCAGGGGCGCTTGGGCGGGGTGGGGTTGGGGTTTTTTGTGTTTGGGGGGGGGGGGGGGGGGGGAGTTGATTAACACCCCTAAGTATCAAATTTGTTTTGGCTGTTTCTTAGATGATCTTCTGGCTTACGCTATTTTATTTTATTTTCTTGAAACTTTGGTAGATATGTAGCCCCGGAGTATGCAAATACAGGGCTATTAAATGAAAAGAGTGATGTATACAGTTTCGGTGTTGTTATTCTGGAAGCTATCACTGGCCGTGATCCTGTTGATTATGGCCGTGCTCAAAATGAGGTAAATTACCTTCTTACTGTTCTTCTTGTTGCGTGTGGTTTTCTACAACTCACTTTTTTTTTGCCCCATAGCTACTTCTATGGATCAAATGAGATATGTTTTCTTTTTCACTTATACTTTTTTTTTGTGTGTTTCCTTTTCCTGGTGGGTGATATAGGTAAATTTGGTGGATTGGTTAAAAGTGATGGTAGCAAGTAGGCGGTCAGAGGAGGTCGTGGACCCCTGCATAGAGACAAAACCATCTACTAGGGCACTCAAAAGGGCACTTTTGACTGCTTTGAGATGTGTTGATCCAGATTCCGACAAGAGACCAAAAATGGGTCAGGTGGTACGCATGCTTGATGCTGATGAACCTATCCGTCGTTCGGTATGTGCCACTTTTTTTTTCCTGTTTATTTTTGTTAATCAACCTGGCTCAGTTCGAACAATTAATCCGTGCCAGCCTACTAGCTACTTTCCTCAGCTTTTCTTTTCTTGTTTTCCTGTTTTGTGTATCAATTAATTAAGATTAGATTTGATGTGCTGGCGGAGCTTAGGATTATGACCTGCTCCTGTACAGGGACCTATTATTTTATATCAGTTTGCAAAATGGCCTACACTGTCAAGAATATATGTATGCAAACCCACTAATTTTGTATATGTCTAGCTGTAGTATGAGATACTTGTGTCTCTCCTAAAATCTAGTGTAAGGTGCTAAAAAAACAAAGTAAAGAATGAATTAACTTTTCAATTTCATTACAAGTTTTTAGAAATTCGCAAAATGGAAAATTCATTCACATAGAAGAAGCTAATTCATTTAACCCTCCAAAACTTGGAAGAATTTCACAAGTACCAGCACAAATTGAGAATTATCATATGAAAAATACTCTACAATCATACCATGACATTTGGTTCTGTATTTTCTTCAAAAGATAACCAAACCATCCTCCTGTGTTAACATAATGTGAGAGCTACAGGGATATGCTAAGAAACTGGTTATGTTTTTAGTGGTTTTCAAGAGTGTGATGTTTCTCATTCTGCCGGGATATATTTCATAGGGTATTTTGTAAGGCAGATGTGAAAATGAAACTATTAATTAGAAAGACAAACTGCATATAAACAGGACGATAATTCTTGTTTTGATTTAATATTAGTACAGACTTTTGACCAAGCTCACTAAAAAAATTACATGTCCATTTTTTTTAGTAAAAAAGGATTGTGTATTAATTCTTTATATCAATTTTGATTTCTGTTTTAAATATTTGACAGGATCGGAGGCGCCATCACAATAGAGCAGGGAGCAATGAATATGACTCCCAGAGAGAGAGTTCAGACACTGACAAGAGTGATAATCCCGATTCAAAACCCACAACCAGTCAACGGAGAAACTGAGGTGCTAGACTTTCTATGCAATATGCATTATTTTAACATTTCTATTTGTTTATAAATTTTTTGCTTGACATGTTCAACAATTTGCTAGTCTCATTATTAATTAATTATTTTAGCTTATTTTTTTTAATTGCCTAGGATTTATTTATTATTGCTTGTTTAGTGTGTGTATATTATTAGGACTTGTAAAGTTATGGAATGTGTGGGAACTTGTTTGTGTATTTAAGTTAAGAATTATAGAAATACAATTAGTGTGATAAGAGTGTCAAATTTTTTCTCACTACATTTGATTGCGAAGGAACAATGTGTGACAAAAACAAAAAAGGATATTGCAGCGGTTTGTATAGAGAGATAAGAAGGGAGATTAAATATGTTCTTGATAGAATGCTAAAGCAAAACCAAACTTTTCTAGATCAAACTCGTGTATTTATTTATTGTGGCGAACCTGATACATTAATCTTTCAGCAAAAGGAAACCCAAACATTAGAAGGTTTTATATGGATGTAGAATTAAAAAGACGATTGTGTAATAGCTAAAGGTGCATTCTATGAATAGTAAAGTGCGCATTGTGTAATAGTTAAAATTGTGATTGTGAAATAGCGAACTGAGAATTGTAAGAATTCAGGTGTCCGAAATATTAAGATAGCCATCAAAGTGTATTCTGACTCGTTTAAAAACATTTTTCAACTTCAACAACTATTTCATATTGAAATATAAATGTACATTCAATAATAGACAAATTTGAAGAATTTTAATTTAATGATTAAATTAATATTTTTCATGTGAAAGATTGTTAGTTTAAAATTTAGTTGAGAGATCTTCTATAAACATTTAAAGTTGGGATGATTTAATTTTCATTTTTATATCAAAAAACAATAGATAAATTTATATTGTACAATATTCTTACCTCCAAAAAAAAGATACATTGTACAATATTCAAATATGCATTCTGAAATGTATGAAATCTAAAAAAGCAATGTTGATGGATGAGTTCATCGAAGTATAAAAACAAGAGGGGATCATTGACAATTTTAATAATCTTAACAATAATTTTTCAAATATTTTCAAAATAAATCTTAAAAATAGAAAAAAAAAAATTACAAACGAATTTTGTAACTTATAGATTGATCGTGTTTTAATTTTCATATAATTTAAAGATTATTTAATATTCCATCATTTATATTAAATTTTAAACCGTTGAAAATTTCATATAATTTTGATTATTTTTTATAAAATATTAAATGATAATTAAATTGAATGAAACGCAATAAATCTAAAACTTCAAATATATGTCTATAAATTTTTTTATTTTTAAAATTATTTAAAATAATTGTCAAAGATTATCAAATTATTAATTATCAAAAATTCCCAACCCCCCCCCCCCCCCCCAAACCCCAACCCCGACAACAAAAATACAAAACTAAAAAAAGAGGATATTTATGGACGTATTCATACAAGTGGTTAGAGCCCGTTTGATTTCTCTCCAAATCTCTTTTAATATCTCCACCAAACAACAATAAAAATAGCTTCCCAGTTTGGCTTCCGCACAATCAGACAACAAAGAAAATGCAAAAAAAGAAAAAAAAAACAAATATATATAGCTCAATGGTACATAATTTCGACATAGAAATAGACATGCAAACTACTAGTTCTATTGTGCAAGGATGTTGGTAAATAGAACTGAATAATTTGTTTTTCCCAACAATCATAATCCCAAAAATGAAACAATATACACAAGGACATAAATACAAAGCACCATAACATACCATTTCACCATGATACATAAAGCCACAGCCAGCCAATAATAAACTGGGAGTATTTTTACAGATTAGTACTGACCAAGAAAATGACAAGCTGCGAGGAAAACCGACCCAACCAGGTGAATTTCATTTCAAACCAATTTTGCATGCGGGTAACTCAGACTTACAAATCAACAAATAGGTTATATGTTATTTAAACAATAATTTTGTCCTTTTTTTTTTCAAAGACCAGATGCCTCACCACCACGTGGGGCCCCTCTTGGGTTCAGCAACGGCTGCAGTGCCTTCACAACAATGCTCATGTTGGGACGAAAATCGGCTTCATATTGCACACACAATGCCGCAACTGCTGCAAACTGTTCACAAAATTGAGATATTAAAGTCATTGGATAATCATATTTGATTTACAAAATAATGACATGCTCTTTCACTTGGAGGGGCTTCTAATACTTTATATGACAAATTGTACTTTTGCAAGGTTATGTAAACAGAATATATATAACTAAATTAAAAAAAATACCTTTGCTACAGATTTGGGAGGATATTCGCCTCCAAGCCTTTGATCAACACATTGCCTTACCTTATCTTCACTTAGTCTTGGTGTAGCCTGTTTCAAACCAACACCATAAAATTATTGCATCTCAACGATATGGTTTTTTTATAAAAGCTACTGACAGGTATCTACTTCCAAGATAAAATGCCTCTTGCCTTGCAATCGTTCTCCCCCTTTGGGAACTTAAGTATCATGGAAAAGAGAGAACATTTGAAACCGGGTACTTGGAGAAATGTAAAACTTGAAACATAGATGTAGCACAAAAGGAACAAGGGATGTAAAGTAAAATTTGGTTCAAAAGCGAAATAAGAAATAATTTGTGTTAAGAAATCAATACACAGACATAGTTTAGTTATTAGATATCCACTTGAGACTTCTACAGTACACAACATAATAACACTCTTTGTTGTATCAATAATTCAATTTTGGAATTCCAAATGATAAGGCTGGACAAATGATCTTACTGACATCATTAGAAATGCATTTGGCATAAAAAATTACAGTTTTTAAACCTCATTTAGTACAAAGATCAAGAAGTGGGAAAATAAACTGCACATTGGAATTTCAGCAAGCCAAGTTTTTTTGCAACATAGGACACCATCAACGCTGAACACGTGGCAATGTGTGATAATAATTATTATTACTACCATTATATAATGATAACAGTAATAATAGATGATGATGAGGATGATTATTAATGTACTATAATAGTAATAATTATTATTACTATCATTTGATAATAATAAACAATAATAATAGGAACAGCATACCCAGGTGACAAGGCTTTGCTGGCCACGTGGCAATGTGTGGTCAACGGGCTTGCGACCTGTTAATAGCTCCAAAAGTACAACCCCGAAACTATATACATCACTCTTCGGACTGAGCTGCCCAGTCATTGCATACCTACAATCCCCAATTCATGCAATTAGCTTATAACACTAATTTCTACAATCATTTCTTCAGATTTCATGTCGTCTTTCGCATTCACTTTTTCTTTTTTTCCTTGCTCGACAGCCTCAATTGGTGGTTAATCTTAATCACACAATAAAGGCTATGAGAAATGTTAAGAAACATACTCAGGGGCATGATAACCAAACGTGCCAAGGACACGGGTAGAGTGGAGGCGGGCAGCCATGTCAGGCGCCTGGTTTGACAAGTCAAAGTCGGCAATCTTAGCAACGTCGTCCTCAAAAAGTAATATATTACTCGACTTTATATCTCTGTGTATTACATGTGGTTGCGCCTTCTCATGCAAGTACTCGAGGCCCCGAGCGGCCCCCACTGCAATCTTCACCCGTTGAGCCCACGTCAAAAGCGGGCCTGGTTGCGCTCCCTTTACACCTTTCCTACCTAATTTAGATTTGAAAATAATAACAGAGTTAGAGTAGCATTGCCACTGAGCCCAGTAGTGACAAGCAATCACCAAGACTAACCCATAGAAGCTTCTTTAATATGATGTATGATTTCTTTTTTAATTTAAGCATGCCTCTTTTGTAATATAATTCCTTTTGCTCAGCAGCATACTTGCATGCAAATCTCCAACAACCCTTTGAGGTGGTTAATTTTTGGTGCTGCTTATTAGGCTTCTAACCCTTCTAAATTCATTATGGAATTATGTCAAGAGTACCCATGCAAACCCTCAATATCAAAGTCCGCTATTACCAAATCAGAAATTATCATGCGTACCCATTTAAGACAAGAAATGTATCATGTATGATCACTTTAAGCACAGAATATATAGTGTATTCATCTATATCTCTTTTACAATTTCATCAGAAAACCTCTTCTAAGTAATTCTGATTTGCACAGATAATGGAGAGGGAACTACAAATTTGTTCACAGAAATAGGAGATACAAGTTATATGTGATTTCAACAAGCTTTATCAGGCCATAGCTATATTATACAGTTCTTGCTTTACACAACTACAAATGATACTTAAAGATGTTTTGTAAAGAAGGAATGAAAACTGTTAAAACTAATGTCAGGTCAGCATTGAAGTTTATTTCTCGGTAAAACTTAAATATAAACACCAATTGAAAATCTAAGCCACATATGCTATAACTATGATAGAGCTTATGAATTCAATCACCCTCCATAAAATAAAACTATAATAGATAAGAAAGTAATAACACCATGAAGAATGTCGTGAAGGGAACCCATTGTAGCAAATTCGTAGGCAAGCACCCGTTGGTTTCCATCTAAACAATATCCAAGAAGCTCCACCACGTTTTCATGTTTCAACCTTGATACCATTGATACCTATTTCACATGTAAAGCAAAAAAAATAAAATAAAATAAGCAATTATAAACACCATAATATGATGCTAAAATATCTTAAGGTACATTTAGCATTATATTAAATCACATTTAGTCTCAGTTTGTGGGGCTAAGCCTTCCAGACAGAACACAACTTAGTCACATAAATTGGATCCAAGTCAAGTCTTGCTCAGAGTTCAGGCAGTGCATATCTTAGACAATAATGATTTATTACAGGATAAAGAATTTGACTATTTTGACTTAGGCTAAGCCCTTTTTAACCAAACACTATGTGACTTTACTTTGCAGCTCAATTTAATTGCAATGCCTTGTCATGTTTTTAAGCTTAAGCATTGTTCCATGCCAAATGCACCTATAATTTTCCAAAAGAAATGCTTCATCTCCATTCTTCGTTCCCAAATGTACCTAAACTAACTATACCAAATTTCATACCCGGAGGATAAATTTTGTAAAACAAAAATAAATGATGAACCTGAGCGAGAAATTCCTGATCGGGCTGTTTACTCGCATCGAGTTTTTTTATAGCAGCTTTTCTGCCATTTCTCAGAGCACCATAATACACCCTTGCATACGACCCTTCTCCAATCAAACTCTCATTGCTGAAATTTCGCGTCACCTCTCTTATCTCATCCAAAGACAAAGAAGGTACCGCTATTGGCTGCACCCGAGCTGGTGGGCCTGCTGCAGGCCCACCTGGTGATGGACGGTTTGGACCACCGTTATATCCTGAGTGATATTCTAAAATGTCAGGAAGGTGTAAACATAAATAGCACTTCAGAAATGTAGTTAGATACTAATCAATAATAGGTCTTCTCTCTGCATCTTCTAAGTAAATTCATAATGAATATCTTTATTCTTTCATATTTGTCATAATCTGGAATCTTTTTTAATGATTTATCATTGCAAAACTCATCTCTCAATTTAGTTGTTTCCTTCATACCGCAGGATACACATACAACAATGTTATCCTGGCCTTTTTAGCGACCACTCTTCAATGTTCTTTTATAATTATTATTAATATATATATTTTTTTTTTGGCATACTAGGCCTAATTCTTGCCTTCACTGCTCCCTCTTTTGCATAGTTTTTTCCCCTTTTGCTTCTTGCTGTATGATTGTGCAAAAACAACATAAATTACCACTATTATGGTCTGGAACCGGCTTGGGTCTCTCCCTCCTTGGTGCATCCTCTGCTACACAGCACTTAAATACATAAATATTGAATGGATACAGAATTAATATGAAACGGTACCTTTACTTGCTACACCCAGTCAAAATGGTAAATCCAACACAAATTTACCTGACCAGCAACGCTGGGCGCCCCAGTAATATTGTGCTGATTTTAACGCTTTACTTCCAGTAACACAGTAGGTGGAATACTATATAGCATATGTTGCCGGTCATGTGCTGTACTATCAGATGGTTTTGAGTTTTAATGGACCTTACCGTAACCCCAGATACTGATTCTGGTATCATCCAGAATTGCATGATTACATCTAACAGTGGTAACAGAACTGGTGCTTTTTTTTTCCCTGAACTGAACAGCCTGGTTTTATCTAACTGGCACAGTGCCACCCAAACTGGAGCAAAACCTAATATTTTGAAGCATGTGGCAACAGCCAAGTATTACAAATATTTAGAAGACAGTTAAAAATGATGATACCATAGTATTGCTCCTTCGAAGAAAAGCAACCCATAATCCTCTCTCCTTGCTCCTACAAAAAAAATAATAATAATAAAAAAAAAGGGAAAGAAATAAAGTAACTTCTCAGTCTTCACAAAACAATCTAAGCACTGAAAAATATGGTATGTAGTGCATCGTATGCAGAGTTTTCTGATAATTCTTCAGTTTACCAGGGCATTTGGCGTATTTGGCATGGAAATTGAGACAGATTTACACAAACATTTTGAACTATTTGTGCTTTTATGAGGATATATGAAATTGTTCCTGTACAAGAGCTTATCGTGTCACTTCCACAAAGATTTCCGCATGCGGCTCTGATTTAGTTCTACTACAGGTTCCCTGCTAAAAGCACTTCTTACTAAAAGGATTAAGGGAATGTTATTGAAATGTGAGGATCTGCTGTAGAAACAACGGTTTCAGAGCGAAAATGTGGAACCAGTGGAAACAATTACATCTTCTGATCTAACCCTCTCTTTTATTTTTTATTTTTCTGTTTTGTTTTCTACTCGAAATCAAACAACAAAATTGGCCTCGCTAAGCAGATCACTTCCAATTGAGATCGAGATCTGTGCTTTTCGATCGACCATACCAACTCATTTAGCCCTTGTTCCCTTAAAAGTTCACAAAACTTGAAATTTAAAACTTAAAATTGAAATGAACAGAAAGCAAATCGAGAGAGAGCTCCAACCTTCGCCGACCTAGATGATCGAACGTCTTCTACGGCGGCGGCGCAGCGGAGAGAGAAAGATGGAGATAGAGAGAGAGAGAGCTGAGGAGGGGGGCAGAGGAGAGGAATCGCGCGTTGCGACTTGGCCGTATACGAAAAAGAGAAGAAACAGCTTGATTTGTTTGTCTATTTCTCTTCTCCGTAGGTAAAGTTGTAGAGTCATCCCTGTAAAGGTGTGAAATTATTTAATCTTGAACTTTATTTTTATTTAATTATAATCTTAGACGTTACATAAAGATTAAAGAGTGAGTCATGCGGTGTTATTCCACGTGTTGGTATTATTATTAGGTTGATATTAGTAATAGTATATTAGATTATTAGCCCATATATGGTCAATCTAGACGGCTATGGTATTAAGGAAAAATCTTTTACATGCCATACACACATGATTTCTTGATTAATGTAGTCACTAGATAATTAGAAAAAAATATATTTTTTTAAAATAAAAACTCTTATTAATTTCGATATTTATTTTTTAAAAAATTTTTTTTACGAAATTTAAACTTACGATTTAAAAAATATATATAGTAGTTTGAGAAAAGGATATGCATTTTTTTCTGTATGTATGATTTGACAATGCATCATTCATTGGTAACTTGTAAATTAGACTACAAAGGACTTCAAATAGAGTTTGTTGAAATCAATTTGATCACAAATTAGTCGTTATAAAATTTGAGGGTTTTGCTCTCAATTTTTTTTTTAAAAAAAAAGATAGTCGTTGAATTTTAATCCGTGGTTATAAAATTATTGAAAATTGTTTTGGTTCCAATTATGTCCTCTATTTGTCACTTGGGTACCATTCGATTTCTGCCAGGATTATATAAATTAATGAGATTTTGAGTCTATTTGATATTTTTTTTTTCCTCTATGTATCTCATGGTGTGTAATTTTTTTTTTTTTTTGCTTCTCGGGATTGTATAAAAATAATTTCATTCACAATTCCATCTCTTCATAAAATGTTGGGAAAAAAAATATTATTTAGTAGGACTTGGTTTATTTTCCCATGGAGCAACTCAATATGAAATTAATTATATTTAGTCTCATTTGTGTCTATTAAGCCTCGTTTATTTTTCAATTGAATTATTAGGTTTCTTCTCGTTTAATGGCAGTAATGAATTTAATTTCTACCATATGTGCACAAAAGCAATACTTTGGTTTGATACTGATTTCAAGAAAAAAAATTCCCAAATATTGAAATTTATCCCTTTTAATTACATGTTGCTTCAAGTAGGTTTTATCTTTGTTTTAAAATTATATTAAATTTATTATTGTGTTTGAATTTTGCTAACACCTACCAATTATGTTTTATTTTAGTTTAATTGTATCATAATATCATATTGTCTTCAATGCTTGTAATATAAATTATTGGATCAGACAATAGTAATGTCTTCCAATAAAGAGTTAAAACAATTTACATACAAAATACATTAGTTTTTTTACAATAATTTTCATTAATGCATACAAACTCTTCTTCATTCATATTTCATGATATTTTTTGTGCATAGATTCCCACAAAAATGAATTATGAAAATCTATATTCGCGGAAATTTTTTCTCATTAAGTCTCATAACAACTGAACAGACTTTAAAAATATGCTAATATGAACGAGGTCGAGAGATATTTTAAATAGGCATGGGTAACTTTTTTTTCATGTGAATATTTATTTTGCTAATATGATATAATTCTATTACAATTAACTTTTTGGATGAAAAATAATTAGAGTAACTTGATTGACAAATTAAAAAAATTTAAGTGGTTCTCACATTTGAGAGGTAAAATAAAAGCTTAATGACCCAATTATGGTAAGTATAATTTTGATGGCCTCTAAACTAATTTTATTTTCAGATGCATCAAATAATTTAAATATATTTGACTCGAAATTTTGAATCCCAATATTAAACTCAATTTTTCAATATCGTCCATATAATTATGTTTATCATCAACAGATCCATAAAAAGGAGTACACTCGTCTTTAAATTCTTTTTTCCCCTAAAAAAAAGAAGCAATTTTCCACCGAATTTTGACTTTTCCTACTTTCTACCATATTTTTAAATTTTAAATAAGGTAAAGCTCATGCAGTCAGGCCCTTCTTTATTATTTATTTATCTTTGTTCTTTTAGTGAAACTTTATTTATTATCTTTTTTGTAGTGACTATTATATTACATGTAAATTAAATATCGGTGAAATCAGAAAGAACAAAGGAGGAAGTATGTTATATGCATATATCAAATGAGTTGGAATCATCTAATAAATGCATGGTGTTTGACATATGAAATAAATATTTTTTTTACTTGCTGGTGAACATTAGTTGAAGAGCACATAATGATGATTATTTTTAAGATGGAACAAAATAAATTTTATTAACAAATCCCTCTCAATTTTTTTATTTTTTATTTAAATTATTTTTACATTTTACTCTTTATCCAATTATCCTACAAAGGACATGAAATAACATAACTTTGCAAGGTCATATGTGATATTTTTGTGATAGATAGCGTTGACTTGACTCCCACTAGTCTACTGTTCTATTTGGATCAATCATCTCCAGTCTCAGCTTAATTTGAAATGAAATGGAATATCTCTGTTACTGTTACTGTTACTGTTACCTTGGCTTTGCTCTTCTATTTTTTTCAAGTATTTTATAAATGGGAGCTGATATACAGATTTGCTTATTGATTCCGTAATCGATACGGGCTTAATTATACACATTAAATGAGTTATTATGCAAACTCATTTTGTATAATATTATTATAATGCAACTTAAATGAATTATAATGCATATTAATGGCTTTATTATGTAAATTCATTTTGTACAGTATTGTTAGTATGCAACTCAAATGAGTTATTATGCATATTAATAGTATTTAAGTTAAATAATAAAAATATTATACATAATAAAGTCATTAACATGCATAATAACTCATTTAATGTATATAAATAAACCTGTATCGATGACGGTATCAATAATGATATCTCCATAACATTTTCCTTTATAAATTACTTAATAATTGATGATGACGACTCGGTGAGTGAATGAAATTTCTTCGCTGTATTATATTGTTGATTTAAATTAACAGTTATGATTTATCATTAGCAGATAATTAAAAAAAAATAAATTAATATTCCAATTTGACGACAACAAATGCTCTTCTAAAGTGAATTTGTCACTAGGAAGGTCAATGAATTGGGTCAACATTATTTTTATTAAATCCAATCTTTATACAAATAATTTTTTTTAACTCAATCTGACTTGAACAGATCGACCAACACAACTAGATTTATTATTAATAAATTATTTATTTATTTATTTAAATTAATCTTAATTAGGATATAATAAATTGTAGTTAGGCTATAAAAAATCTTAATTTGTAATATATTTCAAACTAAACTAAACAAAATTTCATTAAATGGGTTAGATTGAATAAAAATTTCTAGACCAGTAAGTGACCCTTTTAACCATTAGGTTAGACTAAATTGAAAATGACATCCCTATCCACATGTGTCTCAATTAATGATTGCATTTAACACAAAATGGAAAAATAGTTGCTTTAGATCAAATTAGTTCAATTTAAAACGGGTCAAAAATTTTCAATGACTCGACCTAAACGGGTCATAGGTCGACCATACTAGAATTACATAACTTGATTAATTATTTAATAATAATTATTTATTTATATAAATTAATTTCAATTAGTATATAATTAATATCAAATTATTTTGTAATATGTCTTAATTTGTACTCAATTTCAAAATAAATTCAACAAAATACAATTAAATAGATCGGGTTGGGTCAAAAGTTTTAATTATCGACCCATTTTAGCCATCTTTTTAGGTTGGATTGAGTCGGAAATTGTCACCCCTTGTCATAAGAGTATTAACTAAATAGAAGATAAATGAGTGATATTGACAACTTATATATTTCATTAAATTCATATTCATCTTCTTAAATGTTCTCTTTTTGCTTGGTTACATAAAGTGAAATAAAATTAAAATGAAATAAATATTAAATTACTTTAAAACATTCATATTTTATATCAAAGTAAATAGATGAATTAATATCAAATAAAACACATTACATCAAAATAATCTCATATACTAATATAAGCAACTGAAGTAGTGATGACAAAATTTTCAAAAAATAAAAAAAATGAAAAGTGCAAAGTTGGAGCTTGTTAATTATTCCTACATAAATTATTTAGCACACCAAAATTACTGGAGAGGTTCCCATTGTGAGTAAATGGAGAGTATGGCATCCAGTTCAAACCAAAGCAAGTGTGATTGAAATGTGCTAGAGTGAAATCCCAAAAATGCCCAATTCACTGTTGGAGATATTAGCGGAGTTATCTAAGGCTGACAGAAGGGGCCCACTTATTGGAAGCCAGTTCAGCACCAACCAAATATCCATTTTCAGATTTTTCTTCTCGTTCTAATTGGTTGGATTTTTCATAAGCACCCTTTAGAAATGTCAAAATCCACAAATGCAACAAATGCACGCTTCCAAAAGCACAACTAAATATTATATTTTGTCATAGAAAGCTGATACACAGATACAAGATACAGTTATTGATAGTATTATTAATACTAACTTTATTATACATGTTAAATGAATTATTATATATATTAATGACTTAATTAAAATTATTAACATGTATAATAACTCATTTAAAGTATATAATAAAGTCAGTATTAACGATAATATTAATAATAGTGTCTTTGTAATATTTTTTTTGTTATATTATATGGATTCGCATTGGTTGTTACTAGTATATCTTAACCTTTTGATTTGATTTAAATGATTTAGATTCTCAAGAAGACATTATTTTTAATGACAAGAACCGGCCATATATTACAATGGCAATAAATGTAAACTCCTTTTTAAGTACATTAAAAATCCATAAAATTTAATTTCTTTTTTTTCATCGTTCAAGTTAATTTATCACTCATTAATTAAACTACGCGCGTAATTTTATTACTTGTTTTTTTTCATCTCTCATTTCTAAGACTCGCGCCACATAAATTCCAAAAAAATATAGAATTTTATCCTTTCAAATTTTTAATAATACAAAAACGGATGTTAAAATGATCGCATTTTTAGTTTTGTCAAAAAAAAGATTGAACGGGAAAAATGAATGTTAAAATGATGTTTGTGAGCTCAAAATGGCGAAGAAGAATTTGCACAATAAATTCTAAATGATGAGTTTTTGTAGACGATATAAAAGTAATTGCCATACATCTATTTTTTATAGTACATCGTCTTCAAACTAAATGAAAATTATAGATGTATTCTTATTATTTAAGTCAGATGTGTATTAAATTTGGACTAATTTAGAAGTCATGTAGATTTCCATCAAACAATTTACAATTTTCAACAGTTAAATTTTAATGACTTTGATGGAGGTCCGATCAAATTTTAAATTGACTCAAATTTAACACACGTTTTTTCTAAATGTGGAAGACACATCTATAATTTTACTTTTTAGTTTTCAATAATATGTTTTAAATATTAAATAAATTTACTATAAAATTGAATGTATGATATATAGAATTATTTATGATATACTCACTCAAATGACAAGTGACTTTTAAAAAGTTCACGAATATATTGCTTATGCCTTTTTATAAATGATAAAAGTAAAAAAAAAATGAATACGAAACTCCTGAACCTACCCCATTTAATTAAAAAAAATAATATGATAAATTTCAGAGTTATCTGTGGTGAATGTAGATCCGGATTCCAATTAATGATAAGTTCCTAGTTATATTTAATAATAAATTGTCATATTTTAGTTTTGAGCAAATTACATGAATGGTCTCTAAAATATTACCCGTTTATTATTTTGATCCTTAAAGTTTCAAAAATATCAATTTAATCCTTAAAGTATCACTTTGATACCGTTTTGGTCCTTAACTTTTAAAGATATCATTTTAGTCCTTAATTTTTTTAATTTATATCAAATTAGTCATACATTTAAAATCTATTGAAAAAATAACAATTTTATCTATCATGACATTATTTTGTACAAACAATAACATTAAATTTGCAAAAATAAATATAATTACTCGCGGCATAAAAAAATAGTCATCAAATAATATAAATAATGTGAAAACAAATATAATTATTCATGTCATCAAATATTATTATAATTATCAATAGCTTTAATTTTATGTAATTATAAATTAATTAAAAAATATATATACATATATATTATCATGAGTATTATAAGATATATCATTATGATATGACTGTGAACATAAATCTTCAATTTTCTTTTGATTAATAATAATTTGTAGGGTCTAATTTATTAAAAATTAAAAATTTTATGGACCGAAATGATAAATTAGTGATACTTTAATAATTAAAATGATGCATTTGAAATATCACGGACCAAAATGATCTGATATTTTAAAGATCAAATTGATATTTTTAAAATTTTAAGGATCAAATAGTGAAGGAGTAATACTTTAGAGATCATTCATATAATTTACTCTTTTAGTTTTTCAAGGGCACCTTTGTATTTTAAAGAAACTAAAAGGGCTTCTATCGAAATAGGAGAGACAAAAGTTTGTGTAATTCGAAGTCATTTTATGTATTCCATTGGTTATCCAATTGGAAAAAGGATTACTGAACCGTTTGGAATTGCGCCTCTACTGTATAAATATATTCTCACGCTTTTCATGTGTAGAGATTAGAGAACAAGAAATTGGTAAAGCATCATTCCGAAAGTTCTCCTTGTCATGCAAATATTGTTACATGTTTTACAACTGAGATGAGACAGGAAAACCAATAACCAGTCATGACAGATGCTAGCTAGTTACAGCATTAACTTTCATCTTGGCCATCCAAAATCTAAACTTTTGACCTATACATGAAACATATATATCATGAATTTAGAATAGGGGAGAGATAACTTGACAATGATTATTTTGATAATTTTAACAATGAAATTTCAAAGAAATAAAAAAAAAAATAATTTTATAGACAGATCGAAGACTGTTAAATTTAGATTGATTGTGTTTCAAATTTCATACAATTTGAATTTCATTTGATAGTTTATCAAAGACCGTTAAATATGAACCGTTGTAAATTACATAACTTTTAGAGGTGTTTGATGGACTATAAAATGAGATTCAAATTATATAAAATTTAAAACACAATCAATCTATAAATTCAAAAATATATCACTAATACAAGATTTCTGTATATATTTTCATTTTGATATACGTAAAAGATATGAGCTACCAGTACTTTCATCTTGTTGTTTTCTAGAACTTGTTCACACTTTTTTGGCGTAAATTCTTAGCTAGATGCTTAAATAGGTAAATTGAGGTAGTACAATAGATGATACCGGTACCAAACTAAGAATACTAGTGGGGTATCATGCACTTAGTTCCATCTTTGCTAATCTCCTAATAATCTCTTGATTACAAAACAGATAACAAAACAAATTATCTATGAAGATGGTGGTGAAGGATCCAGAGATCAACAACCAGCAAGTATTTGCTATGATGGCCTAGTCACCGCTCACCATTGGACAAGTAGACCGTCTTAATTCACCGCCCACTGTCCCGCACCATCCAAATGCAGGGGATGAAGTGGCAGGGATGACTGACGAGTGGGGCCGGGAGCAAGGGAGGTGTTGGTGACGGTATCAGTACCAGTATGGGAACTGTGGTGCAGATCAACAAATTAAACGAGCAACCGTGTGTATTAAATTTTTTTTTAAATTAAATGAGCAACCATGCATATTAATTTCTTTTTTTTTTTTTGAGCTAAGTAGGCAAAACGCCTACTTGATTTCATTTATATCAAAAGTGATATATACAAAAGGGAAAAGAAAAGAAAAAAAAGACAAAAGAAAAAGAAAAATGATAAAGACTGAAATTTTAAAAACCTACATTTACAATTATCTACAATTCCTGGCTTCTAAGAAAGCCGTTTATCTAGCAATTATGATGCCGTAGCAATGTCTCGGAGCGAATATCCTCTTATAGTAGACTCGGTGGTATGATCTTGGATTGGAATATTCCTCTAATTCGTTCTTTTCAAATATTCCACATCATTGCTAGACGTACGGTATCCTACTGCCTTTTCAGTTCTGTAGAAGTCAGTCGCAGAATATGCCGCCAGAAATGAAGCCCATGTAAGTTGTAATCCCAATTTGGTGCCCCGTTCGGGAAGCAGCATTGCCAGACCCTTCTCGTGTAAGCGCACGAAATAAAGATATGATCTGCTGATTATTAGAGTTGAGTTCCGCATAAGGTGCATGCTGCATTGTGTGTGCATATTAATTTGATGAATAAATAGTTACTTAAATTATTTATCAAAATCTCCTACATTTTAATGAGTATTCACTGCCATTAGTATAATAAATGGAACAGTGGGATCATCTGATCCTGGTTCAGACAGTCCAAATCTCATGTGACCTTTTCATGTTAATCCTTTGCATAATTTTGAAGTGCAAAGTAAACTACAGACTAACTGTATTCATATTAAGATTGATGAAATTTTTTTTAATACCTTGCAATGTTTTCTTTTCCGAGATTGCTCAAGCCAATTTTGAATCACGACGACGGATGTCTCCATAATTAGCTACGTCGAATCCATTTTCATATTTCAATCTGTAATGGAAATAAAATAGGTGATTCAGTTGTAGAATTTACAGTAATTTAGAAGAATTAAATCCAAAGAGAACATAACATAGCTAGACTAACGAATTAGTCCAAAATGAAGAGCATTATTTCATCTCCATAAAAGAGAGCATTACTTACTGGTAAATACTGTGTAAAAAATTGTAGAAGATTTTTAAGTGTATGAATTTCACTCTATTTTACTGATATCTAATAACAGCTCATCTCTCTTAAACAAACACTGCGAAAAAATATTAAATCAGAGTATTTTCACTTAATGATAATTTTAAGCTTTGATAAATAATCAATGGTATAGAATTATTTCATGTTTAGTACTCTTTTAGAACATACATGGAAAACAAGACAGTATCAAAAACATGTAATAGAGCAACATCTATCTAATTTTTTTTTATAAGAAGAATACAGATGCTTAGAGTACAGATAAAATCTAGAATCTAGACGAATTATTCCCATCCCCAAAAGAAACAGATCTTAAAAATTGTTGGAAAAATATTATATCTAAAAAAAGGGTTAAAAAATATGTGTTACTCTCTAAAATCACAAATCAATAGTTCCCAAAATTCAAAGGCGGCAGGAGATTAGATTGATTTTCATGAAAGACTAAAACAAAAAAGAGGAATATATGAATTAGAATTACTAACCTGTTGTCTCTTATGATATCTATTTATCTCCTATTTATTCTAATTACAATTATTCTAGGATATGACATAGATCAACTGATCCATCTTACAAGAATATTTTGATGTGATTTGATAATTGGACGAATTGAATACGAGGAAGATCTAATTTGGGTAGGATCAATAGGATCAATAGCAGGGGAAACGAATCCAAATCCAGATGCATATGAAAGGGATTATTAGATTATTGCTCCTTGTATTTCTCAATCCAAAACAGCATATATGTATTATAATTGCACGGATGTCTCAGTAAAAGAATATAAAAATGTTGTTATAGAGAAATTTTGTTGGTCCAAATTCAATACTGGACTTTAGTACAATTATTTGTTCACTACACAAGATCTCTCTACTACTCACAGTATGTTTTCTCCTTTTAATTACCACTGGTCAATTACGGAAAGCCATTAAGAATTTAGACCACAAAAGGAAGTTTATAGAGATAAGCAAAATAAAAGATAATAAAAAAAGAGAAAAAGTAAGATGATAAACCTCCTAACATTTAAAAGAAAAGAAATTAAAAAACTTTGCAGCAGTGCCAGTGCATCTACCATCAAACATGGACATGTTAGCAGTACTGGTACAGTACCGTTATCTCCCTTTTGGGTTCACTATTTCGGAGAAAACTGAGCTTGACGCATCGTTTAGGATGTGACTGTCACCACCTCCATAACTAACATTCACACTGTTATCCCTAAAATGCCCCTTTATCACAGTCCCATGAACACTATTAATGCTGTTCTGATCCCGACCTGTAAGAGACACTGATGTCTCTTCAAGTTGAAGAGCATACTCTAAATTCCACAGCACGTCCCCCATTCCGGGTCGGTCCGATCCATGATCCGCTAAGCACTTCTCAGCTGTATCCCCATATTTCTTTAATGAAGCCGCACTAATTTTTCCTGACAAAGCAGGATCAACAATCTGAACCACCAGACCCTTTTTCTGCCATGACATCGCCCACTCGGCAATGCTGACTTGCTCCCTTGGCAGTGCTGGGTTCAAAGCGGGTCGGGCACAGAGCACTTCCAATAATACAACCCCAAAGGAGTACACATCGGATTTCTCAGTCAATTGTTGCCTCCTAAAATATTCTGGATCCAAGTACCCAAAACTGCCCTTCACTGCTGTGCTCACATGGGTTTGATTTTGATCCAAAGCAGGTCCAGTTTTAGACAACCCAAAATCTGCAACTTTAGCCACAAAATTCTCATCCAACAAAATATTTGTGGTCTTCACATCTCGGTGGATTATACTACAGGTTGCACCTGTGTGCAGGTAGTGCAAGCCTCTTGCTGCACCAATACATATCTCCAACCGTTGCCTCCAAGAGAGAGGTTTTAGATCCAAACCATATAAATGGCTCCTTAATGGGCCATTTGCCATGTATTCATACACCAATATCATCTCGGATCTTTCATTGCAATACCCAATTAAAGATACCAAATGACGGTGCCTGAGCTTGGAAAGCATTTGTATTTCAGTATGGAACTCAGCTAGACCTTGTTCTGACCTAGGGTTCCCCCTCTTGACAGCAATGCTTCTACCATCTTCTAGGGTTCCTTTGTAGACCTTACCGAACCCACCTACACCCAAAACTAGGGTTTCATCGAACTTGTTAGTGGCATACATTATCTCTTGAAATGTGAAAACCCGACCGAGATTTGTTGAGGCAAAAGAGATACAACTTGCTGAACCACTTCTGTTTGATAACATTGAGACCTTACTGCTCATTGTATGTGTGGTGCCACTGCCAATCAAAGGGAGAGGCAACCATGGATTGCTACAATTTAGTGCCTTTCTCTTACGAACTGTCAGACAGTAATATCTCAAAACCACCAAGGCTAACACCATGGCAAGTGATCCAAAAACAAGAGACACAATAAACTGGACCTGTTTCACATGTTTACGTGATACCGAGTCTGGTAAAATGTCATGTGCTGATAAAGTACCATCTAGGGCCATAAATTCATTGCTGATTTTCATTATCTCCAATCCATTCATAATTGCATTGCTAAAATCTGCCGTATTATCAGTCCCAATGCTAACAGTTAGTATGCTTGACCTGTTAGATGAGTTCGAGACGATATCTTTGTAATATGGCACTGAGAGGCCGCCTTTCAAAGAAGAGAGATCCAAGCTCTCAAGGGCCATGTCGTAATTCACGTACACATTGAAGACTAACATGTTGAGCGCCTCACTAACTATATCACAGAAGTGCATGCGAAGAAGGTATTGGAAGGTGGGGTCCACAGTGAAAACCCAAGTAATGTTAAAATTAGGGTCTGTTACATTTGGGTCTCCCATTGCTTCGGCTGTGGAGTAAACCAATGCAGGTGCAGCCTCAGTTGTGAGCCCACTTGGGTATTTAATTGTTAATGGGTCTACAGACACCTGCCACACACCAAGCTCATTCATGTCAGAAAATGAGTAAATTTTCATGCCACATTTTTTATTAGGAAAATGTTGAGGCTGAATTATTCTTATCCCATTGGCATGCCTTATAAGTACCTAAGCTAAAAGAGTTCTAGTAAAAATATGACAACATAGATATATCTATGGCACTACCAATTACATTACAAAAATATAAGGGTCACATTGCATGTTTGTGCACCGGTTGCAGGTGTTAAAATTCATCAAAGCCCAAAAATTCTGGATACTGGTAGGTACCATTGCAAGGCCATCCTGTTAACAAACCAAATAGTTGGCACATTTAAAGCGGCATGATGTTGGCACCAGTCAACACAATGTCCCAACTTTTGCAAATAGTTGTACCTTTACTGCAGAGCTATTAATATAGAGGTAAGCCAAGTCATTCTCCCAGTACCGGTCGAGCGAATCATTCAATGAAGTAATCACAGGACCTCCCATGTTTAACCTGTACATTGTCTCAAGCCCAAGACCTGACAACCCGGTAAAAGATGCACTTGGTACTGTAATAGCCACATCATCAATTAACGAATCGGGTATAGATACAATCTCAATTGCATTAATGAAAGAAACTGATCCATTTGACGGTACAAAGATTAAAGAGAGCAAATTGGAAGTCACATTAATTAAGAATTCCTTAAATAGGAAGGAATGATCAGAATTTTTGAATGTGAAGTTGTTCATTAGCACAAAATCATCAGTTAACACAGTCAATGGTGCTGAGAGGAGATCATGGGTTGAATTAGGTAACGGGTGGAAGTGTAAGCGGATCCAATGTCGGCCTGGTTGGTGGATACTGAACTGGTAATATGCAGTTTGTGTGAACAATCTGAGAGATTGGTATAGAGGAGAAGGGAGAGATGAATTTGAATTGGGGTTAGAAACCACAAAAGACGAATCTTTTAAAGTTTTCAGAGAGAAATTCGGTCGGTTCGGTGAATCAGGGATGAATAATTTGCCTTGAAATGAGATGCTTTGTGTAGAGCCACAAGAAATGAGATGATTATCTGTAGGAGAAAATGCTGAAAAGATGAGAGGAAATCTTGCACAAATTAGTAGAAAAAGGCCAATCAAAAGTTCCATCTTTGACAGATTGAGAAATTTTAGAGGGATATATTGTCAAAATACGGCGTTGTTGATAGTTCCTGATTTCAAAGAAGTGTGAAAAGGAATTCAAATTATTCAGAAAAGAAACGCTAGAACATCATAATTTATTGGCATTTGGAAGGAATTTCTCGTACAAACTAGAGAGTAACTTACGAAATGTTAATGCCCTCAGTTGAGGAATTTTAAAATGGGAAAACGAAGAGAGAACACTAGAACATGGAATTGCTTGAGGAAGAGAGGAAGAGATACTTTACAAGCTCATGCTCTCAGAAAAAAAAGAATGTTTAAAGTATAATTATAATTTACAAACAATTGCATTCGCATTTGCAAGAGAAAGAAAAGGAAGAGATACTTTACAAGCTGGCAGATTGTTCAGTTGGAAGGAAAGCACAACTTGACGAATCGAGGGGACTGGGGACCCCATTCAATTTATTTCACCATTTAAATCTCTCTCCCTCTTGCCTCTCTTGCCAGAAATGGAAGAGATATGGTATGGAGATAATTGGCAATGAGCTGGTTGTGTCCCCATTGTGTCACTGCAGAGTACACTGTAGAGTGTGTTTTGTCGTATCTGCACGCGCGCGCGCGTGTAAATGGGATGCGAGAGAGAGAGAGAGAGAGAGAGAGAGAGAGAGAGAGAGACATTGAATCCATCCATGGAAAAAGATTGAACGGTGAGATCTGGGCCGTCCAATTGACTGATGCGGCGTAGAATAAAACCATGTGAGGTGATGATACCCTGTTTGTTACAGGTTCTCTGTAGTTGGGTCATATTATATAAGATATATTATCTTTTTGTTTTTGTTTTTGTTTCTTTGCAAATCAACCCACTTATTTTTCACTATTGTGAGAACTCGAGATTCTTTGATTTATACCCTTACTCCGAATAAAAGGAGCTAAGATATTTTAAAGATTTATAATTTATCCGTTTTTTTTATCTAATCATAAAAATAATATTTTTTATATGAAAAATTATATGTTCGAAATTTAAATAAAATTTTTGTTATGAATATTTAAAAGTTATGAAAATTTAAATCAACACCACCGATTTATTTTCTGATGTTTCACTTTTGCTGGCCCAATTAGCTTTGTTATAAATGATGAGTCATCTTTTAAAATAGTATACACCTGTACCGTTTTGAAAACACAGGCCTTCTATTTATGGGTGCTGATCCTGTCAAGTATTATTTGATAATTTTGATAATGAAATTTTAAATAATTTTAAAATAAAAGTTCAAAATTTTAAAAATTAAAAAGTTTATAAATATATTTTTTTAACTTATAAATTGATGGTGTTTCTTAGTTTCATATATGGGACTTGAAACACAATCAATCTATAAATTCAAGAATATATTCATAATTTTTTCTATTTTTAAAATTTATTTTAAATTTATTTAAAAAATAATTATTAAGATTATCAAATTAATAATTATTAATAGATCTCTTTCTCTATTTATTTTTATTGTATAGACTTAAAGAGATGGAGGCCTAGATAAGAATTAAAAATTATAAAAACAGTGCAATGGCTACACTGAGTAAACCCAATCAGGTTGGTTTTCAGCCCATTAACAAAATTTAAGCCTAATTATATTCATATAACATATGGGGCCCGGAATAACATCCATAACCCAAAAAATCTACAAAACCACACAAAAACATCCACGTCATCATCTCCCCGCGCCCGCCTCGTCCTTTTTTTTTTTTTTTTTTTTCCTGAGATAGATTCTCAGCCTAACAGTAACAGATCAAACACAAACACTGAGAGAAGTGATAACTTCCACCTCTCTCCAATGCCTCCGGCCGTACTCGCCGCTCTCTCCGGCGGCGCCTCGGCCATGTCGCACGGGAAGCACCTCTTCTCGGCTCCTCCTTCCAATCCCTCCTTCAACGACCCTCTCCCTTCCCCTCTCTCTCCTATCTCTCTTCCCAAACCCCCAACCAGGAGAGCCTCAAACCCCAAATCCAACACAGAACGCAGCTTTCGGTTCCTCAGCCTACGCAACCACAGCCGTAAATCCATTAATCCGACTTCCCCTAAGGTTGGGGATCCATCTGAGGCGGGCCCCTCCGGCATGTCATTCCGCTTTCGCAGTCCTAAATCTAAATCTAAATCCCAAAGCCCTAACCCTAACCCTAACGAGAGAAGCCCGAAAAGCGCTGCCTTTAAGATACCCCACCTCAGGACCCGCTATCACAAGCCTGTTTGCCCAAGAGATGAGCCTGTTGTTCTCTCCAAGGAGGAAACGACAGGTGGTGACCGGTCGGTAATAGTGGGTCGTTCTGGCGTGTCGTACCGGCTTCCCGATGCACCCTTTGAGTTTCAATTCTCTTACTCAGAGACGCCGCGTGTCGCTCCTATAGCAATCCGTGAACCTGCATTTTTACCATTTGCGCCCCCCTCAATGCCTCGGCCATGGACAGGTAATTGCCCAATAAGCTCTGAACCGTAGCTAAGAATCCATATATTCTTATATCTAAAAAAACCATGTGTATTTTGCATCCTGCAGTAACTTAATGAGTTGGTGTTTGGCACAAAAAAAGAAGAAGAAGGGAACAACTTATTGAGTTGATAAAATCTATTCCTTTTTCATTAATAGTTGTAAGCAAAATTGTGTACCAGGGAAGGCTCCTTTGCTGTCTAAGAAGGAGAAACAAATGAAGAAAGGGAGAAAGATAAGTCTTGTGGAGCCTCTGGGAGTTGGGGGCAGCTTGGCAGAGGTGACTGAGTCAGGTTTGGTGAGAGAGGTGAGAGGAAAGAAGGGTTTGAGTGCACACTTGAGGTTGGGTTTGTGTAAAGTTGTGGATGATAGGAGCAGAGAAGAGATTTTGGGGGAGCCATTGTCTCGGTTCGAGATTAATAAGCTTGTCAAACCACACTTGTCACACAACAGACAAGTTAACCTTGGTGCGGTTTTATACTTCTATGTGTGAGATTATTACCATTTTGCAATTCAGACCAGTTCTGTCTAAACCCATATCAGTTCAAATTATGCAACCTATTAAAATATCTTAAACTAAATGTTACTGAAGAATTAGTGCAGTGCACTTAAGTAAATTTACCGCCCGTATGTAATTAAGCAAGTTAATTATGCCAGTCTTTTGGTCGAAATTGGTACAAGCATAACGATTCATGTTCTTCTGGTAATCTGTAAGTACCTTTAAGTATCCTCAATATCCATAAATTCATAATTACAACCCATTACACCTAGTGAAAACCTCAATTGTTCAATCATGTCTTCATTAAGCCTAAATGCAACCCATTTATATGTGATTGACCCTTTGGAATTCTGTTTTGGTTTTGCCTTGATTAACCCAATTTACCTGATCTTCACTTCGATTATAAAAATAAGTACAAAATAAAACGGTGAATATACAGAAAATAGCCAATATCTGATTGAACTGGTATGTTGGGAAACTGTTTACCTGCTACAGCTGAGCAAACTGGGGCTAACATCTGATAGGTGGATCCAGGCATGCTTATGATTTTTGTTTGATAAAACTAATAGATAGATGCATAAGCAGTTTACTGATTCAGGCGGTATGTACCTTTACTGTACCTAGCAGATACCATGTACCATTACTGGTAGGGAAAATTGTCTTTTCTCGAATTTGCCATGCAATTTCAAACTCACAAATCACAATTACCCTATGAACAATGAAACGAGAAAAAAGGGAGACCTTATAATTTGATGCTTAGAGCTGACTGGTATGCTGCTGACAGGAAGGGATGGGTTGACACATAACATGTTGGAATTGGTACATTGCCATTGGAGAAGAGATGAAATTTGCAAAGTCAGATGCCGTGGTGTACCAACTATTGACATGGACAACATTTGCCGTTGCCTTGAGGTGTTTTTTTTTTGTTTTACATTGGAGTTTTTTCTTTCTTTCTTTCTTCCATATGACTTACATTAGTAGTTCATTCTAAAAAAATGTCAGGAAAAAACCGGGGGAAAAGTTGTACACAGAGTGGGGGGGATCGTGTTTCTTTTCAGGGGGAGGTATTATGATCCACGTACCCGACCAAGGTACCCAACAATGCTCTGGAAGCCAGCTGCACCAGTCTATCCCAAACTCATTCAAGAGGTGCCAGAAGGGTTGACAAGAGAAGAGGCGACTGAGATGAGAGAAAAAGGAGAGAATTTACTACCAATTTGTAAATTAGGTAAAATTGTTGGAAAATGTTTAAAACTTCCATTTGTGTTGGAATTTGGAAATATTAAAGAAGCCAAAAGGAAGAAGAAAAACAAAAAAAGGAGGTTGAAGATTGTCACAGTGATTAGTTCCAACTTCCAAGGTTTCTTTTATCTTCTTGGATAGTTTATATTTTGTTGTTGTTCTTTTAATTGTTTTTTTCAGCAAAGAATGGGATATACATAAACCTTGTCAAAGATGTAAGAGATGCATTCGAGGTAAATGAATTGGTGAAAATTGATTGTGAGGGAATGGAGCCAAGTGATTACAAGAAATTAGGAGCAAAACTCAAGGTTAGCACGAAGCACTATATGCATCTCTCTCTCTACTACCAATACAGGCTGAAAAATGTGAAATTAGCGATATCACTTCTCTGTTGAAACAATGAAAAAAGAAAATACATATACTAGCAGTACGTGCTGAAACCAAAGCACCTCGAACCTCTCTCACAACACCCCTTTTGAATAAATAATCGACCACTAACTGTAAATCCTATAGATCTAACAAACCGTAGCACTAAGCACTCTCTATTTCTCTATTTTGTCTTTCTCAAAATTTTCCACCTTAAAACCATCAAATTAACATGCATGGCCCTTCAAAAATGAAATAGAAGTGAAAATTAATCATTGAATTTCTAATAACCTCTTTTTTGTTTGTTTTTTAAGGAGCTGGTGCCTTGTGTATTATTATCGTTTGATAAGGCACAGATATTGATTTATAGAGGCAAAGGATGGAAATCTCAGTATCCATCATTTAAGCTTAAATTTGAAACGAATGGACGTAATCTTCAATCTGATCCAAGCATTTCAGGTTTGTCTTGTTATGATCTGCTTTATAAACTAGAAATGAAAATGGATTTAGATCAACTTTGTTAAAAAATCTTCATTGTAAACAAGTCGACTGAGCATATTAACAATAGAAAGCTAGGATTCTCTATCCAATAATTACTCTTCTTTGAACTCGGCATTAGTCTTTCAAGCACACAGTTTTAGAATTTAGAGAGAAGTTCACACTTTCTTGTGTTTACGCAGATTCACGAAGTACTAACACCACTGATACAAGCACAGGTCAAGTGATGGTCAAAAAATCTATGAGCCCTAAAATGCTCTCTCTATGGAGAAATGCTGTTGATTCATCAAAAGCACTACTTCTTGACAAGTTAGAATTGGATCTATGCCCGGATTCGCTTCTTAAACGGGTCGAGGAATTTGAATATGCTTCTCAGGCCATGGAGCACTCCTACCCCGCTTTAATCGTCACGGATAAAGAAGAGGATGGTAAAGCAAAGTTAGACATGGTCGATGACCAAGATGAAGAACAAGGGAAGAAAACCATAACATGCGATGATGAAGATAATTTAGGAAGGGAACCTAATGACACGGTACCATTTGGTTGTTTGCCTATTGATCTAATTGTTAGCAAGCTAGGTCAGATGTGATTGATTGTATATAAGGATTTCACAATTCAAGGGTGTATATACATGTTTTTATGCTGAATTTTATTAGAGAAAATCTATAGTAATGTTCATTCTTTGTTCGTTAGTTTTGTTATTGTTTTTTTCTTAGGCCAACTGTACACTCATAAATTCCATTGTAGCCTTAGAAAACCAGAGAAAGGTAAACAAAGGACAATTTTGTCATCTGGAGAGGAAATGACAGGATTATACAAGGACTCTCCTTTAATTGGAGACTTGTGGGATATTTTTGAGGTTTCTCTAGAAGGTATTAACACAATCTAATAATCAATTTTAATTGTTTTTGACATAAATAGGTTGAAGCATAATTTCTATGGATATTTTTCATGTTTGCATATACATGTGCGAAACCATTAAATTGTACCACATGTAGTGATTCATTCCCAATTTTCTTTATTTGGTAGAAATGCAAACCCATTAAAAAGAACACTATTTTATGGTTCCTCTTCAAAGTTCCTTCCATCTTTTAACTGAAATTTAGATGTGGACATGGAGGAACCGTAATGTAATGTGGCTTTCTTTAGAGGAACCACAATAATTTTTTGCCATCTCTGTAATTTTAGCTACAATCAGACTCTTTGTATGAATTTGGGTTTTTCTACAAAAAGAAATAATCTTTTTTTCCTGACTATTTTTGTGAATGGCACGCTGATTGGTACATTAGTGTTCATCTTTGTTAATGTGAAAAGATGTACAAATAAAAATAAAAACTTAAAAGTAAAATAATTATTTTTGTAATCTATATTTGATAAACATATGCACAATTATTTGTATATGATTGTAAAAATAACTACTTAAATTTATAACACATAATAGCTAACTTTATACGCATATTATGCCAAATTACAAAGGGACGCAAATACATTGCCCTCAGCATTGGCCTTCTATTTCATCCACTATTTATTGCTTTTTAAGGATCTCCTTTTGTCGGCTTTAGGTGGGACGACATGTGGTCGACAATATTGAGAGCAATATATTTTTCCATTACAATAGAGCTAGCTTTATGAGTATATGCAAGTCATTTTTAACAACACAACAGTGATAAAATCAATAGTCTCTGCGTGAGAGGTTATAGGTCTAAAATCCAAATGAAAAATTATTCTTTATAAACATTTAAATTTAAGCGACTTAACCTTTATCTTTTATCTAAAAAAAAAAACAACTCAAAAGTGGCATTTGCATGCATGCCCATTGCCAAATAGAAGGAAGATAGAGAATACCAAAAGGAAAAAGGAAAAAAGGAAAAAGGAAAAGAAAAGAAAAAGGAAAAAGTAAAAAAGATTTTTTAATTATTTGTCTTTTTTCCTTGATCTTAATTCTTAAGGAACTATCGCAGCCCCTATAGGCTATATGTAAAGAACATACTTCATTTCAATTTAAGTTGGTGGAATTTATATAGTAAAAAAGAAGTATGAATGAGAATAAATTATTCAACGGAAATATTCAAACACTTTAAAAATCACATGGTGGGACACACGTTTTCTTTAACATATGCACAATTATTTTTAAAAATCACATTATCTACTAAGAAAGTAAAATTAAGCATCGTTTGTCATGAGACACACGTTTTCTTTAAAGTATGGTGGGACTTAGAGGCCATTTTGTCTAATAAAAGTACTAAAGAGATAACAAGTCATCATCATTTCATAACTAATCTATGCATTTTTCTAGAATAAGAGAGAAAAATTAATCCTACAATTTAATTATTAATTAATTGAATAAGACAGAATGTCAAATGGATGTCTAACTATCTGACTAATGTATTAAATATAGGGTGGGGATATCTTAATAACTATATACTTCGACGATATTGACAACAGATTTTTAAATAATTTCAAAAAAAATCTTAAAAATAGAAAAAAAATTATAAATATATTATTCAACTTATAGATTAATTATCTTTCAAATTTCATATAATTCGAGTATTATTTGGTACCTCATCAAAGACCATTAAATTCTATGACATTTACAACGGTCCATATTTAATGACTTTGATGAAATATTAAATGACTCTTAAATTATATGAAAATTTAGAACACGATCAATCTATAAGTTAAAAAATATGTTTGTCGATTTTTTTTTATTTTTTGAAAATTTATAAAAATTATTTAAAAATTGATTGACAAGATTGTCAAGATAATAGTTATCAATGGATCTCCTCTCTTAAATATATACAGGCTTATTAATTAATCAAACATTAAAAGTAAGTAATTACCTAGGTATTATGCCAATAACATCAGATTTTTTCCTGATTCCTTAATTGCAATCACTTCATTTGATAGGCATATTGGATAAATTTGATTTTGAATTGAAGCAACATACTTAATTAGGACGTCAACAAGAAATGTCCCTCTGTTTAAGCTTATTTGAATGAAAGGATGTAAGCAATAAATGTTTCAAACCTCCAGATTTAGCAATTTTAGGTATTATATGATGATAAAAAGGTGGTTGAGGATTTATTGATAAAATGATAAATTTGACAATTTAACAATGAATTTTTAAATAAATTAGAAAAAAACTTAAATATAATAAAATGTTTATAGATATTGTTGAATTTAGATTGATTATATTTTAAATATCATACAATTTAAGTATCATTTAATATTTCATCAAAGACTATTAGGTTTAGATCATTGTAAGTTTGAAGACTTTTGCTGAACGGTATAACTTGCATGAAATAATATATTTTTTTATGTATATAATATACATATAGAATATAATTTACATTTCAATATTTGATGTTAGAAGTTAAATTTATTTTTAATATTTGTCCAAATTGTAAAGCTAATCCATTCTTAATGGTTCTCCATCCTAAAAAGAAACAAAAATAGATAAGGAAGAGTAGAAAACAACTTATAGAAATCTCTACAAAACAGTATTTAATTAATCTTATCAAAGACATCCTAATCAATGATGTTGCCTAAAGATTTCCCTTCAACAAAGAATAAAGGAAAGAGGAATGATAATTCTTGTTCAAAAATTCCGTTCAGATTTCGTCCAATATATGTGGGATTATTTTTTTCTCTGTAAAAGTCACACAAACTTCACTAAAAATAATTTATATTGAATACAAATTATTAGTCACATACAAACAGCTGAATTGCACTTTAGTCAACAAAATCATCAAATTTCTAAGCAATCACATCAATGCTTATGTACATAGAATATGTTTGGATGATTGAGAAATAGCATTAATGTAAGTTAGTAGACTATTTCGGATACTGATCCATTTTTGGATGGATAAACAATTGTTTAGAATAACCTCTAATCATGCTATTTTGCTATTTCTATCAAATATTAAGATAACAACTATTTCAAAAAATTAAATTAGCATACATACCTCACTAATCTCACCATTTTATCAAACTTTTTCCTTTTTCCAAAAACCTACTTGCATGAAGGAAACTAGTAAGTTATTTTTTTCCTCTTTTTTGATCATCATGCTATTATCGACCTTTCAAGAAATTCAAATTCTACCACATGTCGATACACATTTTACCATCATTAATCACATGTATTTCGCTCAATTACAATTTAGTCAACAAAATCATCAAATTTCTAAGCAATCACATCAATGCTTATGTACATAGAATATGTTTGGATAATTGAGAAATAGCATTAATTTGAGGAGGTTAGCAGACTATTTCAGACATTTGTTTAGAATAATCGCTAATTGTACTATTTTGCTGTTTCTATAAAATATTAAATTAGCAATTATTTAAAAAAAAATAGATTAACATGCTAACCTCACTAATTGCACTCTAATTAAACATACCCATAATTTCTTGCTAAGCTCTATTTTCTTTTTGTAAGAAACTTCATGTGTGCACTTCTATAATAATAATCATCCACTTGTACTTGTTAACAATATTATCACCCATAATATTAAGTTTCAAAACATTTAATATCATTTAATTTAATCATATTTATTCTTATTAATATATTGTTTGACAAGTCAAATCCTTTTGTTTCTATCCATTTCCCTTTCTTTCAGCTATCATTGATCAGTTGAGGTTTCATGTCTCCATCTTAATTAATCCTCTAATTAATTGGTCAGAAGGATCATTGTGAAGTTTCAATGCTCAAATTAATTGGTCAAAGAACATTGTTATGCAAAATTACTTAAGCCTTGCGCAATTATATAAATAGACTAGCTAAAGTATACAATATATATTTGAGAAATGTATGTTTTTAGTCATTGAATTATGTATTGTAAGTATTTGATATAATTAAGTGCCCGAACTATTAGTTCTATTCAATTAAGCCCCCTCAATTAACGGATTTTATTCAATTTGACCCTCTGTCAATTATTTCATTCTCTTGACGAGGCGTGTCTTTAATGATTTAGCCTGTCAATAGGCCGGGTTAGGTCGGTATTATTTTATTATTATTTTTGTCTCAACCTGACCCGACTCAATTGAACTCGGGTCAAAATTCTTTGACCCATACCCGACCGATCCAAGCCAAGCAATTTGATTAAGCATTAATGATTATTTTTTTTATAGTTTTATGTAATTTAATCTTAATTACTATATAATTAATCTTAATTATTATATAAATAAACTTTAATTAGTGCAGATTTTCAAAATTAAGCCTAAAAAGCACAATTATTCACGTCGACCCGAGACAAGTAAAAATTCTTAATCCATATCCGATCCATTTTCTCTTAAATCATTTAGAATCGGGTCAAGTTGACCCATCAGATTGAATCAAGAATTGACACCCCCAATTTAGCCTCTTCTTCATCTCTCCTTTCTTGCATGTAATGAAAATGTTTTTATTAGCACACAGAGAAATGAAATAGATGATGATGTATAGTTGACAATGAGCATTGATTAAACCACCAATCTTTCCAGAAACTAATATTGAGGTCATTACTGGCCATATAGGATAAGCTAATTTCACCTAAATGATGAAACCTTCTGAACTCTCTTCAAAAAAGTGATAAAGACTTTTCACCACTATCATGAGAAAATTGATTTTTTAAGCTTCCTCACCTGTGTATATATCTCAGTTTTCCATTTTGTCAGATATTTTAAAATAATTGAAGTGTGCACCAATCTATAATTACTCACTGACATAATTAAATAAAGAGGAGTGATAATTGTATATCTTATATGTACGCAAATGTATTTATATTTCTTTCATAATTATTTATATAATGATAAAAATATTTATATATTATATTAGTAGAATTAAAAGTTATATAAGTTATATTTTTACTTGTGTAACAAAGTTTTTTAACTTGAATTTTTCTATAATTATTTGGGAAAGAAAAAGTGATAAATATTTTTTATATTAACTATAAACACTTACAAATTCAGATATAAATAAATCATTCATTTAATATAAATTTAGTGTGCAGAAAGAGTGCAAAATATGAATTTTTCTCTTAAATAAATAATCCATAATTAACTTGCTGCATGCGCGCTACCATGTTTTAGGAAATTTAATTTAATTTTACTGGGAGATCTAAACCATTTTCCCTAATGATATTCCTCACTTTTTAATTTTATAATGAGATCCACCTAAACCAATACCACTTGTGCTAAACGACCAACAAACTAAACGTGTACACAGTTTTTAAGGTGAAAAAGAACATCCAAGAAATTACAAAAGCAAAAGAGAAAAGAAATGGGAAGGAGAAAGGTGTATGATGATGCCTCATAATTTAGGATTAATTTGTTAACTATAAAGATTAAACCCACTAATCATCCTAGGAGTAGGAGAGCTTCAATAATATGCTATATTAAGGTTCTTCTGCGGTTCATGTCATGTAATCAACCGTGTAGCATTGTTGGGGAGTTTTTAGTAATGTCAAGGATTCGAAAATAATTTGACCAAGTCTAAAATTCGTAATTCAGATTTCTTATAATTTTAGAGGAGTTTACTTTCTTATAGTTCATAAAAATATCTCAAGTTCTCTCATGCATTAGAAAGTAGATAAGTTTTGTGAATAGTTTGGAAATAATTCATAAAATTAATCAAATTTGCGAATAATTTCAAAAAGTTCGGAAAAAGTTCGGAAATTCATTTGATGCATCTACTCATTCGGAAATTCATTTGTGAATTATTCATAAATGTTTTTACTATAATTCTCCTTCAATTTACTGTCGTTTAACAATGATAAAGTTTTTTTACAGTTTAATGTGAAGAATAAAAAAAGACACAATTACCTTCCGAAAGTACATAATACAGATAATAAAAAATCAAAGCCAATGTATAAACAAATATGTACAAACAATTTTCTTTCATATTAAAATAGCTCTCAAAATCATGATAGCTGTAGGCTATGTTATCATATTTTAATAAATTAATTTTTATAACTGATATTGCAGGTTCGATGCTAATTGATGTCATATGTATTAATTAGTGCAATTAAGAGACAAGATAAAGTCAAATTTTCTGCTATATCACTATTTAATTGAAAACAGCTTTGAAAGCAAAATTACATATAAAATTATGTACATAAACAGCATTTGATCTTACCATGTGTTATATCAACAATTACATATTATATGTACACATATTATGTCTAAATTAGTAAAACATAATTCTAAAGTTTTATTTGCCATGATTCTTAAAATAGTAAATGTTAGCTAACTAATTGTGTATGCACTCTAGCCTCTTCATTTGCAAGTACTACAGAGTGTAAAATGCAATTCTCACTGCATGCAAATCATGTAACAAAAATAATTAACTAACTACTGATAATGTTACTGCTTCTGTTAAATACAGATCATGAACAAAAAAAGCAAAATAACTAATTGCTAAAAAAAGTAACAGTGCCAACAATTGGTGTTGATGAGCAATGTGAAAGTAAGCCTATGATACATATAAAAAAAATGGAGCTGATATATATATATCATTGATATTGTAATTAATATCAACTTTGTTATTTATATATATATTATCATCGATTTTATTATATAATTTATTTATATAATATTTTTAATATTCAACTTAAATGAGTTATTATATAGATCAGTGGAAATGAGTTGAATAATAAAAATATTATATAAAATAAGTTATATAATAAAATCATTAATATAAATAATAATTCATTTTATATAAATATTAAAATCAGTATCGACTAATATCTCTCAAATATTTATCAAAAAAAATGTTTTAGCTGAGTGTGAAACTTTTTTCTCAACATATTCCCAGATAAGAGGTACATTTGCCAAAAGAATTCAAAACGTTATATTTGATTTTCTTGTTACATGCAATGCTACAATTCTGACCATTAATTGTCGGTCCAGTATGGAGGAAGTGATATAAAAGTCAAAGACTGCATTTATGTGGTCAATTGACCATGTGGCTGCATAGTGCATGCCATCACCAATCTAGTCCTAGATATATGGTTCAAATATATATTTTTGAAAAAGTGATAATTGTGTCCCCTACTTATATTTTTATTTATATTTTTTCAAAAAATATTTATATTTAATGATAAAATTATTTATATTTTATATTATTAAATTTAAAAATTATATAAATTATATTTATACTTATATAACAAAAAAATTAATTTCAATTTTTTTATAATTATTTAGAAAAAAAATAATAAATATTTTTCTATACTAACTATAAATATTTATAAATTTAAATATAAATAAATTATTTATTTAATATAAATATTTTTTATATATAAATATAAAATATAAAATGTAAAGATAATTTTTTTAAACAGATGTGTCGTAATTTGCTTTTGTTTCAAAAAGCACGGATAAACATAACAGAGTTGCATGTGTCATAAGTTTGTGGAACACTTTTTCTTTGGACAAGAGACTACTAATTAAATCCAAAGTAAAAAGTAAATTCCAAAGAAGCTCTAACGTACCTAATTAGTAAATAATGCCTTGGAAATCCTCTCTTATGACCTTTATTTACTGTTCGTTCCTTTTCAAAAGAAAAAGAAAAAGAAAAGAGAAAATTATATATATACCCTTCGAAACTTTTGTTATTAGATATTTTTTTAATTTTGTTTTTATACACTAAAATTTAGTTTCTTATAATCTTCTCCATCAACCATTTCAAATATTTTATTGTTGTTAACAAAATTAAGTATTTCTTATTTTAAATATGAATTGACTATAATGCCTTTATAGTAAAATATGAAAAAGTTATAATCATCTATTCCTTTCTTCTGTTATTTCCCCTATCGTATAGATAAAACTTGAAATTGGTACGTACATATAAAATCTGAGACAATACTTAAAAGAAGAGAGGAAGAGATTAAAATATAAAAACACCAACATATTTTTTATATAACAGAGGACAAATATTTTTCATAGAAAAGGAGAAAGTTAGAAATAAGGCAACTGAAACAACGGAAGGATATGTCATGTTTGTTTTCAATGAAGTTTGTCGTGTTTAACTTTAAAAAAAAATTTGAAGTTCGTAATTTTGTTTTGAATTTTCAGTAATCAATTTTTTTAATCATATCAAATAATGATAAATGGATAATGATTGCTTTGGTTTTAAAACTTATTCCTAATTTCAATAAGAAAATACTTTTATCATTTGATTTAAAAAAAAAAACTCTCATGTACCATTGCATAACTCTGATAAAATTGTTATGAACTATTTAATAGAAAAATTACTGTATGGAAGTAATTTTCTAATTTTAATGTTTGATAATATATGTGTACTTGTACGAATTAATATGAACTATTATTATTATTATTATTATTATTATTATTATTATTATTATTAGAGGTGGGCTGAAATGCAACGTATTACATGGATGAAATCATGCAACAATTTTATATCTCGAGTTTGAAGTTTAAATTGACTGATCTGAGACACTCGATATAATCTCTATATCAAAATCTTATGAAATATCAAATTTTATATTTTTTAGAATTTTTTTACTAGTTATTTGGATGGGAAGAAAATTATTATTATTGGATGACCCAAATTTCTTAAAACAAGTGATTTTCTTCACGTCCAAAAAAATAGTAAAAAAATTCTAAAAAATATAAAATTTCATATTTCACAAGATTTTGATATAGAGATTATATTGAGCGCTCGGATCGGTCAATTTTAACTCCAAACTCGAGATATAAAGCTGTTACATGATTTCATCCATACAACACATTGCATTTTAATCCACCCCTTATTATCATTATTATGTTTGTAACTTTAAGAGCAAACTTGAACAAGCAGCATGGTACTCCACATATTTTGTCTCCTTCCTTGACTCCAAACAGTGATATTTCATGCCACCTACCTATAAATATACACCAAGACCCTGGTCCATAGGGAACCAACCAAACCAGAGAGAAGCCTTGAGAAATCAACACACTGAGATATCTAAATTACAAAATGGTGCTTTCCAAGCAGCTAATCTTTGCTTTAGCTCTTGTGTGTTTTGTTTTGCCTTCTACTCTCTGTGATCTTGAGGTTGGTTTCTATAACAGCAGTTGCCCCACGGCCGAGTCGCTGGTACAACAAGCCGTGGCGGCCGCCTTTGCCAACAACACCGGTGTAGCCGCTGGTCTTATCCGCTTGCATTTCCATGATTGTTTCGTCAGGGTATGTTTTTATGTGTCTCAATTGATCTTGTCATATTATATATATACCTATACATCTCTCTTCTGGCTATATATTATTTTGAGCTTACATTTCCTAGGATTTTCTTTGATTTTTCTACACTAGCGGTACTTATATATTTCAAATATTGAATGGTATCTGTGATTTATGAAAGTAATTAGTAGTAGTATGTTAAATACCAACGATTTTTTTTTTCAGTAATGAAAGACCTGTTCATGTTCATTTCTAGATAAGTATATATATATATATATAACTAGATATATATATGCAACTTTCTTCATTTTGTTTATGTACTATGTGGTATTATATAATTGTAAATATGTACAGTAATCAGTAATTTATCTCTTTGGCCATGAACCACTTTTGATTTTGAGTTTACCTGTTTCTGAAGATCTTTTTTTTTCCCATTTATGGTCAAACACACCATATTAATTTTTCAAAAAATTATAAACAAAGAAAGGATGAAAAGGACAAAGAGGAAACCAAAAAATAAATTAATAAACAAATTAAAGCATACCGAAAGGCCTTATATACCTAATAAAGATAGCAAAGCCATGTCTATATTATATTGTCGGAATCTTTGTTTTCCTTATCCTAATTGGGAAAAACCTATCAACATTCAAGAAAACAAAAGGTAAAAGAAGTTCTTAAATACTAACAAATTAATAATGGCACCAATAATTTTGCAGACCCCCCCCCCCCCCCCCCGTCTACTTGCTTCTCATTATTTTTTGGCACCTTGTGCTGAGTTTTGGAAGTATGGACCACTTGTGTGTCCATTTTATGAAAAATTAGCCATCTAAAAGAACAACACTTAGAATTCGGTGTCAACTAAGTTAATAGAAATTTTGGAAAAAAAAATGCATTTATATATATACTGGACTTCTGTGCGAAAAAAGTGCTTATCATGGATCTGAATTCCATTACGCATATGGACTAAGGCATATAAATTCTTGATCCTCTGCCATGATCTTCATCAGTTTTGCAAAATCTAGGGTCAAGCTATTTTCTTATTTTCATGGGACTAAAGGGGAAAATGGTAGCATTAGTTAGACACAGTTATGTTAGACAACAAGATGGATACAATCAACACATACAAATAATTCATACATCCAAATAAAGTAAAAGGATTTTAATTCAACACCTCAGCGGGAAGTGGAAAATATCTTTTTTTTTTTTTAATTGGCAAGTGGAATATTAAAGGTCCGTGTATCAGTTTATCTACTAATTAAGTGGTGCCAACCATTTATTTGCAACCACACATATATACAAATATCTTTTGTGTATGTTCTCCACAAGAAGTTCTCATCAACTAATTAGTCTTTGTATAGACAAATTAATGCTTGCATGAAAAAATAAATTAATTAGAGTTTTTTTTTAAACTGTTGAAATATCATCAATTTCTTTTTAATACATATCCAATATAACATCCATACCTCCAAACCGTAGCAAGCTAAAGAGCTTTGTTTGAATCGTAATATTTTATGATGAGCGTTATAGTTTTTCTTAAGTAACTCTTTGTAGTCTTTTATCAATGTTGATTTTATCAAACCCCATGTAGGGATGCGACGGATCGGTCTTGATTAATTCGACAGCAAACAACACAGCCGAGAAGGACGCACCCGCAAACAACCCCAGTTTGCATGGTTTCGACATCATTGATACTGCCAAGTCAGCAATCGAGGCTGTATGCCCACAAACCGTCTCTTGTGCTGACATTCTCGCATTTGCAGCCCGGGACAGCATTGCTCTTACTGGAAACATAACATACCAGGTAAAATATCATACCAGTAACTAGTTTCACATGAGGGTACCAATATCAATAATAGTTATGATGATGGATATATATATATGCATCTTTCATAGTATAAACATCAAGTTTACCAATAAATTGATGTAAAATTGTCAGTAAAAGATGCAAACACAAAAGTGGTCCTGATTAAGCTTTACTGCTGTACCAGGTACCATCAGGCCGACGCGACGGTACCATATCCAATGCCACTGAAGCCGGTAACAATCTCCCTAGGCCAACCTTCAATGCCACCCAGCTCATCAACAACTTCGCGGCAAAAAATCTGACTGCTGAAGAAATGGTCATTCTTTCTGGGGCCCACACGGTCGGCGTCTCACACTGTAATTCCTTTAAAAACCGGCTCTACGACAGCAACAACAACAGCCAAGTGGACCCCACTCTGAGCTCGGCTTACGCAACACTACTACAGAGCCTGTGCCCATCAAATAACGATCGGTTCACACCGATTACAACCGCACTTGATATATCTACCCCGACGACCCTCGATAACAATTACTACATTGGACTTCAGTTGACCCTTGGATTGCTGACCTCTGATCAAGCATTACTGACGAATGCAACTCTAAATGCATCGGTGAATAGCTTCGCGAGCAACCAGACTCTCTGGCAGGAGAAATTCATCAATGCTATGATCAAAATGGGACAGATTGAGGTCATGACAGGAACCCAAGGGGAGATCAGGCTCAATTGCAGCGTGGTTAACAGTGCCAGTAGTGCTGGATTTGGATCCTACTTGGACTTAGCACAATATGGCAGTGTTGCCTCCATTTAATCAAGTTGAGATGTTTGCTTGTTGGTGATATATTACTGATTCATAAACTGATAGTTGTTTTGTCTTTAGGAATTAAGTTAGGGTTTGCTTGTGCATTCTCTTGCTTTTGTTGATGCTCATGGCATATGTTTTTATTGAAATAAAGAACTACATGTGTTTTGTTGATGCTCATGCTCATTTAATAAAGTCCCCGTGGAGATTTAATATGCGAGTTATTCGTCCTAAAATAACAGGTTCATATATAAGCCAATTTCATGTTTTCATTTAATAAAGTTTTTTCAGAGAAGTCTTACAATTTAGAATTTACATATTTTTTAATATATTCTTCTCACTTCATGATTTTTTGTTACCACAAAAATGAAATATTATAGTTCCTCTAAATTCTCCAATAATTTTTGGCCTACATTTAAAAATAAAAACTAAAAATCAAGTGAGAATTGTACAATAGATAAGCATGTATATGCAATAATCAAGTGCATTAATTAATTTTATAATAATTCCAACGATGAATATGAATATTGAAAATAATTATTAAATAGCCCGCTAATTAAATAATGATGGTTAATTAACAGAGATAATAAACTATAAATTTAATATAATAGTGATAGATGTCGCATCTTTAAAAAAATTAAATTTATAAAAATATTCGAAAAAAATATATATCAGAGCTAATGGAGTCCTCATTAAGATTAAAATAAACGGAGCAAGCAGAAATGCTGTTAAGCAATTTGCCTTGTTTTGATAAGTTGGAGTTGGTAACTTTTGACCTTTTTTTTGTCTAGATCCTCATAATACATATCTGAGGTACTTTGACATGCTTTGCAAAAGATAAACGTGGTATTGTGATTGTTTGTGGTGAACCAAATGCTGCCACTTTACAATATCTAGTCACTGGTCAATGCATAATTGGTACACAAATATATATTGTATATGCAGTAAAATATGCAGTTATACAGATAATATATATCTAGAAATTAAATTTATTTTTTTTAACTTTCAAACAATTGATTTGTTTTTAAGAACTCTAGTTGAAAATAAAAGTTACACTAAGATTTTAATGATTTAATCTAATCTCAATATTCATTAAATAATAGATGCTTATTTTCACTTTATATGTCTAGTTAGATGAACTTTTTTATAGAACTTGAGTTTTTTAATGAAATAGTAACATTTTCTTTTACAAAAAGATAAAGTGATAGCATGCCATCAACAACTTGTTTTTTTTCAATGAAGCATGCATGATATCAATAAGTTATAGCTGGCTTTTGTTTTGGAATCATATATACATACTGTCCCCATACTTGCTCTTTGATTACTCATTATTTAACATAAGTAGTGGATGAAATTAGAAGACAAGTGCGACGATATCACATATGTTTCTTTTTTTATTATATTTTAGAGAATTGGAGGAGAGTACCTAATTCGTTTGGTCATTTTCTAATACACTGTAACTGTTGCATATACCTTTTTATTTTTATTTTTCGGTTTCATATTGGGTCTTTTTTTTTATATGGATAGATGCTAATTTTATCTTAATCTACTTGTTTGCATTTTCGTTTTCTTTCATACAATGAAGGGCTGGTTGCTACATATATTATGGTATGGTATGATCATTTACTAAAGAAATACTAAAAGTAAAAGAAGTGAAAAAAAATAAAAAAATAAAAACAAAAGCTTTTTGCAAAGAAAAAGAGATAGAAGATGCTTGTTTTTTTCCAAATTTCTATTTAGTGGAATAGTAGCAGGTACCATGAGGCCTATTGTTTGGTGTAAAGGCTAAATGCATCAGTACAAAATAATAGTTTTGTTTTGTTGCACCTCTACCAATGTCACTGCTCATGGATCGACCATCCAACTACAATTTCCGCATTATACCCCATCAAAATAATTCAGTACCAACTACCAGTACGAGATTCCATGGATAGGAGTCACCTCCAACCCCTTTTTTACGAAATAACGACGTACAAATAGGCACGATGTTTTTAATGTATGGTCTATCAAAGAAGGGCTACCTTGACTTACGGTCTGCCTTCGTTCTAGATTCACCTAGGTCAAATAAATAAAATTTCTATCGATGTAAGAGTGGGATGTGAGATTGGGAAATGTTTGGAATATATTATTATTGATAGCGTTCTTAATATTGATTTTATTATTTATATAAGATATATTATTATTTATATTAACGATTTTATTATATAATTTATTTTTTACAGTATTTTTATTATTCAATTTAAATATTATTAATCTGAATAATAATTCTCTTAAATTGAATAATAAAAAAATGTATAAATATATTGTATAATAAAGTCATTAACATAAATAATGATTTATTTAATCTGAATAATGAAATCAATATTGATAATAATATTAATAATAATATCTATATATCAGTTCCCCATGAGATTTTATACACTAGAATGATCGAGGTCGTTCAGCCTAGTCTAACATTGAATAGATTGATATTGTTTGAATAGAAAGAATATTCTAATTACAAAAATGATAAAGAAAATTTTCTTTTTTATTTTGAATTAATATTGCTTTCATACGGCATGAGTCACTGGTTCAAATCTAATAGTAAGTAGAGCTTAACTTATTGCTAGAGTCAATACAATAGTATCTAATAAGTTTTGATACTTATTTTTCGTCTTTTTGCCTTGTATCTGATTCAAACTGATTGCCTTCAATTCGAAGAGTATAAAAAAAAAACTTATCAGGATTTGATGTATCGACTAATTAAGAAAGAAAATGTTAAAAAATAAGATTGACGAAGTTTAGATTTTTCTAGATATCTTTGAAGTTCTTCCTTTGAAATCCATCTCTACTTGAAAAAGAAGAAGAAATAAGTCTTTTCCGGGTTTATCAAATGATACACCGTACAATATTGATTCTAGAAATAACTAAAACTAAGTGACATGCATGGCCTAAATATAGTAGGTGAACCTAGTATATATTTGTGGATTAAATAACAAAACAATCCATGCTTTATAAAAGCATAAATTAATTTTGACCATATTGATGCCAATTGTCATCTTTTTCTTTATTCTTTCTTGCGTTCTAGATATTTACTTCTTCTTTTTTGGTGTTTTCTTTTTCTTTTTCTTTTGTTTTTCTTCGCTGGGCCCGGTGGCTGTTTATAAAAGTAGACTTCATGACAGTTGCTGTTCTACCCCTACAACTTCCAAAATTAAAATTCAAAAGAGAACATAAAGTTTTTTTAGTCTAAAATATATATCAGGTCGTCAAAATTTTAAGTCACATGATGTATGATGAAACATACTCAAAATTTATTACATTGATATGATATGTGTATAACATAGATATGTTTATAATGTTGGGTTTCAAATTTAATTTCTATTTTCAAATATTATCAAAATTGTTAAAATAAAGAACTATTAATTTATCCCTCTTTAAATATATAATGTGATTTAAAACTAATAACGAGAATATAAGAAATAATTTTGTTGTAATCCATATTTGTTAGTGAATTGTTTTTCATAAAATTAGAAATTATTCTGAATTAATAACTGAATTTTCTCTCTAAAAAATGTAATGTACTAAAACATTGCTCAATTTTATAAGCAAACAAAGGTAATTAACAGGAATTTTAAACAATTATAAATTCAGATAAAGGTCCACAATAATAAAGAAATTTCGGCCTTGAATGTAATTAAGACCCACTAACAGCAAACCAAACCAACTACCGCTCCATCTAAAACAATATAAAATTATATATCCATGAGATAACCATAATAGTACTGATATTTCACATGGTTTTAAGACTTTATGAAAAATCTAAGAGAACAATTCCTCTTGTCATCTTCCACCTTTGCATCTTTATATAAAGACACCTCTTCATATTAGCACATCCAAGGGAAGTAACACAAGCAAAACCCTCAATCAAAAAATTACTTAAAATTTGTAGAAAATGGAATGTATTATGAAAAGGTTCCTATGCTTGTTACTGGTTTCACTGTTCATTGATTTTCCTGAGCAAATTGAAGCAGCCAGTTTGAAAGTAGGTTTCTACAGCAACACATGCCCGTCAGTAGAGTCTCTGGTAAAGCAAACTGTCGCCGCTGCATTTGCGAACAATTCTGGTGTTGCTGCAGGACTTATTCGCCTGCATTTTCATGATTGCTTTGTGAGAGTATGTTTACATTATAATGCAACATGTTATGTAAATTTTGTGTCTTTATACATATGTATCTTTTGTATTATTTCCTCATGGATATTTGTGTGTCAGTACTTTTATATTAATATAAGCATTATTGAAGTTATTAGTTCCTTTTCCTAAGAAGAAAAGGTTGAATTACTTAAAGCTGCTATAAGCAGCATTAAGCACATGATCTGAACTTAAGAATCCATTTTCCTGAACTCGAAAAATACTTAACTATCGGCTCATTACTTCTCTTTTCTTTTAGAAAAAGAAAAGGATCCTCTATGAAACAAAACAAAAGTTGGGTTTCTTCTTCTTGCCTGCTTTGCATTGAGACAACTGCTTATATTTAACTATTTCAGGGCTGCGATGGCTCCGTCCTACTTGATTCTCCGAACAACACAGCTGAGAAGGACGCTGCACCAAACAACCCCAGCCTGCACGGATTTGAGGTGATAGATGCCGCCAAGTCTGCGATCGAGGCCAAATGCCCCCAGACTGTTTCCTGTGCTGACATCCTTGCTTTTGCTGCTCGAGACAGTATTGTGCTAACAGGTGGGGTATAATGCAATTTTGGGAACTCTTTTAGGTTATCTCTTATACTTTGCACAAACTAGCTAGAAATATCAACCTAGTTTTATTATTTTTTTTTTATTTTGCTGTGCATATAACCTAAGTGAACCACAGATGGACAAAAGAATAACTGAAAGAAATCTTTCTGCTTATTCATCAATCTGAAATTTTGGTTTATGTCATTTTACAACAAAGTTTCATTATTTTTGTTCCTCTCTACAATAATAGGCAACGTAACCTATGATGTGCCAGCTGGCAGACGAGATGGCACAGTTTCCAATGCCACCGAGGCGCTCCTCAACCTTCCAGCTCCCACCTTTGATGCAGCAAAGCTGATCAACAGCTTCAAGTCGAAGAACCTCACAGAAGAAGAATTGGTCACACTGTCTGGGGCCCACACCCTTGGTGTGTCCCACTGCACAGGGTTCCTGAATCGGATTTACAATTTCAGCAGCACTGCCTCGGTGGACCCCACAATCAGCAAGCCCTATGCCGCCCTCCTTCAAAACCTGTGCCCACCAAATGTGACCCAGTTCACTCCTACAGTCACCGCTCTCGACTTGATCAGCCCCACGGTGCTCGATAACAAGTACTACGTGCTGCTGAAACAATCGCTAGGCTTGCTGACATCAGATAATGCATTACTGACTGATGCAAACTTGAGCACAATTGTGACTGATTATGCAAATCATCAGAAAACATGGGAAGGTAGGTTTGCAAAGGCAATGGTGAAGATGGGTAAAATCGAGGTTTTGACAGGAAATCAGGGGCAGATTAGGGTTAATTGTAGAGTGGTGAACAAAGGGACTGGTACTGAACAGGGGCTGGAGTCTGGTTCAGGGTCAGACCAGTTTAGCAGGATGGCTTCTAGTTGAGCTACACAAACGGAGGTTTTTGTATTTCGAGAATTTTGTATGGCAGCTCGGCTGTTCCTTTGCTTTCTTTTGTCTTTTCTTTATTTTCTTTAAATTTCTAATAAGCATGCTGTATCCTATATGATCTGTCTGGCTATTTTTGTTTGTTTTGGAATAAACCAATAGAAGTCTGTTTGCTTTGTCGTAAATTATAATATGGAAATATAACCTCTGTTGCTCCAAAGATACTTGTTTTGCAACAAACATAACAATTCATATAACATGTAATCCCTGTTGGGTTAATAACAGAGAATATACATATGATAGAAGCATACCATGACATATGTAATAGATATTAATTGTAAACAATAAGCAACCCAAAGTAGTGGGCTAGCGAGATGTGTCAGGTATGGAGATTAATTACGCTAAAAGTAAGATATTACCAATGGATTCCCAAAGTAATAATGAAATAGTTGAGATATTAGGTCGTACGTACATTACGAGAATTCCATTTCATGTACTTAGGAATACCATTATACTGGAAAAAATTACTTAAATCATCTTGGTGTGTGGTTATAGAAAAAATCAGATCTAGATTAACTTCATGGTAGGGACAAATGCTTTTTTAGGTGGTAGGATAACCCTTCTGAATAATGTTTCATCTGCAATCCCTCTCTATATGCTATCTTTCTACAAAATTCTAAGCTTCGCCAAAAGAGAGATGGATAAGATTTGATGACATGGATTGGTTTAGTTAGATGGTCACAAATATGTAGAAAGAAACCAAATGAAGGGATGGGGATTTTAGATATATATAATATGAATAGGGCTCTTTTAGCAAAGTGATGGTATAGATATAAAGATCCCATTGTATCAGATTGTTGGAAAGAAATAATTCGAATTAAATACCAAAATACCAAATTTCATAATCGATTCTCACCTTTTTGGAGACATATCTATAAGAACAGACAAATAACAGAAATAGGTACTCAGCATCTGGTAGGTAATGGTATTGAAACAGATTTTTGGATGGACAGATATTTTGATTCAATACCTTTAGCATACTGACATAATGACTTATATTTGCTCTGCAACAAACAACAGATCATATCAGTAGTTATAGCTTTAAAGGACAATATGTGTAATATTACTTTTCCAAAACACTTAGTTGGACCTGTCAAAGATAGATGGCAAGTCCTAAAAGATCCTTCAACAGATTCATGTAACGTTCTTAAATGGAGATGGGACCCAAAAGGTTCTCCTACAGTCTGTTCTTTATATGATAGTCGGTTAGTTACAGTCTGTTCTCTGTAAAGGTTCTTTTACAGACTGTAATCTTTAAGCCGGTCATATATGGCCCGAGAGATATAATAGGAGAGGAGGTGTGAGAACTTCCTATACCCCTTAAGATTAAAGCTCTTATGTGGTTGGTTAATAAAAGAGAGATTTTAAGAAAATCCTTCCTCAGGTATGAAGGTTGGACTGACTGGATACTTAGATTGTGTTTATTGTGGGGAATTTGAAACCATAGATCATCTTCTCATTCACTGTAGTATGATTCGACCTATATGGATATGGATATTAGCATACAATAATATTACTTGTTCAATGCACACACTAACTAGCTAGAAGGTATTTCTGTCAGTGGAAATAGATTACCTAATTCAGCTCAAGTAGAGTTTGAGATTATTTGTTGTGCTAGATGTTGGATAATGTGGTTAGATAGGAATGGTATATCCTGTAGATAGGAAGATATATTCACACAAATCTATTGGTGCTAGAGCTTTATCTCTAATCCACTATTGGACAAGAGCAAAAAGCAAGTGATGCAGATGCTGCCAACAGGGGTCGCTCAAGAACCTTTTCAGCAAACTCAAACTAGGTTTTTATCAAGCTCTGGTCTAAAAATGCAAAGATACCAGAAATTTTTTGTCAAATGTAATTGTATGAGAACACTTTACAGGTCATATATGTTGAAGGTTTTTCTCTCTGGTAATTTAGATAAAAAAAAAATAACAGGAATCTAAGTACAAGCAGCACCACAACAAAATCAATTCTTCTAGAAACAAATTTCTTCTACCACTGCATCCTGTTTATTACTCAACAGCTGAGCACAAGTAAAATTGATCCTCAAATTCACCATTTCATGTTAAACAAATTAAGACAGGATTCGCCAAAGCAATCCAACAAAAAAAAGGTTTTCTGCCTTTTTCCATGTCCATACATTATTTCAAAAATCTTTAACACAAGGTAAAAGGTAAGAAGAGAACAAAAAGAAATTTTGGCCTTCAACCAACCAACCCAACCCAAATCTTACATGTGGATAGGCTTATCATAGGTAGCCATAGCAGCTTCTTTCACAGCCTCACTCATAGTCGGGTGTGCATGGCATGTGCGTGCAATATCCTCACTAGATGCACCGTATTGCAATGCCAAGACTGCTTCATGGATCAACTCACCAGCATTAGGTGCCATGATGTGTACCCCAAGTATTTTGTCAGTCTCCTTCTCTGCCAAGATCTTAACCAAGCCCTCAGCATCATCGATAGCCTTCGCACGACTATTTGCCATAAATGGGAACTTACCGACACGGTAAGAGACTCCCAAAGCCTTGACTTGTTCCTCAGTCTTACCAACCGAAGCAACCTCAGGATGTGTGTACACTACACCGGGTACCAAATCATAGTCGACATGACCTTCCTTACCAGCTATGAACTCGGCACATGCCACACCATCCTCTTCAGCCTTGTGAGCAAGCATCGGACCTGGAATCACATCCCCAATTGCATACACACCATCGACATTTGTTTTGAACTTGTGGTCAACTAAAATCCTACCGACCTTGTCGGTCTCAACACCAATTGTTTCTAATCCCAGACCAGACGTGTAGGGGCTGCGGCCAGCCGACACTAGCACTACATCAGCCTCTAAGGTCTGTTGCTCCCCACCAGCTGATGGTTCTAGGGTAAGCTTAACACCATCTCCTGAGGTATCTACACCTACAACTTTTGTTTTGAGCATAAATTTCATTTTTTGCTTCTCAAGCATGCGCTGGAATTGTTTCCTTACTTCCCCATCCATGGTTGGCACGATATCAGGCGCAAATTCGACTACAGTGACCTCTGACCCGAGACGGCCCCATACGGATCCCATTTCAAGCCCAATATAACCCGCCCCAATAACCACAAGACGCTTCGGGATTTCTGTCAGAGATAGTGCACCGGTTGAAGAAACAATCTTTTTCTCATCGATAGTAACACCAGGTAGCGATTTGACATCAGACCCAGTAGCAATAATGACATGCTTGCCCTTGACAGTCGTGTTGGAGCCATCTAGGGTTTCAACAGAGATCTCAGAGGGAGAATTGAATTTACCAGAACCTTTTACATAATTGACCTTGTTTTTTTTAAAGAGACCCTCTATGCCGCGTGTTAGGCCAGCAACAGCTTTTGTTTTTTGGGCCATCATAGCATCAAGGTCAACTTCCAAGGAAGCGAACTTAACACCGTGGTTTGCAAAAGAATGCTTTGCCTCATGGTACATGTGGGATGAGTGCAGCAAAGCCTAATGAATATTAAACAAAGAAAAACACACAGTTTTGTCATTAAAACAATACAAAAATTGTTAACTGTTCTAAAAAGATTTATTAATAATTTAATATACATGATTAGTCGATAAACTGAGAACTCAAGGAAATGGCTACCATATTCTTACGATGTTTTCACTTTATTCTTTTTGTTCTTTTATCAGAAAATGGTTACCAGTCACCACATTCTAATGTTTGCCAATTTTAAAATTGCACTTGTCACACTGCCGCTTATCCCTAACCCAAAACAGTACAACTACACTTTAGAATACTAGGGGATGGACAAAATTTAAGAGGCTATAGTACAGATGCTTTTTCTCCAGTAGTCACATATGAATTGGTGACAGACCTGACCAGCTACCAGTCCAGAACTTCAGCATTCTACAGTCTGTTTTTGCTATTTATTTTGGAAGGAAGCAAATGACAACTTCGTGACTTCTCTATGCATAATTTGGGTAAAGATGTACTCAACGGTGACTTATTTATTAAGCTTTTATAGTACATACGTACTCGTCTAATTAAAATCCATGATAATATACCTCCTAATAAAAGAACCACCTAACAAATTTTAGCTTTATCCATTCCAACCAGAACTCAAACAGTATTTTATATCAAGATTGGCACTACAAGAGAAACAGCAACGAGAAAGACAATAGAAGAAAGATATATACTATACTATTGTGTACTACAACACAAAAGGACCTGGATGTAAGTGAAAATCATAGAATTGAACTTGAACAGTGCAACAATAATACTAAAATGGATCTAATTTAACACAAACCCTAACCAGTCTAGCGAAAACAAAAAGAACCAAGCCAAATTCAAACATCACCTTCTCTGCCTATCTTTTGACTCGCAGCATCAATAAAAGCAGAATAAAAAGGGGCAAAAGCGAAGAAGAGGAGGGATAATTAAGCAAATTAGTACCTTAGAAGGAATGCATCCGACATTGAGACAAGTGCCACCTAGGGCACCACGCTTCTCGATGCAAGTGGTCTTGAGACCAAGCTGAGCCGCCTTGATCGCTGCCACGTAACCACCGGGACCACCTCCGATGACCACCACGTCATTCTCATCCGCCGCCGCGGCGAATCCACGGCGAAATAACAACGCGCTCTGTCCCACCGCCACCGCTCTCCGCCGAGCAAAACTTGCGATCGACATGTTTTTCTATGCCTTTCTTTTCTTCTTCCTTTTCTCTCTTTTTTATTCAGATCTTCGTTCAAAGACAGAGAGAGGAGAAAATGGGAGGAGGAGGAGAAAATTTTGATAAATAAAAGGCAGTGGATGAAGAGAAATTACGATAAATGCCACTGAGGCTGCTTGACCGTCCAATTTGGTCGGGCCTGATCTGGACCGTTCGATAACAGAGAAGTCGGATCGCGTAATTGTCAAGCACTCTAGCGTCAAGTCCGTAGTTGCTTACTATATGAGTCTATGACGAGGCCTCGATTTTGTAGCGAGGATTTTCTATGGATGTGGTACCCACCTGTCAGTGAGCTACTAGACCCACGGATGTTCTGGTGTTCGCTCAAAAAATCAAAATGTTCTTATTCAGAACATTTCTCTAGTTTACAATTGGAATTTGGTGGAGGAACGTATAGATTTCTTTTGCTATCAAATTATTTTAAATTAAAAAAAATAAACTTTACGTGCATACTGTTTGTTGATTATTTTGATAATTATGGTAGCAGCATTTGTAATAAAATTTCTGAAGTAGCCCACATACTACTTGCTCTCTTTCTTTTTTTTCTTCTTTTTGTTGGTATGTGCCATTTCCAAACAAATCTGGCTTGTGTTTTATTTTAAAAATATATATATAATCCAGATTTTTACAACTAATAGTTCCTCTAACAAAGGAAACTTATCTATGGCCAAAGATTGGACCATGTCTTGCAAACGGTTTAATTAACATTTCTATTACAACCTCTTTGGATAAGGTTTGCTATCTATTGTAGAAAGGGTTGAAGAACCATGGACCATAGAATATAAGATCAAACCATGTCCCTTCAAATTAGTACCAGTACTACATCTCCTCTTTTGTTCTCATGTGAGATTTTAACAGGTTAATAATAAGAAAATAGCATGATAGAAACATGGATGTATGCATCTCTCTTTTTTACATATTTTGTGAACTGAATAATAGGAAATGTCCTTTTTGAAGGATAATGCTCTAATTCTAATCAAAATTCACAACAAGGACCTTTTGAATTTTAGGTTGTTCGATCAACCATGCGAGTACAAGAATAAATGTTAACAAAAATTTCATAATGTAGCTGTATTTTTACAAAATACAATGTGGAAGAGGAAAAGGAACTACAACCAATGAACAGATTTTACATCTAGGCTTACAACTTATGACACAATGATACAAGAAGCCCAAACAAAGAATACGAAAACATAGCTACAATCAAAAAGAGAACTACAAACTCTACAAGTAATTCTAAACTGAAAATCTAAGCTATTCACAGCAAAAGGCTCTATGATCCTTTTGCAATTTGGTCCAGAGACAAAGAAGTAATCGCGGGCTCTGATAATGAGCCAGAATATAATCTGATTCACACCCTTCGTTATAGAATCTGTCATCGCTTACGTAATTTATTTCTTGACCAGTGTTCTTGTATTCTTCTATCCATATCCCCATAGCCACATCTTCTAGTTTAAATAACTGAAACACCATTTTTATCATTTTAGTACACTGGTAAATGCTGGTACGATAACTATTATGACACCAATTAGTAAAAAGTGAGCTTAGCACATAAGGCCGTTAACCTCAACAAGCAAACAATACAAAAGAAATAATAAAAAAAATCAAATTAATTCAGATCAACCAGCTTGACTGGTACAATTTTGGCCCTCGGCGTGATATACAAAAGTAGAATGTAACAATGGGCTTACTTGAAGATATCTTTCTTCGTGGCCTTGTACAATAAACTCAGCAATATCTCTAGATATAATATATCCAGGGCCATGGGCCCACGGTGGATACGATTCATTGGACCATTCCTGCAAAATAAATTACATAAACACCATTATTTTTCATGTAAAAGAAAACTGCAGATTCCAATCAATAAGGAATGGTAATGATATTGGCAATGTCATCATTTGCTCCTCGCCACTTAATGTGGATAGCATTTGAATGGGATATGGGCCTTTGCAAAACCCCTCACAATCACGGGCCTTCTAGCAGGAATTCATAAATTAATATGCTTGCTAGGACAAGTTTCATGTGAGTCAGCTATCCTCGCCTCACGTGGAAATGTTCAAAGGGAATAAATTGTTGATTTCATACAAAGCAAGGGCCCTTTTGCAAATTTCCAAAAAAAAAAAGGACGTGAGAAAACACAAACCTCGGAGCTAACAAACCATTTGCTATCTTTGTCTCTATGAGGAGAAGATTGGAAGGAAATGAGACCATATAATAATGCTTTCGAGTTGCTTTTACTCAAGATAGAGATTATTTCATCAATCCTTACAAATGCATCATCATCTGTTTTCATTATGTACTTTGCTCCTGCAATTTTGGTCTGGTAAAAGAAATTTAATTATCACTTGATAGCTTATCAGGCTTTTAGATGAGGTTTCGAGCAAATTGGAATGAAGAATAAAAGAAATAGTTATTGATAAACAAAGAATGACAATGAAATTGGAGAAAACAATAAAAAATATAAAAATCATAAACAATATCATAATTAAATAAATCAGTACCCCAAAAGTGCAAATAGCAACAGCTTTGAGAGTGATCAAACTGTAGTAGTCGACAAAAGGCATTATTTGAATATCTCCGTATAATTCAGCTTCCCTCCATAACTCTAGGTTCACGTTATCACTTTTATGCTGCAATGAAATGTTGAAATGAAAAACTATTGCCAAAAATTAAGAAAATGTCACATGACAAAAATATTATTTATGATTCTAAATTAGAAAGGATTTAAGTGGAATCATATCTGTCAGTGTAAGTGTTTTTTTGTACTTACAAGACCAGTGAAAAAGCGAACCACGACATAACCTGATCTCACTGCCTCGTATTGCATCCATGACCTCCTGATCGCCATCCGACGCTTAAAATTATTTGCCGTAGAGAAAACCCCAACTAAAAGAAAGATCTCCTTCTTGGTATCAAGTTGGGGTGCTTTTAGGAGATCCAAATCAGCCAACAAATCTAAGTCTTCAGACACTGGGAGGCCGTTAACAAAGATTGATAGGAGATCTAAATCACCATACACTCGAACTTCAGTCACTGACCAAGGCTCAAGTCTCTGGTCAAAAGAAAAAGCCATTGATTTTGTCAACAATAACATTAAAAACTTTGGCACCAAAGTACCTGGGTGGGTACAAGTACTAAACAAACATTTATGGTTTTCCTGATTACTTTGGTTTATGTCTTTTCGGTTTTACTGAAGAACCAAAAGTGAACTTAAATGGTACCGAGCAGAGAGGATCACTCTGTTTGTAACTGGTTAAGGTAACAACTAGTGAATGGAAGATCATCGGTACAGTGTGGCACTGGTATGAAACATCCACAAATAGTTTGAATATGACATCACAGTATGGTACCATGTTATAAAACCCTTAAACCTTACCTCCCTGTACCGATACGAAGTCTCATGCCTTCCATTAACAGTCATGTGGAACCCCTCGATCCCATTCCACAAAGTGGCAGTGAACGGATGGCCTTCCACAAACGGAAACCCAGCTGTCGAGTGGGACCGTCTCGTCAGCCTTTTTGATTGCTCATTGCTAATAGCTTCAGATCCATTAACACTTTCTTGAGTCGATATGCTCTCTGTTTGCTGTTGGTTGCATCTCACGAGTCCGTCAACTGCACTGATCAAAAAGACGAACTATTTGAATGAAAGGTTACAACAGTTTATGTATATCACCCACAAAAGTACCAAAATTACACATATCTGCGCACACAAATAAAAATGTACCTTTATTACCATCACTGGTACTGATAAGCCTGGTACCGGGACACATATCCAACTCACCCCAACCATTTTCAGGCAACCAAAAGCTCTGATAAATCACCGGCTGTTTCGGATCCAAACTTACATTCCATGAAAGTACAATAGGCCTCTCAGCCATTTCTCTAGTGCCCAAATCAGATCCAATCAACTCAATCCCAAACTGAGAGCTACCATTTTTTCCAATTGGAACACCAACTAAAGTAACAGCTGAATCCTCAACCAAGCCACAAGGTATCTCAATCCTAGAAGAATTTCCTTGGACAGTTAATGGGCAACTCCTTTTGTCAGACAAGGAATCGTCAAAATTGGAATCTTTCTGTAGAGAAAGAGATGCGAGAAGGGATTTGAATGCAATGGAGGCCTCACGAGCGCCGTCAGAAACGGCCGGGAGTGTGTCAGGTCGGGAAAGTAGGTCCCGCATGTGGGTCCAGACGACCAGCGTCGGGTGAAGAGTTCGGTTGGGGGAGAAGAGGAAGGAGAGGGAAGGGGAGGTGATAGGAACGCGAATGGCACGTGCTGGCCTCCGACGAAGCACGCGAGGAGCACGCGAGGGAGAGAGGGAGGTGGAGATGGAGACTGAGACGGAGACGGAGGTGGGGTTGAAATAGGATAGAGAGAAGAGAATGGTAAGAGAGAGAACAGACAGCGCTAGAATGACACATTTCTTCATTTTTTGTTAGTGTGTGCTTTGTTTTAGGTTAGTAGCCATGGCGGAGGAAGAGAAGTTCGCATCTTTGGTTGGTTTTCTTTTCTTTTTGGGTTTGGTGAAAGCTTGATTGGAAGTACAGAAAGAAGAAGTGAAGTAAAGAGAGCTGAGAGAAAGCATTGATCAGGTCAGAGCTCAGTGTTTAGTGTACAGAGAGAGTACTGTCTGTACGGTTGGTAAGAGTCAGTAGGAAGTCTGAGAGTGAGAGGTGATTTAACCAGTGTCTTTTCATGAAATCGACCAGTGATTTTTCACTTCCCAGAGATGTCCAGTTTTTTTTATATTTAGAAAATTAAATATTTTATAAATAAATGGGAAGAGTGAATATTTTTTTGGAGGATCAGAAGGAATCGCATCAAATGTACAGTTTTTTTAGTTACCATACACAATTTTTCGTTCTATCATAGAAAATCTCTTCAGAAATAAACTGTATATTTGAAGGAGAGGAGAAACATAGCTCAATAGAGGAGAAAAGAAGAACGGTGGAGTGAATAAATATTTTTTTTCTCATCTCATTTGTACTTCGTTTGAAAATATAATTACAAAATTAATTTTTTATTTGAGAGGAAAATGCAAAGAATTTTTAAATCTACCATTTTAACAAGATAAATAATTTTTAATATATGAATTTTTTTATCTAAATTTTTTTATTTAAATTAGTAGAAATTGAAGTATGAAATTATGATTGTTTATCTTTTATATCAAGATTATTTTTTAGATCTACAGGGTGATTGTTCATTCACCGTAGCTACTAACCTCCTTTATTTTTCATCTCAAGATTACTTTTTAGCGGATCTTTAATAACTCTTGTAACCATCTTAGCAGTTATCTGACTATAGTCCAATCTTGTAGCACCATTACAAAAATAAATGATCACAATAATAATTTGATATAAGAAATAAACAATCACAATTTTATACTTTAATTTCTATTAATCTAAATTAATTAATTAATATATTAAAAATTATTTATCTTATCAAAATTGTAGATCTGAAGTTTTTTATATTCTTCTCTCAAATGAGAAACTAATTTTGTAATTATATTTTCAAATAGAGTAAAAATGAGATGAGAAAAAAAATTCTCACTCAGCCATTCTTCTTTTCTCCTCTCTCTCGAGCTCTGTCTCTCCGCTCCAATCAATTTTTGCATGAAAAAATGAACAAGAAAGAAGAAGGAAGGCTTAAGGAACTGTGTCAAAATGGAGGGACACGTGTGTCAGCTAAATAAATTTTATATTTGATACGATTTCTTAGAGTATTTAAGAAGGAATCGCACATTTGATGCGATTCTTTTTAGTCTTTCAAAAAAATCTCCACTTTTTTTATTTATTTATAAAATATTTATTTTTTTCTAAATATAAAAAAATTGTGAGTCGGTCGTAAAATCCGACTTTATCAGAAATGTCGGTGATAAATTAAATCCTAACTGCTAAGCTGACCAAAAAATGCCAAGACTTAAACTAAATCGATTTATTGAGAAGTTAGTGCTCGTTTTAGTAGATTAATGGTGTTATTAAGATAATGTTATTCTTGTATTGTTAGAAAACTAAATATTTTGTTGCAGTATTATGGTGGATATATGTTGCATTATATAATAATGATGATCATTTTATATATGTTATTGTTAAATCATTACTTTAATCCGGATGGAATTGTAGATTATTTTTTTTTTGAGATAGAGATGAGAGTCAAGTCATTCAAATTTAAATATTTATAAAAGATTCACATTCGAATTTCGAACCTACGACCTCTTATATAAAAATTGATTCTCAGAATTGGAGATTATATATTCTGCTATTATTCTAAAGGGTGGGGATCAATAACAATAATTAACTTGACAATTTTGATAATAGTTGTTAAAAATAAAAAATAAAGAATTTACACATTTATTGTTGAACTCATAAATTAATTACGTTTCATATTTTATGTAATTTAAGTATTATTTAATATATACTAAAATTATATAGAATTTCTTACGATTCGTTTAATATAGCTATTCACGAAATCAATAGAAAACTCGTGATCAACTTTTAATTAATAATACAGTGATGATAAAACTTAAAGAGACGCAGGTTAAAACTCCATAAAAAATATTTTAAAAAAATAAATATCTGAATTAATGTTAACCTTATTTAAAAAAAATTAATAACAAAAAACAAAAATGCCTCTTTCTCCCTACTATCCTCACTTTTTTTTTCTTTGTTTTCGGCTTTTCGCTATGAACCGCTACCATCTTATTAGACGTACCTCGTTAGCATCTTACGAAGGATTCTCTCCAATCGCTGTAACATTCAGTGCGTGAACGTGAAACATAAGATGCGGTGATAGTATTAATCACTAATCAGCACTAGTAATTTGACTCGTGTAACTTTTCTCACATTCATTTTTTTTTATATAGGCAGAATTTCATATATCCCCTCCAAAACTTTAAAATTATATATTTTCCTATTTAAATTTTCTAATATCATATTTACCCTCCCAAACTATTAAAACTCTCATGTTTACTCAATCTATAATATTTTATATTAAAATCAACTCCGCACTTATAAATTACTTATCTACCCCTATTGTAAATAAAAAAAGTTTTTTTAATTGATTTCTTAGTAAATAAACTACAAATGCAAGCATAAATATCAATCATTAAAATTTTAAATTTGCACTCAATTGGGGACGATTCAATCACATGTTCTTATTTTGTGACTATTATATCTGTTTTTATTCTTCGTTTGAAAAATAATATTATGATCTTAAGAGATGATGAGATTAGAAGAGAAAAAGCAGGAAGCGAAAAAATAAAAAATAAAAAAATATATAATATATATTAATGCTTGAAAGATTATTATTCAGAAGAAAAGACAAGAATGTAATAGTCATAAAATATTAATTGTAATCTTAATTTGAGTTTTAGAATATTCAATTTAGAGTTTTTGAATATATATAATATATCATAAATTTTTATTGGACAAATATGAGAGTTCTAATAGTTTAAATAAATAAATATGATATTATAAATTTTAGCGGAGAAAATATGTAATTTTAAAGTTTTAAAAAGGTATACATGAAATTTTTCCTTTTATATATTCGTAAATTCTTAACTTGCCTCGTAAATTTTTGGGAAAAAAAAAACCAAAAAGAAATTAAAATTAATAAGCTCTATGCCTTTGTTCTTTTCCAAACTTCACCTAATGCGTCATGTTTTGATATGTCATATAATACCAACAAAAAAAAACTAACGAAGCACTTTTCTTAATACATGACCCTGGCTTTAAGCCATCTGCTTTAAATGCGCCGTGTCTCAAGTTTCAACACTCAATACACCAAATGTACGTCTTTGCCTCTTCTTCTATTCGAAAGTTTGAATATACTCACAATTTGGTGTGCCAAACTGAAGAATATATATATATATATATATACAACTGAATTTGTTTGAACTCAAGAATCGAATTATCCAATTAGACAGAAGAAACTGGGTAGCCAATTTTAAGTAAAACAAATGACAGAAATATTTTAATATCGTGCTATTTACATGGGCTGATAAACATTACTGAGCTTTCTAATAACTAAAAGAACTGAGAACAACAAAGCATATATGATCTTAGTTGAAATTCTATGAATTTCAATTCCCAACCACCATTTCACCCTCCTCAGTCCTCCCAAAAGAGCCAAAACAAAAGAAGGAATGAACTACTTGACTATCATAACTTATATCGTGCTGCCGTCTGCATCTGTTAGTAGCCTAACAAACCAACACAAACAGGTCATTCCCGCTTCACTGACAACCGCTCTGAAATGATTTTAAAACTAAACAAATAAGTACATGCACTCTCAGCAGTAATTATGATGAACAAAAGAAAAGAAATATGCACAAGTTAAAAAAATATTAAAGGCAAAAGAATGGGGGAAAGGACGTACTAATTAGTTCGTAAGTGACGATCATTGAAGTGCCCCAAAGAGACATGTTCAGAAAACGTGGGCCGAAGCCTCTGTAGAAACCCCTCCACCCATCTTCTTCTAGAAGCTTCCTTGTTGTCTTCTTCACTGAAGGCCTTCCACTCCCGTAATTATCCATTACCTTTCGTATTGCATTCAAATAGATCAATGAAACTTTGAAAAACTGATATTTATATTTTGCACCCCCTCCCCACCCATAATCCATCTCATAACACAAAATATAAAGAGTTTTCTTTGTTGATGTCCCTGAAAGCAAGTACTGGTATATACTGATGGTGACTCTGCAAATTAGCCCAAGAAAATCAATAAATTCAAAGAAGCAAGCAGACCTGAAGTCGGGTTTTGATGGTGTCAATAGGCGTGGTTATAATCGAAGAGCATGCACCTGCCAGCGTGCCAGCTGTAGCTTGAACTCCTATAAGTTCCAGCTGAGAGGGCCTTTTCTCAGAATCATTTCCATTTCCGTATCCTAAGCTCCTAATTTGGAAATACGATAGTAGATAAGCACATGAACAAGACAATTAAGCCTCAATTGAAATGAGTAAATAACCATTATTTAAGTCTCAATTGCGATTAAGAAACAATCAACTCCCAAATTGGCACCCCAGGCCTCCAAGCAAACTTAGGTTTTCGGTTAAGCCTTACTTCAATACTACCCCCCTTTAATCTATTATTGATTTCTCTGCCTTCAGTCAGTTTTAATAAGCAACTGTGCTTCAATTTAACCAATGAAGCAACAAATAGTGTTTTCAGTATGCGAGTCAAAACCAAATTAATCAAAATTTCCCTCAATTAATTCTATTAATTAATTATGTAATTAAATTTCGAATTCATGATCCAACCTCCAAATGGCATGTTGTGCAGCACCATATGCACCCCACCAAAGGGCAGAAGCAGGAGAGTTTGTCACGATAGTAACACCAAAGCCTCTATAAAGACCCCGCATCCCTTCATTTTGCAGCACCTTTTGTACCACACAAAAAGGACCCTGGTACGTAGGCATTCCTGGCAAACCTTGCGCCATTAACCTTTGACAAATCTGTAAAAATAAAAATCAGCTGTGATATCAGAGAGATTAAAAAGATCTTATCAGGTAGGGTTGCAGGACGTACTTGAGATGGTTCACTAGGTTGGTACCAAACAATACACATGTTCATCTGCTCTTTGATCCTGGGACAGTACTAAGAGAAAAGAAGGCATTTGCTGATGTAACTTGTGTTTGGTCTAAAAGATAGAGAGGTTCCAGCAATGTTTGTATGTCTGCTTCCATATTTATAACCTCCAACTGATATGCTAAAATTATTATACCAGGGTTTAATCGGGATCATTTCACCTTGCTTGTAGTATTGTAAGATGATGTTTGTTTATTCAAGTTTCCATAATGAACAGCAGTAGCAGGTAGCTTATGTACTAAAATGAAAAGGTCATGAAAAATTGAAGCTCACCACATCCAAAGGCACAAAATATGCACATGACACCACATTGGAAACCAAACCAGCAAACCCGTTGGAGACTGTAATCCGAGTTGCCTCAGACATATCCATTTTTTCGGTATATCTCAAAACTGCTTCCTTTGACATTTCGAGAGATGTGAGAGCAAGGACTCGACCCGGCAAGGCCCCTACTGCACCTGTACCAAATCCTCGGAAAATCCCCGGCACACCATCGGCTTTTAAGATTCGTCTGAAGACTTGAAACCCATTTAGGTGAGAGAGCCCGCTACCATCAACTTGCATCCGTGTTTTAACCACAGCCGTTGGATGAAGCAAGCCTTGTTGTACGGTGAATAAGATAGCTCCAGTTAAATGAAATCTTGTCTTGTCTAATCTTTAATCAAATCACAACAACAAAAAATGTCAATTATTTCAAAAAAGATTGGTTTGTCTGATACATTATAAGTTTATAACATTATATCATTTGAGATACAAATTGCCAGACATGACAATGAATTGTCAGATCAATTTAGGAAATTGGTACTGTTAAGCCAGAGCAAGAATTACTGAAATAAAAAAAAAGAATCTACACACAAATGAAATGACTCAATGACAAGTCGCAAACCTTCAACAGCTCATCATCCTCTTCGTTTTCTCCTTCCATCCAATTTTTTTCAGAGTACTATCAGTAATTTGTTTTTTTTCTCGTTTCTACTTCTATTTTCTGCAAAAAGGTTAAACAACCTTCACTTTGATCGCTAACTTGGTCAAATAACATTTTCAAACTTCCCTAAATGGACGAAATTAGAAGGGCCACACTTTGCTAAAACCAGAGAGAGAGAAAGAGAGGTAAAGACCTGTCCCAGTTAATGTTGACATCAGAGAGAGCGAGGTCGGGCGCCGGCGTCTCCACCACAGCCATCTCGTCCCGCCGCCTCGGAGCTTGATCGACGTAGATCTCGTCGTTCGTAGTTGTAGGGAAGAACCTAGAGAGGAGGAGGGAGCTTTCGAGATAGCAAAAGGGAAAAGGGTTTTTTGTTTCTTTTTTGTTCTGGTAATCTCTCTCGCTCGTTCTCTCCGTTCTCCTCTCTCTTTCAATCGTTGTAAAATTCAAGCTGCTTTGTTGGAACAAAAAGCAGAAAAGGTTTGGTCTCTGGTGCCTTGTAGGAAGGTGGTGATATCCTCTGCTGCTCTGCAACAAAAAACGCATAATTTTATTCGTCCGATCGTGTTAAGATTCGTGCAAAGCAAATCTTAAAGAAAACCCCCTATAATCCATCCGTTCGTACCTCGTGCAGCGAAGTTCTGCGCAGCACAGGATCAGCGCTTTGTAGGAAGCTGTTCGTGAACAATGCGAGAGAAAGAGAAAGTTGACTCCAGATTTCTGGGGACCACGGTCAGCGACGGGCATGTTCGCTTTGTGTATAATTTCTCTGACAGGTCGTCCACTCCAATTGGTGTTTCACAAAAAGCATGAACGAAAGATTGGACCCACTAGTCAGTGGATCTGCGCATTCTATTTGACTCTCGGACGCGCCACGGAGAATTGGGACTTGAGATCGTCCGGAGACGTATACGGGACGAAAATGGTGTGGCAACCGTCTGACGTTACAATATGCTTCTTGTGTTTACTTTAGACTCTTTGAAGTCTATACCGTGTAGGATTCAGAAAATCTTTACTCACGAGAAAGAATGAAAAAACATTTCAAAACTCTCCGCATTTCTCTGTTTGCTGCCAGATACACTGCAAAATGTGAAAATTCTGAAATGGAGACGTTTATGTCAAGTGATCCCCTCCTTTTATCTAATCTAAAAAATTTATACGCTCTGCTGTATAAAATTATCTGATCTAATTATTTACAAATATAATATTTTTATAAATAAAACTAATTTTACAAGAATTTCATCATGATAATAAAAAAAACTTTACTAATTAAAAAAACTTTACTAATTAAAAGCATTCTAATATATTAAATCAAATTAACAATAGCAACATAATTTATTAAATCTAAAATAATATACTACTAAAAGGTTTGTTACATTTCACAAAAAATCAGTTTCATATATATTCTCATTCCCAACAAATATATAATAAAACTAAAGCTTAAAGTGAAAGTTTTTTTAAGATGATCTTGATTTTTAATATAAATTTTAAAAGCAAACTAAAATAGGATGAAATAAAATTTAATTTTCTAAAATAACTTAATTGAATAAAAATTTTGAAGTCATCAAATGTAAAAATATTCTAAATAAATGAAATAAAATTTAAAATTAAAAGTTCAGATGGAAAAAAGTTCAAAATTAAGTTGAACCCAAATGAAATATTACTTCTGAAAACTTAACAGAACATTAAACTAATTAAAATATGATGTTTAAACAATAAATTTGTTATTCTAATATAATGGTAAATTGAATTTTTCACAACAATTTTTAACTACATCCTTCTTGTGCGCTTTATTTCATCTCTTAACTTTTTTCTTTCATCACATTATGTATTATGTATCGATATCGTCGACCAACAATGATACACCATAGACTTCATACATCTCTGAACGAGTGAAAAAAGAGAGAAATAAAAGTTATAATGGAAAAAAAACTGAATTAGACTTGATACATAATTTAAAATAATATAATTAGACAGCAATTTTCTAATCATCCAATTTATATACCAACTTGTCAATCAAAACGAGGATGTGTTTTGACCGGAGTTCCCCTTACCTCCAGAATGTTTTCTCTCGTAGGTTCAATGATGTTGTCAATTATCATCACCTTGGTGGGGTCGGCGTACTATAAAAAAAATTGAGTCGGTGTGTTAGAGAAAGAAACACAATTAAGTTGACTTAGATTTAGTAGGAAAAAATGCATTTCAAATTTACTATATAATTACTACTATTTTGTAGTTCATATATATAATTGATGAAGGCAAAATTCTTAATAAAAAATTCTATAATTCAAAATTCAACTACAAGAATAAAAAAAAGAGGAGATGATCTAAAAAACAAATCGAATCTTAAATCTAATTTTTGTCCGAAGTATAGAAATTAAATCTAATTGATACAAAAAAAATAAGTAGGTATGTTAATTTATCAAATTTCATATGAAATTATTATAATATTTTTTTTGTCAAATTAACTATACAATTCTAATCAATAAGAAAAAAAATATGACATATTTATATAAATACGTGAAAAATAAAAAAAAGCCATCAGATAAAAAAAAATTTCGAATCACTGTTGCGAAATACTGTAGAGAAACAGTAGCGCTTGGGCATCTGGAAAAACAAAAAAAAATGTATGGGATGAAAAAAAAATTGAGTCACTCTAATGCGCTACTGTTACTAAATACTATAACGTAAATAGTAATGCGCTTGAGCATTAATATTATTTATAGATAACATGTCTGAATATATATGGTGAAATATTGATTATGTACTGCAAAATGTTTGTTTTTTTTTCTTCCTATAATTTTTAAATGAGAAAATGTTTAGCATGAGTTTGAATTATTCAACTCTTTTTTGCTTCTATGATTAGAGGAATAAAGACATTATTAAGTTGTTATAAACTATGTATTCAATCTCTTTTATTATCAAAGAACATGCTTGTATATGTGATTTTTTACATATTTAGTCGTGGTTGGATCAATGTCTAAGTACTAGTAAATATAAACTCATATAATTTTTACTTCAAACCAAAAAAGAAAAACTTTTACTAAAGATTTATATATTTTATATTTTTTAGTTATATATTTATTCAAATATTTAATTAAATAGTTTGGACTTTCATTTTTATCTCAAAAAAAATATTTATTCAAATACAAAACATTGTATTTCATAAATACAAAACATGTCCAATGTTATAGATTATAATTCAAATATATATTAAGTTTGTGTCGTATTTTTATTTCTTTAATTATTGAATGCTCATATTGTGTCAATTTATAATATTTTATACACACATACCTACTACATCAACAATGATAAATTGTTTTGCACTTTCATATTTAAAACACTAGCATAAAATTTAAGCTACCGCTAATTTATGTTTTATGTTATAATTTCCAACACTCTACTCAAAAAGTGATTTTCCATTTTACAATTAAGTTTAACGTGCTAGTTTAGTGAATGGATAATTTACATCTTTGGAAGCAAAACATGAGATTAAGTATAACACGCTTGTGTTGGAGAGGATCCGGATCTCAAAGGATTGCCTGATTGAGCTGATTAGATATTCCGAATAATTGCAGAGTAGAGAAGCTTCTAGAATAGTAAACTTACTTATTTATTTATTTTACATATGGAGAGAAGCTTCTAGTATTTGCTTTGGAGGAGTCAGATGTTATATTTTAATTTATGTATAAATGTTTTTATGAATAATTGCAATCAGACTTGATCAGTGGCAGATTCAGCCAACCAACGAAGCCTGGTTACAAAAAAAAAAAACTATCAAATAATAAAAAATAAAAAAAAACACTTCCATTGATCTTTTAATATAGTTCAAGGTTTTTTTTTTTTTGTTGGGTCCTAGTGAGGGGCAAAAATAACACAAAATTCCAGTAAATTGGCAATTAAATGCTTAAAATTTAAAATCATCCAATTCGATGGCTTCAGTATTTTTTAGGATTAATGAATTTTTGAAAAATGGCAGTCTAAATACCCATTACGGTTGATGTGGGACTCTCTCCATTTTTTTATTAAAATAAGAATTTAAAAATGAAAAGCAATTATTTTTGAAACTGAAATCAACCTTTTGTAAAATTAGTAATTTCATATATGTTGTATGCGAAACATTTTTTGATTCGCGAAGTTTGTTTGCGAACATAACTGTGCAACTTTATACGTGATGCATATGTACATTTATAAAAAATAGTTTACAGACAATAAATGTAAATTTTCTAATTTTAAAATTTAAAATTTGAAATTTGAAATTTCATTTTTTAAACTTCATATTTTTGAATTATCATATTAAAAAAAGTGCGACTCTCTCTGTAGTGATGTTTATAATCTCAAGCTTCGAAATTTAATCCAAGACACAAATCTAGACTTGTCTATACTTAGATCTATCTCTGTTCGCTTGATGACGGTTATTCTAAATTATTTGATATCTTCACTATCCATGACTTATTATTCTTTCATTTTAGAAAACGTCGTTTTTCATTCAATCTCACTCCATCTCTTGACGAAAATTATTCAAAATTCCTTTAAAAAAACACACAAAAAATCATGCAAAAATGTAATATTCCGAAACAATCAGGGAGTGCTCGTATAATTATTTTGACAACCTTGAATTGCAATTTCAAACTCCAAACATATTCAGTGCAATTAGTAGATCTTCTTGGTTCAGTATCATGCGTGAATTTGGATGAGAAATCAAGAACTGAAAAAACAAATCAATTAATTTCCAGCTTCAAATAAGAACTAAACTAACTAAATCTTCAAGTTAACTCCCTTGCAAATATTTGTCAGGCCGAAGAGAAAATACTCGATTATAATCATTATTTCATTATTTGAAGGAGCATATTTTGGGCTCATGTATTAATTAATTGGAATTGGGCTCTTTTCTAAAATTGTCACAACATAAATTTGGGGAAAGATTACTTCTTTCATTCTTTCATTCTTTCAGCTTTTGCATAACTTTTTCTTTTTAGAAAAGAGAGAAGAGTAAATGTCGTGCATTACACCTTGACAATGCATTAATGCTACAGTTATCAATCATCATTTAAATATTTAATAAATTCTCATAACCCCCCCCCCCCCCCCCCCCCACACACACACACAAAAAGAAAAAGAAAAAGAAAAAAAAAGCACATGCATATTGACTTCCACGCCTAGAAGGATCCTTTCATATTGACACTTAATGCCTAAGTAAATACATGAGATATTTTGGCGCTTTCACATGAGATATTTTATTCTTTGTAAAAGAATAAAATACTTGTAAAAGAATAAAAGGATCATGAACAGATTTCTCTATTTTATTTATTTTTTTTAAAAATTAGTAAGTGTAAGTATGTAATGAATTTAAAGGAGGAGGGTATATATGTACATTTCTGTGTTAGTTTATAATTTAAATTGATCTAGATTATTGATCTTTTGATTGCATAGAAACTTCATTTCTGGTTAGCAGTTTATTTTTTTACCATCCAAGTAAAAAAAACACATATTAAGGTTATGATTGTATATATTTTTTTTTATTGAATAGTTTGTTCCTTTTTGTAATGCAATAAAAAACAATTTATATCTGTTATTATTTACATCTTGAAAAGATGGGCCCATACTATCCAGATTTTATCTATTTGATCTGAATGATCTAAAATGAATTGCACCATGAATTTTTTTTAGGATAATTTTATAATTTTATGAATTATTCACCAATAGCTTGTGCATATTTGATGCATGCACTGTGCAAAACATTTTTAATATATTTTTAAACATAATTTGACGAATTAAAAAAAATTGTATTTAATAAAAGGCTTGCATTATTTCCTCCTTTTCCTGAATTTACCATTCCCATTTTACCCCTTAAATTAAGATTTAAAAAAAGTGCTATTTCTTGGTTTTTAAAATACTGTGTGTTACAGTTAAAATTTGCAACACTATATAGATAGAGATAATATATTATATCAACATGAAAAAAATAAGATGTTTATTATAAGTTCTTTAATATCAGAAAAATAAAAAATCAATATTAAGTAATGTAAATAATTTGCATTCCAAAAATTTAATAAAAAAATTTTCTTAGACATTTTTTTTTGGGCGCCATGTTTTTATATTTGTTTATGATTTTTCATATTTACATAAATCTGAATAACCGACACCCAATTGCCTTCAATTCTCACATCTCAGTTCAGAAAATTGTTTTTACAGTTTTCAAAAGAAAAGAGAGATTTGAGAAATTTTTACACCAGAAAATGACATTTTTTACACACCTTAAACAAAATTTGCTGGATTATAGTAATTTTCAAATTTGGCGGTTCTATGGCATTTTGGGCATAAGGCCCGCCACACGAGGGCATTCCTGGAATACGAAAAAAACTATTGAAAAAAAAAAAGGTGCAAGCAAGCAACACAAAACAAAACCCGTCGACCCAAATTAGATTGAGTCTTTTCCCTCTTTTTTATCTTTCTCGCTTCTCTGCCTCTCTCTGCGCTTGTAAATCGCCAAAATTAGGGTTTCAGGTCCGAAGTTTGAAATCCAGGCATCAGATTCGCTCAAGAATCGAAACTTATCTGTGTTTTTCTCTCTCATCCTTCGATCAATCTCTTGGTAAGGGCTCGTTTATTCCAGATCCTGTTTCTATTTTGTGTTTTATTCCCCCCTTTTTCGTACACGGTGGATCGGGGTGGTGCTGATGTGTCGCTGCCGCCTCCCTGCTGGTGGTTTCTAAGGCTTGATTGATTGTTTGAGATGTGATCTTTATTCTCGTAGTTTGTTATTGGATCCGTGGGGTAATATTTTGATGCATCTCGTATAACCGCGTTGTTCAAGCGTTCTTAATATCTCCATTAGAAGAGTTGGTTAGAAATCATAATGCATGATCAAATTGGGGCATATTGGTTTGAGTCTAATTAGGGTTTCACACCCCTCCCTTATCTTTCTGGTGAAATTAGGGTTTCCGGATTGGGATTTCGAATCCAGGGTATCTAACTTTTTCTTTCTTTCTTTTGAAAGCAAACTGGGACTATTGAACAAATTCGTTTTCTTGAGAAATCCTGTCTCTTTTATTTGTTTGCTTGCCTTGAAGACTTGATTTGATCTACCTTTTGTTATTAGGTTTTGCATCTTATTCAGAACACGTTTGATTTAGGCATATTTTTTATGGCTTTGTGCTGGTCACATAGATTCTTCATCAAAAGATTTATGCAACCTTGTTTATTTATTTTATATGTGCAGATGCTCCCTTCATATTTGATATTTCGTTTAATTTCTTGAAAGTCTCTACTACAAGATTTATTTCATACTTGTTGGTTTCAGATGTGCATATGGGTCCCCCCTTCATATTTACTGTTTTGTTTCATTTCTTGAATAATATGCATTACAAAGCTCATGATATTTTTTTGGTTTTCGGATATGCATATGGTTTATTTCGTATGGTCAATTAATATTTAGTGTTTTGTTTAATTTCTTGAAAATTTCTTTAACTAGGTCTATATTATATTAGTTGGTTATAGCATGCATATGGTCTTTCAAGGGGAACAAAGTAACCGGATGGTTCTTATGTGAAATTCTGTATCTTACAAACTAGAAACTTAGTATCCCATGAAAGTTAAATTGGTTTTTGCTGATTTTATAGTAAGCATGCTTAAAACACTATCCTGGGTATTGATACAGAGATCAAATGCTGGTTTGTCAATTTCAATGGCCCTAACAGATTTTTTTTTTTTTTGGCATCAAATGCAGATTTATTTGAAGATTTTAGATAAATGGGTAGTGAAGGTGCACATGAATATTTGTATGGTGCGGGTTTGTACTACCAGAATGGTACAAACTATAACTGGTATGACCCTGCAACCGGTCTGACTGGTGTCCAAGCTACTCCTAAATGGGATGACGTTCAACCCATTGTAGGTTTTGAGGGTCAAGATCTCCAGTACTCGGTTTGTTGTTCTTGATCGCGTTATTCTTTTATTAATTTTGTCTCTTTACTCATCAGGACCTGCATACAAAGTTCTACAGTTGTTCATAATTTTAGCCATCAAGTCTGACCTAAAGAAATGTTAGTTTTCTTAGCTTGTTAGTAACATGCATGACTTGGCATGTTGGACAGGCTATTTTTGCTACCGTTGTCAGCAAGTTTGGTACTTGCTGATGCTACAGTATGATTGAACTTCTGTATTGCTTATACTTCTGTATTTTCATTTGCAGGAGAGTGGACAAGCAGATACTTCACGATATCTGTATTACCCACATGAGTATGGGTATGCACAACCAGCTTATGAGCCATATTTGGCAAGTGCATACCAGCTCGGTTCAGTGGTGGGTAATGAAAGTTCTCTTGTAGGCACTCAAGTTGCTCAACAATACCTTACAAATCCCCAGTACCAGCACCCCCAGCCAGTACCATCCCCGAGCTACTCCTCTCTAGTCCTTCCCACTGGTACAAACATTGGCTCAGTTACGACTCCTTCCTACCAGCATGGACCCATTGAAACACTCAACTGTGGCAACTATATGAGTCCAGCTGCCACCCACACTAGTGCAGTTGTGCCTTCGCAAAGGAGTAGCACTGGTGCTATTACAGTTACTGGCATGCCAATTTCAAGTTCTGCTCTTGAGTTTCAATCTGTGGTGAAGGCACCAAAAACACCGTTCCTTGGCTTGTCTCCTATGAAACAGAGTCAACAAAGGACTGTTAAAGTAAGTGCGGCGCCTCATGTATCCCAGGTACAGTGATGTTATCACTTTCTCTTCTATGTTATTCTGAGTTGTTAGATCTCAATTATGGACCAAATTCAGCATTGCTCTGTGGGTTGATCGGTAGTGAACAGGATATTATTAGCAAGTCAAGGAACCAATTAAGCCAGTTTAGTACTTGCTTTCTGCTAGTACCTGTAAGTCTGA